>CM056197.1:120419780-120827280 GCA_029692085.1 Gymnothorax javanicus | reverse complement strand
CCAGAAAAACATGCATTATACACTCCTTCCAGTACCCCTGACCAAGGCACTGGCTTTAGAACTGGAGTTGGTCCCCAGGCGCTGCTCTGTGGCTGCCCACTGCTCTTAACCATAGGATGAGTCAAATGCAGAGGACAAATTACCCCACGGGGTTCAATAAAGTATATCTATCTACAGTGTAAGTACAATTTTTTGCACTCTCCCCTCTATTTCTCTTAGTAATGTTAAGTTGTGAATCACTCTCTCATCGTTGAGCGCTTATTTTCTTCCAGCGTTACAGGGGAGAAAAAACATTGTGCCGTTTTTCTCAGAAAAAGAGAAATTTCATGAATTGTAAGACACGGCTTGGCTGGTAGGAGGTTCTCTCTTTCATGCGTATATAATGGAGGGAGAGAGAGGAGATAAGTGTTTTCGGGGCGCTTTAGGGAAGGAATTGTGATGCGCATAAATGAAGGGGGTGGAGGGGGGGTTGAGGTTATGGTGGCATTTTCGATCCCTCATTTGGTAATTGAATGATAATCTCCCTGGAGATCTGACCCAGAAGGAGAAAATGGAGAAAGAGTAAGAAAGCGAAAGAGAGAGAGAGAGCAAGAGAGTGAGTTAGAGAGGGAGGGAGGAGTAAGAGATAGAGAAGGAGAGCAATAAAATGTGTTAGCTAATAAGCAAAAGACTTGGAGAAAGAGAGAGGGAGAGAAGGAAAGAGCAAGTAAAGAGAGAGAGACATAGAGCCAGACGGTGCCTCTGCGCCGAATAAATCTAGTGACATCTACTGCTGCGAGTGTGTCATTACACGTGATGAAGCATTTACCCGCTTTAGAAGACTTATCTGTTTACATTTATTAGATTAAGCTGCTGGAAAATTGCACTTATTCTTAGCCGATTGAGAAATCCATATTTCTGTGCTGAAATCTATGTCCTCTCCACAGTGGAGCGAGGAAAAGATACGCATGCAACAAACAGGGCCTGGGCAGCATGCAACAGAGTGCGGGTCAGCATTTGATGGAACGCAATAAAGCCATGCAGTGCTGCGTGCAGCATGTAGAGCTTGCAGCGTTGCCTGCAAGACAGCGGAGAAGGTGTCGATGCTAAAAGAGTAATTCACCGTTGCATACAGTACAGTGAGATGCAGCATTGCATGCAACAGAGACAGCAGTAGTGTTGCTTGCAACACAAAGATACACTGTTGCATACAACACAGTGGAATACCGAGTTGCATGCCATAAGGGAGCAGTATTGCACAGAGCAGAGATAGTAATAGAGGCGCGTGCAGCTGATGCATAAGCTGTTGCATACAATACTGAGGAACTGACTGTGTTGCATGGTGGAGTGAGAAGGGAGGGGCGGCGTGCAGTGCAGAACTGCATCGAGGCATGCAATAATGCAAGGGAGGTGCTGCACGGTAAGTAATGAAACCTCAGGCACCCAATCCCTTTTCCTCTCTCTGCAGTCGAGTCAGCTGGTGGTGCAGCCTCACGAATTAGTCATTCAATCTCTCCGTTTTCACGTTCGCCTCATTGGGACTGAGAGCGCGCTTTGCGTTTCGCCGGCCCATTTCGCTCTCTGATAACACAAGCGTCCGCAGAGAGCATAAATAATCCCGCCCGTTAGGTTCTGCGGTTAGAGCAGCTAGTCGGGAGAGACGCTGGTTTAGTGTGCCTAAAATGCAGGTCCGTGTTCACTTAGACGGGACTTATTGTTACTTGTAAATTTCCCTCGATTTTGGCGCCAACCCCAAGTGGAAATGTGAGCCGTGCTTAATGCTGTGTAAGCCTGAAAATGTATTAATCTCACACTCCCGTTCTCTATCCCTCCCTCCCTCCCTCTCTCCCCCCACCATCTTTCTCTCTCCCCCTTTCCTATATCTCTCATTCCCTCTTTCTCTGTGCATCCTTGTTTCCGTGGGTGTGGCCCAGATATTTATCCTTCCTCCCTCTCCTTGTAATGAGGAAATGAAATGAGGAAAACCGTATGCTTGTTTTTGGGTATGAGAAAATACCGTCTGTCCTTCTTTCCTTCCCTCTATTCCTCCATTTCTCTCCCTCTCACTTAATTTATCACCTCCACTAAGGAGGTTAAGTGATTTGTCATGTTTGTTTGATGGTTACTATGCAGGATTATGCCAAAAGTAATGGATGGATTTGCATAAGAATCTTACCGGAGGTGCATCTTGGCCCAGCATAGAGGAGATTTTATTATGGGAGTGATCTGGATTCAAGATTTTTTGACAACATGAAATGAGAAAAATTGCAGGCCATTTATTTTAATGAAGAAAACATCACAAACTGATCTGAATTTAAGTATCTTTCTGGATCCAGAGACTCCACTTATGCAAAATTTGGGCGTACAGACGCATGCCACTATTGTTAAGTTATTAATAGTGGTTGAGACTTCAGACTGTCGCTAAATTTTTGCTGAGATGTAGATTCCTGGTACATAATTGAACAAAAATATGGAGAATCTTTTGGTGGGGTGTTGACAAATGGGAGATTATTCAGCCTTGGTGGAGGTTTGTAATCTCAGATTGCTCTAGTTTATTAAGGTGGAGATCTATTTAACTTCAAAAAGACATGGTGTACTATGTACTATAAAAAGCAATGTTACATGAAGACATACATTTTGACATTCCTTTGATAAGGAGCAAAAGGAATCCTGTTTTCTAAGTAATGGGAATAAATCGATTGTGGTAACACCCGATTGACGGTGCTGCCTTTTGGGATACCAAAATTCCCATGATGTTATCCTTGCGTTAATACGATAGTGGTAAGAGCTCCCCATTCCCAACTTTGATGGCGCGTTGCACTCTTCCCCCAATGGGCAGCGGCAGATATTTGTCGTCCTCCTTCAGTTCCTCTCAGCTGCCTGACAGGCTTTTATCTTTCCTTTTACTTCCCCTTGTTTGTCTGCCTTCAAAGGACATTTCTCCTCAAAGCCTTAAAAAGATCTTTCATCTGGAGTTTTGTCAAAAGAACAAGGGGCTACTGAAGGGAAATAATTTAGAGGGAAATTTTGTGCTAATACCCATCATAACTTTTTTTGTTTTTATTTGAGTTTTGCTCAGTTTACTACAAGCAGCTAAAACAAGTTGCCCTCTGAAGTATTCTAGTTCCATGTTTTTGCTTAAAATATTAACTATGTCTTTGCTAAACTGTATTATTAATGGGGTAAGGTGCTTTTGCTCATTTCCAGACCAGTATCAATGGGGCAAATTATGGTTTCAAATTAACTTCAGTTAAATTAAATGAAGTGCTCATAAAAATTATGGTGAGTCCTTATTAGAATACTAAACTCATGTTATTCCAGACTTTTTTGCACTTTGAAGAAAATCAGGTTTTATCAGGCTTTTTTAATTAGAGTGAGATACTAGGAGTATTCAATTGCGTACCCAATGCTGGTTCGTAAACGTATTCATATTCTGACCCGAGTTGGAAATTTTGCATGTTTCCTGGACATGGCAAATGCTCATACTAGCATATAACTTGACTGTCAATTTAGGGACTCACTTCATACATTTACATGAACGATTTCTCACTCTGACCAATAGTCTGTCAGTCGATCAATTAAATATGATTTGTCGGTTGACAACTTGAATGTGATTGGTTGGTGGTAGATTGATTGAATGTTATGGCTCTGGAAGTAGATTGATGGAATGTGATTGGTCACATAACCGATTGATTGAATGTGATTGGTCGTCTTGTTGATTAATTGAATATGATTTGTTTGTTTGTCAATCAAGGTCATTTTATCAAATGATTGAACGTGATTGGCTGGTCGGTCATCTGGCTGAACATCATTGGTCTCAATCTGTCCCTCTCTAATTTACAGCCTGCGCAAGGAGGACTACACGGTGCAGGTGAACGTCAACGACTATCTGGACATCTACTGCCCGCACTACAATGACAGCCACCGCGGCTTCAGTGAGCAGTACATCCTCTACATGGTCAGCTACCGCGGATACCGCACCTGCGAACCTAAGCTGGGCTTCAAGCGCTGGGAGTGCAATCGGCCCTACGCCCCCCATGCCCCCATCAAGTTCTCTGAAAAGTTTCAGCGCTACAGCGCCTTCTCACTGGGCTATGAGTTCAAAGTGGGCCAGGACTACTACTACATCTGTGAGTGCCTCTGTTTTCTCTATCCGTCTGTCAAATACAAAAGGTAAATGCAGTGAGTTTATTTGTTCATTAGAAAAGTTTACAGTGGGCAATGTACTAGTATTGCCTGAGGCAGGAAGGGGCGGTGGGTTCAAATTTTTACCTGTAGACCTTGGATCACATTTTTTGGGGGTGGAAGGCAACTTAACTTAAGTAGGTGTCCCTGGAAATCCAAAAAAATCTTGCTATGGCGCATGTGCTGCCCACTGTGTCACATCTGGAGCCTCGTGCTGGAGGCAGGAAGGAAGGGGACTGGACTTAGCCGCAGGAATGGGTTTTGGTGTATTTATTATAGTGCCCACACCGCAAGGCATTGGACACAGACATTGCAGGACAAACAAAAATAAAAGGGAACAGAGGTTCCGCAAACACGATGGGTAATACAGACAAAGGCTATAAAACTATAGCTAAGTATTACACAAAAGAAAAAGGAAGCGAGGTTCCTTTAAATAAGTAAACAAGGCAATCAGAGATGGCAGACTTCACCCATTCACGCAAATATTGGCAAGTGCAGAAACACAAACAGACAGACAAACAAACACACAGAGCCGCTAAAAACAGTACTTCACACCCACTCCGTGTGGTGAGGTAATGAAAGCGCTGCATTAAAGGTAGCAGCGCTTAGCTTTGGAATTAGAGTTTACACGCGAGATATTGATCAAGTTACAATACTTGCAGCACCGTTAGAGCATGGCACTATGAGACATCACAAAGACCTTCATAAATGAACTAGAGTTTACAACCCCAATTCCGTAATAGTTGGGACGAAGTGTAAATTGTGAATAAAATCAAAATGCAATGACTTTCAAATCACATGAGCCAATATGTTATTTACAATAGAACATAGATAACATTTCAAATGTTGAAACTGAGACATTTTACATTTTTATCCACAAAATGAGCTTATTTCAAATTTTTTGGCTGCAATAGGTCTCAAAAAAGTTGGGACACAGGCAAAAAAAAGGAATTAATATATTAGAGAATCAGCTGGTGTGTAACATGATTGACTATAAAAGGGATGTCTTAGAGAGGCTGAGTCTCTCAGAAGTAAAGATGGCCAGAGGCTCTCCAACCTGTGAAGGCTTGCGTAAAAAAATTGTGGAATACTTTAAAAACAATGTTCCTCAATGTCAAATTACAAAGGCTTTGAAGGTCTCATCATCAACAGTGCATAACATCATCAAAAGATTCAGAGAAACCGGAAAAATCTCTGTGCGTAAGGGACAAAGCCGAAGACCTTTACAGGATGCCCGTGATCTTTGGGCCCTCAGATGCCACTGCATCACTCACCGGCATGATTCTGTCATTGACATTACTAAATGGGCCCAGGAATACTTCAAGAAACCACAGTCTGTAAGCACAGTCCGCCGTGCCATCCACAGATGCCACCTAAAACTCTATCATGCAAAAAGGAAGCCATTGTTGAGCATGATCCAGAAGCGCCGCCGTGTTCTGTGGGCCAAGGCTCATTTAAAATGGACTGTAGCAAAGTGGCAAAGTGTCCTGTGGTCAGACGAGTCCAAATTTGACATTCTTGTTGGAAATCATGTGCGTCATGTCCTCCGGGCTAATGAGGAGAAAGACCACCCCTCCTGTTATCAGCGTACAGTTCTAAAGCCACCATCTCTGATGGTATTGGGGATGTATTAGTGCATATGGTGTGGGACACTTGCACGTTTTAAAAAGCACCATGAATGCTGACAGGTATATAAAGGATTTAGAGCAACATATGCTCCCCTCCAGACATCGTCTATTCCAGGGAAAGCCTTGTGTATTTCAGCAGGACAATGCAAAACCACATACTGCAGCTATTACAACAGCATGGCTTCGTAGCAGAAGAGTCTGTGTGCTGAACTGGCCTGCCTGCAATCCTGATCTTTCACCAATTGAGAACATTTGGCGCATAATTAAACGAAAAGTCTGTCAAGGGAGACCCAAAACACTCCAGCAGCTGGAAGCCTGCGTTTAACAAGAGAGGGATCAAATTCAATGGCTAAACTCAAGAAACTTGTCTCCCAGGCGCCTCTGTGTTAGAAAGAAGAGGGGATGCTACACCATGGTAAACAGGCCCCTGTCCCAATTTTTTTGAGACCTTTAGCAGCCATCAAATTTGAAATGAGCTCACTTTGTGAATAAAATTGTAAAATTTCTGTTTCAGTATTTGCTATGTTATCTCTGTTCTATTGTGAATAAAATACTGGCTGGTGTGATTTGAAAGTCAATGCATTTTGATTTTATTCACAATTTGCACTTTTTCCCAACTATTTCGGAATTTGGGTTGTATACAACTCTGCTACCACTCAGAGGAAACAACAAACAAATACAAGTGATAATTGAATAATGAGCAATGAGTGATCCGAGATTAGTAGACCAGTGAGCTGGATGGAAGGAGGCGTGTCCTTACACGCTGTGCCACCTCACTGCCTAATTGTAGACTTTTTGGCTACTGCGCACCAGACCTGTGTTCAGTAGTACTTCTATTGGACTCCAAAGTAGGTAGGGGAGACTGTGGTCCGATGAGCCATGGGGACCAATGAGCCATATCACTATTTTGCGATCAATCGATGCCAAAGGTGTTTAAAATAGGTAAAATAGTGATATGGCTCATTTATCCCCATGACTCATCAAGTCAATGGTCAAATATTTTGCCTATTTTAAGCAGCTCTGTCATCGATTGATCTCAAAATAGAGATATGGCTCATTGATCCCCATGGCTCATCGGACCCCAGTCTCCCCTATCTGTACTCTGTTGATCTTGTCTGGTCCATTTGAGCCTCCTTGTTTACAACGTTGTACATATTTGGGATCATTCGATTTGTTTAAATACACCAGGCAAGTCTAGTCAAAAGCAGAGTAATTTAAATCCAAAAAAGAAAGAAAAAAAATACTATTATAAAATATAGTTTTTTTTTCATAAATTATTTGCTAAAGTGTAAGTGAATGCAACAGATATGCTATGCTCACTCCCTTCAACACAAGGTAGATTTTCCCAAATTTGTCAAATAAAACAGATGGACCTTGATCTGAAAGCCTAATCTATTTTAATGAAGCACTTGCTGTGATTATTGTGCACAGTATCATAACTGGCTATTCAACAAGCTTAGAAACTGAGCTACAGCAGTACCCAACCATCGTCTGACAGTCTTTTCAGAATGGTATTGAAAGCCGATAAAGTTGTGCTGTGTTCTGCTACATCTAGTTTTTTCTTAAATGAGTGCTGATTCTTCAGTAGCACAATTGCTATAGTACAGTGCCACCTATCCCCAGTTCAATGCTGCCTACAGTGCCGTGAAAAAGTATTTTCCCCCTTCTTGATTTCTTACTTTTTTGCATATTTTTCACACTTAAATGTTTCAGATCATTAAACAAATTTTAATATAAGACAAAGATAACCTGAGTAAATACAAAATGCAGTTTTTAAATTATCATTTCATTACTAAGGGAAAAAAGCTATCCAAACCTACCTGGCCCATTGTGAAAAAGTAATTGCCCCCCCCAAATCATAAATGAACTGTGATTAACCACAATTTTTGAGTCCAATTTGGCTAGCCACACCCAGGCCTGATTACTGCCAGACCTGTTGAATCAAGAAATCACTTTAATAGAACCTGTCTGACAAAGTGAAGTAGGCTAAAAGATCTCAAAAAGCAACATGTCATGCCGCGAACTAAAGAAATTCAAGAACAGATGAGAAACAAAGAAATTGACATCTATCAGTCGCAGGGTTGCAAAGCCGTTTCTAAGATTTGGGACTCTGGCGAATCACGGTGAGAGCTATTATCCACAAATGGAGAAAACTTGGAACAGTGGTGAACCTTCCCAAGAGTGGCCGACCTACCAAAATTACTCCAAGAGCACATTGATGACTCATCTAGGTCATCATTCATTGGTTATTTTCTGAGAGGTCACAAAAGAACCCGGAACAACATCTAAAGAACTGCAGGCCTCAGTTGCCTCAGTTAAAATTAGTGTTCGTGATTGAACAATAAGAAAGAGACTGGGCAAAAATGGCATCCATGGGAGGGTTCTAAGTTAAAAACCACTGCTGACCAAAAAGAACACAAAGGCTTGTCTCACATTTGCCAAAATACATCTTGATGATCCCCAAGACTCTTGGTAAAATATTCTGTAGACTGACGAGACAAAAGTTGAACTTTCTGGAAGGTTCATCCCGTTACATCAGGCGTAAAACTAACATAGCATTTCATAAAAAGAACATCATACCTAAAGTCAAACATGATGGTGGTAGTGTGATGGTTTGGGGCTGCTTTGCTGCTTCAGGACCTGGACGACTTGTCGTAATTGATGGAACCATGAATTCTGCTCTATACCGGAAAATCCTGAAGGAGAATGTCCAACCATCAGTTTGTGACCTCAAGCTTGAGCGCACTTGGGTTATGCAGCAGGACAATGATGCGAAACACACCAGCAAGTCCACCTCTGAATGGCTTAATAAAAACAAAATGAAGATTTTGGAGTTTCCTAGTCAAAGTCCGGACTAAAATCCGCTTGAGATGCAGTGGCATGACCATGACATGCTTGAATACCCTCCAATGTGGCTGAATTAAAACAATTCTGCAAAGATGAGTGGGCTAAAATTCTTCCACAGCGATGTTAAAGACTCATTGCCAATTATTGCAAACGTTTGATTGCAGTTCTTGTCGCCGAGGGTGGCACAACCAGTTATTAGGATGTAGGGGGCAATTACTTTTTCACATAGGGCCAGGTAGGTTTGTAGAGCTTTTTCCCCTTAATAAATGAAATCATCATTTAAAAACTGCATTTTGTTTTCACTCGGGTTGTCTTTGTCTAATATTAAAATTTGTTTGATGATCTGAAACATTTAAGTGCGACAAATATGCAAAAAAATAAGAAATCAGGAAGGGGCAAATACTTTTTCACGGCACTGTGTATTTCTAGCAGCACTATGCGACACGGTGGGTCCACAGCATGGCTGTGGCTGAAAATATATGGATGCTTTTCAGTCAGTCGCTGTTTTCTGTCGCTGTCTTACTCGGCCTTTTATTTCCTCTTCACGTTCCAACAACATTCTTTTTGTCCAACAGTTTTACAGTCCTAGCATGACAGAGCCCCGCGCACAGAGGCAAAGGTCATACGTGTTTTGTTAAGATCGGTGCAGAAGAGGTTGAATGGCCTGCACAAAGCCCTAACTATAACCCCTTGAAACTCTGGTTTTATCAGTTGAAAAGCCGATTTAGAACCAGGCCTTGAAACCAACATTGTTTCTTCCCCTTGCTATTTTTTCCTGGTTGGAATGGAACCAGATTCCAGCAGCAATGCTCTAACATCTAGTAGACACCCTTCCCAGAAGTGTTGAAGCCACTAAAGCAGTCAGTGGCGGGTGGGGGTGGGGTGGGTGTGGGGCAGATCCATATTAATGCCCATTATTTTGGAATAAGATATTGGAAGCGTGGGAGTGGTGTACATTTAGCCTGGCAGTGTGTATCCGGAGCTCAGTTTTATGTTACTGCCTCTGCGGCCACACGCCTCTGATCTGGCCCAGCACTAAAGCAGCAGATTGGATTTATCCCAGACTCCCCCTCTTCATTAAATCAGGTGTTTTTAGTGCAGCGCAGGGGGGAAGCTCAGCACCCACGCTGGCTGTTCTCAGATAAGACCCGACGGGCCCGATTCGCAGCACACGGATAAATCTTCAAGTATCACCGCAATCTCTATCGATCCGCAGCTGAGTTTGACTGAGGTGGTCGGTAGGCACTGCGCTGCTGGGGATTGGTATATATTAGCACTGTTGTGTTAGCTACCTCACATTATCTACACGATGGTTTAATTAAACTGAAATGTAGATGACTGCATGCTTAGCATCTGATGTCTTATACCCTCTGAAAAGAAGGTATAGGGGAGGGTCATTTTTGTGCTTTGAGGAATAGGTTTCCCACATATACCCTGAAAGGTACAGTATATTGACGTTCTTTGGGTTGGAGTGAATACCTTTTACGAGCAAAAAAGTAGAAAGGAATTATCAAACCACTGGGAAGGGATTCATTTTTATGTCCCTCTTGGGTACAATTCCAGCAACAAGCTTTTGTTGCCTTTTATTCACTTTCATATATTTTCTTCCCGAGAGTGCAAGCTGTTAAGATGTTAGCATTTTTAATCTGATTGACTGCCTGTTAGCTGAGTTTAAGGCCCATAAGTAGTCCACTATCATTATGCTCGATAAGCACTGCAGAAGTGCTGCAGCTCAGTAACCTTCACGGGACAGCGGCGGTATTGACCTTCGCGATCAGTCTAATGTCTCACGAATGAATTATTGGAAATACAGTCATATGTGTCACATCTGCTCTGTCAATCCCAGTGGTTCGGTAAAATTCCATCTGTTCGAGTGCCCAGAATATGACATCACTGCCACTGCCTCCGTATGTCTTCCTCTCGCCCATCGGGGCTGAATCGACGCAGTGGCGGCCGGTGGCCAGTAGGTGGCCATGTGTGGCTGGCTGACGCCTGTGTGTGTTTGTTTGTTCCCCTTGTAGCCACGCCCACCCATCACCATGGCCACAGCTGCCTCAGACTGAGGGTGTACGTCTGCTGCACTGCCAGTGAGTCTCGACGTCGCTCTTCTTCTCCTCTGTTCATCCAGTGCTCCATCTCTTTGTCCTATCACCCTCTTTCTCTCTCCCCCTGTTATGACTGTCTCTGTCAGCGCTTTTCGACCAACAATACTCAAGTTTGCGAACCGGTTCCGTTCATTATCGGCAGAACCAAGGGTGCTGTCCGGCGAAATGGCCCACATTTCCACTGATTCTTAGCGATTTGAAATGGAACCATTGTCCACTCAAGATGTCATCACTTATCCTGCATGATATCCGTCTTTTTTCTTGTACGGAAGGGGAACCAACTTTTCAGACACCAAACTCATTTACTGTTGGTCGAAACGCTTCGAACAGTTCAAATTTGGGTGCCCTGACCAGAACGAAGCTGGTTCCACGTTGGTCGAAAAGGGGCCCCAATTTAAGTTCCAAGGTGCTACGCTTCACGTTCCAAATTTAGCGCTGGTATGCACGCGTGTTCGGAAGGACAGGAAGAGACTTTACCTGTTGATGTTGAGAATACAGTATTAAGTGACAGTGGAAGACAAGCCAAACTCTGCTGTTCAGTGACATGGGTAGCTCAGGACAGTAATTGGCCCTCAGCACTCAAACATTAGTGGACCCAGGCCACAGTGACATGCCATGCTGTTTACCATGGTTATCTCTCTCCCTCTCCCTTTTCCTCCCTTTCTCAGTCTGGCAATCTATTTCCGTGTCTCAAATTATACACTATGTACTATTCACTTATAGTACTTCCACCGCATATATAGTACAACATTTAGTGTATACAGTTTCAAGGGTAAGTATCATCTCAACGCGGGACAAGGAGTTAGACTAATATTTGAAGAATGTCATCGCAAGACACAATAAGTGCCACTTTGGAAATTTTTCAGCCGCCACTGCAAGAAGATCATCATTGATGGGTTGACTGGAAATCACACTTCTGTGGATATATTGCATTTTGCCAAATAATCACAACAAAGTTTACTTTGTCACAAAACTCATTATTCTAAGATTTAATTGCATAGTGGTATTGTGTTTTAACTTGTTTAGCAAGACATATTATCAAATAAGAAAGCTCTTCTATGCTTACTTTTCCCTTGACAAAAACATTTTTCTAAAAATGCTTCATATGGATATATTGTGTTTTGCAATGAAACTCTTCATTTATTCGGTCTCAGTTACGGCATTCGTTACAGCTGCCGCCATCTCATTGTGAGAATTTCTGCCAATGGCCCATTGGCTACTCTCGTTGAGCAACGCAACAGCCGTAGCCAGATAAGTGCATCCAGTGTCCATCATTGAACACTTTGAATTTTTCAGAGGATCAAACAGTGGCGTAGACAGAACTGAAAACTGGGTCAGCGCAGAACATCTTTTTACAACTACTTTTAGTCCTGACTTGTTCATTGTCATTTTCCTTTATTAACACGTTTTCCAATTTTAAGAATACTCCATTGGCAATTAAAGACGCAGTCAGTTCTTTCTTACTACAATCTAAGGGCGATTAAGCAATTGGCTAAATTAGTTTCACAAATATAATTAACTCAGATGAAGGCCTATGCTTTGCGAATATTAAACTGCTCTGGAACTTCCCCGTTACATTTTTGGCATATCAGGTGATCTAACATGCGCTCCATGATCGTTAAGTTGTTGAAATTAAATCAAAGACAAAGATTTGAAACAGCTTTATACAATTTTGAATAAGGCTGATTGAAATGCACCAAAATGCACGTCCAAATGAGTGACAGATCTTACCTTCAGGACAAGAACAAGTGACAGCTGATAGTGTGGAGTGTTTTCGGAGTGAGTGTATTTTTAATTAGGAGTAATGATTGAGAACATGTTAAGACTAACAATTGTTTCAAAGGGATGTTCTGTGGCTGCCCAACTTTCACTTCTGGCTGCGCCACAGGGATCAAGTGCATCATCCAGGTTTTTATAGCACGCAGCAGTGCTGTGCATTTTTCAGTTTGAACACACTGTACTTTTTGCACTCCAACATGGTGCAGATAAGAACATCAGAGACCCACCATCTCTCTCACGCCCTCTCTCTGAAGTTCAAATTCAACAAATTTACTGGCATAATACTTTGCAAAATATAAATGACAAAAGCATATAATAGAAACAACCACAGTTATTAACAAAAAAAATTACACACACACATACACACACACACACACATATATATATATATATATATATATAATACAACAGCTTAAATGACAGTAATTCAAGTAATACATTACAAGATATGCAGTTGAGCCTCTAATTATGTATTATCAGTTGTTATTCCTTTATTTCTTTCACTTCCTCTCTGTCTTTCTTTGTCTCTCGCTCTCTCTCCCTCTCCATCGTCCTCTCCCCCTCCCTCCTGCTCCACCCCCCCCCTCTGGTATGCTTTCCTTGGCCAGTCAGGCTATGTCAGTGGTTCTCAAACTCATTCCTGGCGCCCCACTGTGTGTGCTGGTTTTTGGTCCGACCACAGTTGCAATCTTAGGATTTTAACAAGGTGTCGATTCGTCTTAATTAGCTGCAATCCATTTTTAGAGCAGTTATTTACCACCTTTAGCCGCATTTTTATGGACATATCCATTTTGCCATGAAGAATAAAAACCCTCAACATGTTATGCTTATTTTTCCATATTGTGAGGATTTTCAGGTAAAAACATCTCTAAACAGATCAAATTAGACTGAGAAAATCAGTAAGCTCAAAAGTGGGTTGCTGAACACAGGTGTTTTGAATTCTTTCAAAATAATTTGTCTGAACTTTATAAATTGAACATGAAATGAAACAGGTGTGACTTGCCAAATAAATTGCTGGTTTTTGCAACCATTTGTTGACAGTTTCACCAATGAGGAACCTATTGATTGTTTACGTTGATTAAGGGTTCGGTCAAATTTCCCTCTGCAGTTATTTGTACTGGTTTCTAACATATCTCATTGTGGATATGAAATTTTAACTCTTCATGGCATGTGCAGATTTGTCAAATGTGGCTTAAGAGGACAAATTACTGCTCTAAACATAAATGCGCCTAATTGAGGCAAATCAACAGCTTGTTAAAATCCTAAGATTGCAAATGGGGTCAGAACAAAAACAAGCACACACAGAGGGGCGCCAGGACCGAGTTTGAGAACCACTGGGTTATGTAAACCCCATGGTGTTAATTCCCCCACTGTAAGGCCAGTCAGTCACAGCGTACACATTTATGTAACTCTTAATCTGAGCCTGAGTGCTGTCCAGTCGGTCTGTATGAGTCTGCATCTGTCAGCCCCGTATCTGTCGGACGCAGCCATGCCCAGCCAGTCTGGCGGCCGGAACGTGTTGTGTTAACCTGTTAGTACAATCTGCACTTTCCTCCCTCTCTCCTCTCCCTCCTTCCCTCTCTCCCTCCTTCCAACCCCCAATCTCAGCTCAATCTCATCGCCATGACTGCATGTAAACATAATTGCCAAAGTAATTCACAATGAAAACTCCTGACGCATTTAACGACCATGGTGATCAATATGTTGTTTTAGAATTGAATATATTGATTAAATAATAATGAATTAGTATTTAGTCAAAGACCAATATACAATGTATTAATTGAATGTCCAGCGCTGATATGGACTCTAATAAGAACACTTAAGTGACAATACAGACTGTGACTTGGATGTCCCGCACTTTGTGACTGGAGAGCAATCTCTCTCTGTCTCTCCTTCTCTCTCCCTCTCTTTCTCTCTGTCTCTCCCTCTGTTTCCCTCCCTTCCTGCAAAATGTGAAACACAAGTCAATCTCAACAAGACTTTTAGTCTTATATTTAGACTTAATGTAATATATCTAGTCTTATTTCTAGCACTCTTCTGTTCTTTCTGCCTAAAAAAATTCTGCCAATGAGGTAAGGTAAACGGAGTCATTTGAAGGTCTGCTTCCCGTGCAAGACAACTTCACCTGTGTCGGTGAACTTGCAACTTGTGGTAAATACATATATAGCACTCGAGGGAAATGATTTGGAGTCCCTCACAAAGACTAACACGCTTGTTAAGACTTGTATTTTTCACAGTGCTCCCCCTCTCGCACCTCTGTTCACAGTTTGTATTGCGCCCTGTGTTCTGTTGCTCTGTTCCTGCTTGCTCTGTGCCGATTTTCCGCGCACTCTGGCGCACTTGCTCCGACTTACCACGTCTCTGTGTCCCTCAGCCTTCCACACAGTAGACGGTCCCCACCCGACCCCGTCAGACTACACTCTCAGACCCAACATCAAATTACACGACATCGGTGAGTGCCCCCCTTTTCCCCCTCCGAAGAAAAAAATAATTAAAAAATACAAAAATCACCCTACTTCGCCTCTCCTCCTCTCTCCATTCCCTCTCATCCTTCTATCCATCTCCCACACCTCCATTATGCGATGTCATTTTGGATGGGACGTTACGGAGATAGACGTCTCGGCCATTAGCGCTGACGCGACGCGCAATGCTAAATACTAACGCTACGGCAAAGTTTTTACGAGGCAAAACCCCACCCCCACCATCCTCTCTCTGTGACTGAGATGAGTCATATTTCATGTGAATATTTTTGTTTAAAATAACAGTTTTTTTTCTGTTCACTGAGTTTTTTTTGCTGTTTCCCCGGCGATTTTTTCGATCCTCAGAGCGTTCCGCCACCCAGCCACACGCAGAAGCTTCCGGAACAATCCGGCTGCCCCTTATCGCTCGGCCGCAGTCGTCCGGACTGGGCGGTCGCTAAAGGCGATTAATCTTCGCGTCCTCCCTCGCCTTTCCTGCCTCCTTCCATCCCTCCCTCCCTCCCTCACCGCTCCTCCCTCTCTTTCCGGCTCCATCCCTGGCGGGATCCCTCCGTCGAAGCGGATCCGCGGGGGCATGTGTAATCGCAGCGTCTCGCTGGGCGGCTTTAATAAGCCCTTTTATCGCCTTGCTTTCCTCCTCCCTCTCTCTCTCTCTCTCTCTCTCTCTCTCCCTCTCTCTCTCTCTCCCTCAGTCAATTCAGTTCAGTTCAAAGCGCTTTATTGGCAGGACATGCACTTGGTACATACTGCCAAAGCATACATATAAGCAAAATATATACAAAATATATATCTCTTACTCTTTAACAAATATGGGCCCTATTTGGAGCCAAGTTCTTGATGCATTTGATCTGTTCCTCGTGGGGTCTTGCCTGCACCTGGTGCCCCAACTTCGGACGCGACCTAATACCCACACCCCCTCTTTCCACCCCCTCTCCCACCTGGCATGACGACAAGATGAATCCATGTCAACTGGCTGCACGTCACCCCCAACACACCTGCGGGAGTCTAAATCCACTTAACCGGTGGCAGAAAGTCCACGTGTCAGAGAATATAAATCCTGCCATGTCTTTCTTCGACCTATGAACTAGGCCAGCACATTTCAAATATCATTACTTTCTCCTGGTGGGAGAATAGTGTTTCTTCGCCAATCCAGAGCTAAGTACTGCGGACGAATATTACGATCTGGATTTGGCACTTGAACCTCTGTAAGATCAAAAACATCAAAATATATTCTTCTTTTTAAAATTTTTTTTTTTAGATTTTACCCCTTTTTTCCCCACCCTGAACACAGCCAAATTGTTTTGACCTCCGCGAAGCAACCTGCTCCCATCGACTCAGGATGGCACTGGCACGTGTTTCCTCCGACTCACGTTAGGACTAGCCCTTGCTTCTTTACACTATGCATTCGTACCTCCAATTACACTCTGCCTGTGCCGTTAAACTGAAACCAATTTTCTGAATTTTGTCCAAGAAAATTGTAGTAATTTTGAAAAAATAAGTTTCAGAAACTCTATTCCATCCTTCAGAGGGTTAATGACCTACAGAGAGGGGACATGGTGAATCTGGGCTTCTGCCAGACAGCTGCGAAATCTATTAGATTGAGAGTTACTATCCGGCTATCCAGCGAGTTAAGAGCGGCTTGATTTGCTCTGGAAGGAGCTCACCCACGCACACTGCCCTTTCCTACTGAGGACGGCTCTCATTAGCTGCATTAGAGGAAGAAGAAATGCCGTCAGGTCATAATGGGCTAGGCTAAATGCACAAGCCCACGTGTAATGGAAGCATCGCGCAGGGGTGCACCGAAACGATGAACCGCAGATAAACACTGATTGGGTGTCACGGTTTCCAACCGCCCCCCGCCCGTGTTGCCCATCCCGGCGAGCATAGACCACACCCCCAAATGCAGCACTTCGCCCCTCATTGAGTGCAGTGGAAATGTCTCTGTAACACCGCTATACTTGTGCTACGTCTCACCTTCACCTTCTGCTGCTCCCTCCATCTTTCTCTCCTCATCCTCCATCCTCCTTCTCTGTATCCCTCCTCCCGTCTGCCTGTCCCACCATCCATGCTCTTCCCTCCTCCACGCTCTTTTCCTTCCATCTTTTTTATCTCCATTTCGCTCCTCTGAGTTCTGTGGGTCAGACGCCATTGTCTCTTTAGTGTCACGGTTTCTGAGTTTATGGGCACTAGGAAGGCTTATGCTCTCCCTCACCTTCTTTTTCATCTTTCGCCATTTCAGTCTCTCACTGTCTTCTTACCTCTTCTTCTGGCTCCTCTCTCTCTCCTTTTTTCTCTCTTTCACCACCCCTCTCTCAACCCCCTCCTTTCAAATTCAAAATCAGACTCACCTGAGCTTAGTTTGCATAACCACACATCAGCACAGTACTGCTATAGCAATAACTTTCATAAACCAACAAAAGGAGAATGAGTGCAGTATATGGACAATAATATCTCTCTCTCCATCCCTCTCTTTCACTCTATCTCTTGCTTCCAGAAGCGTTTAACCCCGAAATTCCCAGACTGGAGAAGAGCATCAGCGGCAGTAGCCCGTCCCACGACCGCCTGTTGCTGACGGTCGCCGCACTCTTCCTGGCTGCCCTCTCGGTCTCCTAGCAACTGTCGCCACATCAACGTCACGCCGGCAGCCCACTTGCTGACAGCCCCCTGAAAGTGCCTGGCTGGGGAGGCCTCGGGTGCGAGAGGAGGTGGAGAAAAGTGAGTTAGCTGTTGAGACCGAGAGATTTTGGAGTGTAGAGCATCACCTCGTATTGGAGGAATCTTGTGGAATGCTGGCGGACAAACTGTGGATAGCTAAACCCTAGGACTAGGAGAAGAAGAAATACCCGAAATCTGGCGAATAAAGGGAATGAATGAGTTAAACCGCCATCTACTACGGTGGAAACCATGACCAACATGCAGCCCTTACCACTAGCACGTTAGCCGCCTGTGCTAACCATGAAATGCTCAACACGTAGCCTTGGACGCCTAAGGAATGCCTGTATGTAAATGAACCTTCCACACACTTTTGTTTCAATCTTACTCACAATTGAAAATTGATCATACACCTTGTATGCAGGAAATTACAATTTTGTTTCTTACGCCCACCAACGTGTTTCTGCATTGCTGGTAGCAGCAGGTGTCCTGGACGTATGACACGTATGTTGCGAAGCAACGGGGTGTTGGCTGGAACATTTGTTCATTTTTTTACTGCTTCAGCTGACTATCAATGAGGAAACTGCACATAAAACTCCATTTTCCGTGTGTTGTTTAGCTTCTGTGTGATGAACACGGAACCTCGCTGGAAAAGAATTCCGCCGAACCAGTCCGGAACGGAACGATGCTGAACCGTACCGAACCACACTGAACCGTGCCAGGCTTGACTGCCATATGCTTTTTTCAATGTTTTTTTCTTCAAAGGGGAAGAGCAAGAACACCTTATGACAATTTCTGACCAGTCCTATAGAGACTTGACCACAGTCGAGAAAGAGCTGGCTACTTTTAGCCAAGTGGAACTGGCAAAGCTCCATTTACCTTGGTTTACATTAGCGTAGCCATCTGGCTACACCGTGGTGACTTCTCAGTTTAGCTGTAACTGTCTGGGTGCACCAGATTGGCTGTAGCTTTTTTGTATTTAGTTATTTATTTCTAAACTGGTATGAATGTACAGTGCAGCGCAAGTTAATTTGAATTAATATTTATTTTCACCGCTAAAATATTCAAACTTGGACGTAGTTGTCAGTTGAAATGACTTATAGTTCTAAGAACTAAGAATGGTGATTACAACAATAAAATGATATAGTCGTCTGTTCGAAGAGCTGGGTAGATATAGTTGCATACATTTTTCTCCTCGGAGGTGCATGGGCTGTACCTCCCACCGTCCGTTCGAACCTGCAACCTCCTAGTCCCTTAACCGCTCCGCCACCCACTATGAACCACCAGCTCTCTAGTAATGTTGTAATTTACCATTCCATGCTCCATACTGTAAATATGCTTTTTTTTTTTCTTTTTTGTGTTAAATAAGATCAAATTTCTTCCCAGGGAAGTTAAAAAAGTCTGCCAAAAATAGGACCACACTCCCCGCTGAACATGAATGAAGCATTCACAAATGCAATTTTTCCAGAATAATCAACAAGTACTGGAGTCCCCCAAATATCTCCCACCAGTCAGCGGGCAGTACTGTCGATTTTTTTTTTTCAACAGGTCATCATGCCTCAACATGTGAATTCCAAATACAACATCCTTTTTGCACAAATCTAATGCAACACGAAACCATTCATCACTGATATACTACCACATAAACGTGACTCACCGAATAAAATTCCAGCAAAGAACAGCTAGAATTTTAAGCGGTGTTTTCGACTCCATTAGCTGGTCGTCGCTGGATGAAGGCGATAAAAGCTGGTTTGTATCGCTAATGGTCAAAGCTAGAAAAGCTGGTCGAGTAAACTGCTGTCAGGTCAAGGGTTGGGTGACCATCCAAAACTGTCAAAAACTCAGCTTAAACCAGCTCAGGCTGCTTAAACCCAGAATGTTCTGCAGGGACCCTTCGACAAAATTTAGTATGCTGCCATGCATAAGTATTTGGACAGTGAAAAAATATTGGCTTATTTGCTCTACACCCCAGCAAGCTGAGTTTGAAGACAACCAATAAGAGGTTAATGACTGTAAGCTTTAATCTGTTGGCACTTGCATCTGTATATTGTGAGCCACGTAGGAATTGCAGCTTTTTTTTAATACAGTGTCACTGTCCAAATACTTATGAACTCCAATGTAATGGAATTAAGCCGAGCAGCTTGGCTCACAGGAAAACGTCCAGTGGTTGGCCCCATCAGAGATTTTGCCCTCCATACCCTCTTTTGTACATGCAATAATCAGTACGGTAAATGGAACGCAAAAAAACATTCAATTTTTTTCTTTGATCTCACTGGATGTTTGTTTCTATGATTATCATTTTATGGATATGATTACCTCCTTCATTTCCAGAAAACTATGCGTATGTCTTTTGCTGAGTGTACAGTGTCTATTAAGAAGGCTTCATTGGCTGGCCATATGACCGTTTAAAATGGTAATATACATCTCCAGATGGAGCCAGGGTGAAGTTACGGGGAGTGTTTTGTTGCATTTATTGAATCTCTAATTAACAAACCCCCTCACTTTGGTTAGCGGCGCCAATTCTGCAACCTTGATATCCATCTGGTGGCTAACGGCCCATGACTCTCGTAATGCGAAAGCAGGCCGTCACAGCAGGTGTGCTAGCTTAGCGCTGCTCCCTGTTGAACAGATCGCTGCGCTACTTTCCTTCATCCCAGACCAAGTACACTCCTTTGCAGCAATTTGTTGTGCTGTCATTTCTGATATGGTTGTCTATGCGCTTTTCGGACACCATCGTCTGTAACCCTGCAATTTGCCCGCTTGTGAATGCCGGGACGTTAACCTTTTCCTTTTTGCGTGCGGCACATTCTCCAAATTTACAAAATGTCTTGGCACACCGCACTGAAAGTCGAGCGACCTACTGTTGTTGGTGTGACCTGTAGACAGTTGGCAGAAATTCTTTTTCAAGGCTTAGCTATTTATGTTTTGCTATACATATTGAATTACATTTTAATTATTATACCTCGGCTTTGTTTGTGGGATTTGTTCTAACTGCTAATTGCTGATGTTTGTTTAAACTTCTACATTTTTAGAAGGATTTTTCACATGGCCTCGTCTGAGGAAACAGGATTTGAGCAACGTGACTGTACTTTGATGAAGCTTAAAACGATATTGTCTTGCCTGTGTGCTATGGTACAAGCTTCTATCTCAGGCCACAGTTGAACTCAAAACTCTTCTCTGGAGCCCTGGCTGCCACACTGTTTGTCAGACAAGACTTCAAGCCAGCCAATCAGATGGTGCATTGGAGCTGCTAGGACTTAACAAGCTGGTAAATCAAGCACTTGGGACTAGATCATGCTCCTAATTCGGTTTGACTACTTCAGAGGTGTCAAACTCAGGTCCTGGAGGGCTGAAATGTCGGCTGGTTTTTGGTGTGTCTCCACACAAGTGATTCATCAAAGTTCCTGATTCACTAGAGCAGTGGTAGTCAACCCTGGTCCTGGAGAGCTGCAGTGTCTGCTGGTTTTTCATGTTACTCAGCACTTAATTGCTGAAAAGCAGTTGATTACACGCTTAACTCATCTCACCTGGCGTCTTAGGTTTAAATAGGGTGGAGAAAAACCAAACTCAGCACGCCCCGCGGCTCTCCAGGACTGGGGTTGACTTCCACTGCACTAGAGTGTCTATACACATTGTTTTCAAGGCATTAATAGGCCACTGATTCAAATTAGATGGCAAGAGCTTGCAGACACTGCAGCCCTCCAGGACTGGAGTGCAGCCCCCCTGCATTAAATAGAAGCTCCTCGGATTCCACACTGTTTGAGTGGGTTGCAACACCACAGGCAATCAAATTAAATTGACAAAGATTAGCCTTCTCATAGACTCACGCAGATATCTTCATATTAATTTCTCAAAATGTGCCTCATGTTTTCCTGTGGTGGAGCAGCAGTGATGGAACTGCAGCACTTTGTCATACATCATTGTTTGTTTATTGTATCATAAAAAGTTTGTTTACTGAATCTGAAAAAGTTTTCTCCAAGCCTTAGCATGATATGTGGAAATTTACCAACCAATGTTAAACAGACGTATCAGTTACCAAGCAATTGGAGACTGAATAAGCTCAAATTCATCAAGATATAAGGATCATACTGCAGAGGAGAAAGAAAATGTGATAGACATGTTCTTTAATGCATTGTGAATAATTCAAAATACTCTAATTTGTAGGCTGTAATGGTAACAAGCATGTTACTGAAGTGCAAATACTGTGTGATAGCAAGTTCTCAACGGTGGAAATGCTTAACTGTAATTTATTTTAATGTTGAACCAGAATTAACTTTGCTTTACTGTATCATGTGTATCAGTGTGCCATTTCAATGAAGCAAAAGAGGTTGTGTTTCATTGTAGAGCAGGAGTGAGCACTCTTATCCGAAAATGGCCGATGTTGGCTTGCGTTTTTGGCTAGCTATGGTCTTCGTCATAGTCTAAAATGATAGCGCCACATGACATTGATTACTTTATTGTTTGCTTCAGACAACACAAAAGCCTCCACCGGCCCCAGCACTTTTTCTGGGTTAGATTGGAGACCCATGTCTAATGTCATAGTGCCGCCCCCCCCTTCATTATAGTAAATGACTTACTTACTGAGGAAACTGCAAGCTTGTAAAACAGGCTGCCAATTCATAGGAAATCACACGCACACACACACACACATACACACACACGCACAAAGGAGAACATGGATCTCCTGGACTGGACTTTGAGAACTCGTGATTTAGAGCAACTGCACAGTGATAGTTTTTTGTTTGTCTGTTTGTTTCAATTTGCTGCCGTGCTGCCCAACCCTGTTACTGTACGTCTAGTAACCCAGAGGTCTTCACTCCAGCTCTAAAAAAAACCCACTCCACATAAAGCAGCTACATGTGTCCTTGAGTTTTTATTGAATTACGTGCAAAATTATGGTTGAAATGGAAACATAGACTGTACAGGAGCATGGCTGCGCAGCCCGGATTTATTTTCTTTAGATTGATTTTTTTTTACTTTAAGTTCAGGCCAGCAAACCTTGTGGCTCGCTGGAATTGGATGTAGATCACAGTTCTTGGATAAGAAAGTTGCATTTTTTTTTTTTCAAATTTGAAAATTGAGAGCTTTGACATAAGACTTTACTGCTTATGTATAATGTAAAGTTGACAGTAGAGGATTGCATCTTCATATTTGCTAACACGCGTCTGCCATAACCACGCCCCACATTTATGACAACTGTTCTGGATCGATTTCATTGGTTGCTACCAGAGCTGTTGATAAAGACTCCTGGGAACAGAAGAACCCCAACCTTAACCTGTCCTCAAGCAAACTGCAATATAGCTGAACGTGTCAAAACCTATGTGGCCTGGTTATAGCGGAAGTGGGTTGCAAAAAGTTGCGACGCTGAATGATCAAGTGTACAGGCAGATGTGGCTTGCATAGAAACTGCGAAAGAATGACTCTTCCAATAATGCACTTAAAAACCTAGATACGAGAGTGAGTGGGAGTTCTAGCATATTCATTAATTGTTTACATAAGTATGTGTGTGTACATTTCTGTAGGTTTTTAATGTGCAAGCTTGTAAAATGCGTGCATGTGTGTGTGTGTGTGTGTGCAAGGGAGGGGGGGCAGGGGAAAGTGTGTGTTTATGTGCATATGCAAGAGTGTGTGCTGGTGTGTCCGTGTGTGAGGGCAGGGGGTGGAGAAGGTAATGAGAAAAGACGGAGAGATTGTATTCGAAAGAAAAAGCATTTACTAGAGTTGGAAGAAACATACAATCATGTTTACCTTTGACTGGAATGAGTAAAATGTACATTGAATAAAGAATGGTGATTACAATATTTAAAAAAATAAACCGAAAAATCAACTTTTAACAAAGGTGGTGGACATTCTTATTGCACAATACCTTTTATGTATCCTCTGACTCGGTCATTTTTGCCATTTATCAGATTTTCTCTCGCAGAATCTATTTTTCTTTTTTAACTACCTCTTTTTTCTTCCACATCTGTGTCTTCATGACATGCACCCTTCCTCCATTTAGATCGTATATTTCTCATCCTCATACACACTCATATGCAGCCTATTCACACACACTCCCTCTCTCTTTCGCTATCTCTCTGTGTACGTATCAGCCCATCTCTCCCTCCGCCTTGCACACAAATCTCAATCTTACATTTGCTTATCTCCCAGACGGGAGAACATGTGAAAAAGAGTCAGACTGAAAGGGCTATCAGATTAAGTCAGATCCGAGTCAGATGAATGGAGGAACACGGGGAGGTTAACGGTTCTTTCTAGCCCACTTAGCGGGAAATGGACCGATCTGGAGCTCGCGGCGGTCAGCTTGCCGATGCTTTTATCTCCCATGGCACGGACGGTAATGGTTTCACTCCTGAAATATCTCTACGCCATTAGCGCCATTAGCCTGATTTCACTTTGACAGTGTCATAACAAAGGCAACCGCTAACTACCGCTAAATACAGTCAGGGGCAGAATTATTGGCACCTTAGATAAAAAATGAAGACGAGAGCTGCAATATCACAAACAACACGGATAATATTCTTCATGATAGTTTCAAACATACTGGGAAAATTGATCTTATTATTTCAATAAAGTTGTTCTCATGTTTTACTATTTTTCAAATCAAAGTAATCAGCTTTTACTAGGGCTAAGATTTTTCAATGACTCATATTGAGTAGTCCGCACAATAACCTAGGTTTGCTCAGTGGCTCTGTCGCAACACTTTTCGTTGCACGAGTACCAGACCTCATGACACAGGTGCAGATCCACATATGGCGGCATGGCGTAATAGTGTCTGACAATACCCCTACTACACAACCCATAATTCAATATACAACCCCAATTCCGAAAAAGTTTGGACAAAGTGTAAATTGTGAATAAAATCAAAATGCAATGACTTTCAAATCACACCAGCCAGTATTTTATTCAAAATAGAACAGAGAAAACATCGCAAATGTTGAAACTGCGAAATTTTGCAATTTTATCCACAAAATGAGCTCAGTTCTAATTTGATTGCTGCTACAGGTCTCAAAAAAATTGGGACAGGGGCTTGTTTACTATGGTGTAGCATCCCCTCTTCTCTTTAACACAGAGTGGAGGTGTCTGGGCATTGAGGATACAAGTTTCTTGAGTTTAGCCATTGGAATTTGATCCCACTCTTGTTTAATACAGGCTTCCAGCTGCTGGAGAGTTTTGGGTCTCCTTTGACCGACTTTTTGTTTCATTGTGCGCCAAATGTTCTCAATCAGTGAAAGATCAGGACTGCAGGCAGGCCAGTTCAGCACACGGACTCTTCTTCTATGAAGCCATGCTGTTGTAATAGCTGCAGTATGTAGTTTTGCATTGTCCTGCTGAAATACAAAAGGCCTTGCCTGGAATAGACGTCGTGTGGAGGGGAGCATATGTTGCTCAAAAACCTTTATATACCTTTCAGCGTTCATGGTGCTTTTTAAAACATGCAAGTGTCCCACACCATGTGCACTAATGCATCCCCATACCATCAGAGATGCTGGCTTTTGAACTGTACGCTGATAACAGGAGGGGTGGTCTTTCTCCTCTTTAGCCCGGAGGACACAACGCCCATGATTTCCAACAAGGATGTCAAATTTGGACTCGTCTGACCACAGGACACTTTGCCACTTTGCTACAGTCCAATTTAAATGACCCTTGGCCCACAGAATATGGCGGCGCTTCTGGATCATGCTCAACAATGGCTTCCTTTTTGCATGATAGAGTTTTAGGTGGCATCTGTGGATGACACGGCAGACTGTGTTTACTGACAGTGGTTTCTTGAAGTATTCCTGGGCCCATTTAGCAATGTCAATGACAGAATCATGCCGGTGAGTGGTGCAGTGGCGTCTGAGGGCCCGAAGATCACCGGCATCCATTGTCCCTTACACACAGAGATTTTTCCAGTTTCTCTGAATCTTTTGATGATGTTATGCACTGTCGATGATGAGACCTTCAAAGCCTTTGCAATTTGAAGTTGAGGAACATTGTATTTAAAGTATTCCACAATTTTTTTTTTACGCAAGCCTGCACAGGTTGGAGAGCCTCTGGCCTTCTATACTTCTGAGAGACTCAGCCTCTCTAAGACATCTCTTTTATAGCCAATCATGTTACACACCTGATGCCAGTTAACTTAGTTACTTGCTAAATGTTCTTTCAGCTGATTCTAATATATTAAGTGCTTTTTCAGCCCTTTTTCTTTTGCCCGTGTCCCAACTTTTTTGAGACCTATTGCAGCCAGAAAATTTGAAATAAACTCATTTTGTGGATAAAAATGTAAAATGTCTCAGTTTCAAAATTTTAAATGTTATGTTCTATTGTAAATAACATATTGGCTCATGTGATCTGAAAGTCATTGCATTTTGATTTTAATCACAATTTACACTTCGTCCCAACTATTTCAGAATTGGGGTAGTACATGAGCAAACCAAGGAGCTAGTGTGTGACTCCAAAATCTGCAGCACCTGGACGATTTGTATTGCGTGTGCATTTCCGAACCACAAGCACTAAGGCAGCCACAGAAGTCATTCCAATTACTCTTAATGTTAATTATACGCAGTGCCTAATAGCTTGCTAGGTCCTTCTAGCTACAATCATTTGGGGCCAGCAAGCCATCACATTAAAAAGCTAAAAATTAAACGAGGCCGGTTAATGCTGGAGGCCTGAAACTGTTCACACATGCTTGGTATAAATCATTCAGCAAGTCTTTTGACACTGTGAAGTACAAATTGTGTAGGTGGTGCAGATTGCTTTGCTTGCATGCTGTATGTTGAATTATGGCAAGGGAAGTATGGCCATTGCAGGTGATTTTTGCGCCATGCTACCGAGCGTGGATCTATGCCTGTGTAATGAGGTCTGGTACAGATTCTATCCAACAGAGAATTTTGTGACCATTAAGTGGACCTATATACACTCATTGGTTGTGACAGGCTCTGTACTCAAACAGGAAGGAGGACAGACCACCTATCCCATGATGCATCACCTTGCTCAAATGCATTGGATTTCAAAACACCGTACATGACGTTAAAGTTCAACCTGTCAAATTCAATTTGAGGATATTTAATCCATATCGAGTAATCTTGGGAATTACACCACTTTTATACATAGTGACTGTACAAACCGGATTGCAGTTATTATTAAATATTATTCCTACAATAGCTAAGGCTGCTCTTCATATATCCAAGCGGGAGGCCTAACCTTCAATCATGAAAATGTTACTCACCCAAAGAATATGCAAGATTTAAAGGCACGTTTAATGAAAATTCAACAATGGAGATTTAATTGGGTTTTCAGTACAGATAGATTAGGCGCTTTGATGCTGATCTCTGGTTTTGATGAGGTTTACAATTTCAGACAAATAGTGGCCTTTTTCATGTTAGCCTTCCGTAATTGCAAAAATGGAAATAGCTGTCATAAAAAGTTTTCAATAGGAAGAGAAAAATCCAATATGATGGAATGGCATTGCCTGCAAAAGCTTTAACAACCAGCAATATTACAGGCTTCGAGGATATGACCCGCGCAACATTTTCAGAACAGGCGAGCTCAGCTTTATCATGCGTCGTCAAGCGCTAGACTTGATTAATAATGACAGTTCAATCAACTGTTCATTAACTTTTTTTATGCTGAACGGGGCCTGCATTAGTAGTTTTCAAACGATGCACTGTGGATCACAGCACGATGAAGCTTCGCGTTCATTTGATAGCTATATGCGAAATAAATTGGATCCACGAGATCGCTGTAGATTAATTTGCAGCGTCGTATAGGCTATTAATGGCTGCCTGAAACAGTCAAGGACTGGTAGGCCTAATAAAAAAAACCGCAGCAGTAAATGGTCTATAATACATATATTACCAATAAATTCAGCCAAAGTCAAAAAAGATGAGCACGCAAGCAATTGCAGGCTGTAATAAAACAATGAAGTTCAGAAAGCATAGGCCCAGATTCCCCTACACCTGTACACTGTGCACTCATGCGGGATTTAGAGCTTGCATATAACAGTTTAGAAATTCTCAGATAGCTCACGTGCACGAACAACATACGAAGACTCTGGTTGGCTCTATCCGTGAAGTCTTTGCTACATTCACAAGAGTATCTACAACTAGGGTGACCAGGGCCCGTATTCACAAAGCATCTTAGCGCTAAAAGTAGGTCCTAACTGCCGGATTTAGGAGAAACTCCTAAAAAAAAATAGGCATGTCAGTCGTAAATTTAGGACTCCTAATTATTTTTACTAAGTGTTATTCAGCATTTTAGGCCTAAAAGTAGCTCCTAAGTCTGGGAGAGCTTAAAAGTAGTCAAGAGGACTCCTAACTCGCTAAAACCTATCCACAAAGAATCGGAAAATGGCTGCTGCTGTTGAAAGATGGAATGACTTGGAAATTCTGAATGATGCGCAGTTGTTGAAAAGATATCGGATTGACCGTGAAGGGACTTTATTTGTTGTTGACTTGGTGAGGGGGAGAATTACGTCTCCAACCATGAGAAAAAACCCAATAAGCTCCAAAATAAAATGTTTGACAACACTTTGTTACTTGGTCACCGGAAAAATGCAACTTTGCAACGTGGACAATTTAGGGATTTCACAGTCATCTGTCAGTCACTCAATTCAACAAACAATCAATGCGCTCTGTCAACCCCATATCATCCGACAGTTTATCCGGTTTCCAATGGACATTCGCCAACAACACAGAATCAACCTTGAATTCATGCTCATCTCAGGTATGCCCAGTATCATCGGTGCTATTGGCAGGGCGCATATTCGAATCATTTCTCCGACCAAAGATGAAGAGGTATTTGTAAATCGAAAAAAGTTCATTCCATCAACACAGATAGCCTAGTATTTGATTCCGAATACAATATTTTAGACATTGTTGTGAAATGGCCAGGATCCACGCACGACTCGCATTTTAATGGAAAGCAGCTTATGCCAATTATTTGACAGGCATTATGTGCCTGCGGGATGCCACTTGCTCGGGGACAGTGGCTTTGGTGCTGTACCTACTCCTGCTATGCATGAATTATTTTATTGGGCTATTGAGCGAGGGTTACATTTTATAGATCATCATAATAAGACCAGCCTATGTCATATTTTGTATGCATATTTAAATAGTAGGCTATAAATTACAAACCAAGCTTAGTATGCTTTCCTGTTTGAATGATAGCCCGTTTATAGGCTGCGATCTCGGACCTCCCCTGCGATTGCAGCCCATACCACCGCTTCTCACAGTCGTCTGCCGTCCGAGACACCGGGGGAATGCAGCATTGATCTGTAGGCTGATATTATCCAACACATCCCGCTTGGATTTGCTGTTCACCCCCGGGCCAAATTTCCCTTTGATTACATGCTTTCGCTCCAGCACTAACTGGGCCAGCAGCAGTAACTGGTCGTGGCTCCAGTTGGGCTTTCGCGTCCTTTTTGTACTTTCATCCATGACAGTTTAGGGCAAACAAACTTGAACAGCCCGACATTTAAATGATCGCAACATATTCTCATTGGGTAATAAGTTGCTAATTATTGGGGCAGATGACGCGTTTTATTATTGACTCGTTTTATGCTATTGGCGTTTTTACAACTATCTTTTTCCTATGCATGTTTATTTGCCTGGAGCGTGATATGTGGGGACTGCGCATAGTGCATTTTCAGGCGTGCTCAACATGTTATTATTTTATGGGACAAACCAGCGGCTTGGACTATTTCCTCATTTTTTTCCTCCATAGATACAGTCTGCAACAAAGGGAACGCCCGCAAAAGTAGAGCTGAGGGGGAAAACAAACCGATCTCTGCCATTAGCCATAATGCCCAAGAGTTGCTGTGTGCCCTTTTGCACCACAAATAAACAAAAAAATCACAAATTAAAGTTTTACATTTTACCAAAAAATAAAATGGAACCACAAAGGAGGACAAAATGGCTTCAAGCTATCAGAAGAGAGGACGAGTTTGGCAGATTATGGTGGAACCCCACAACAGAACGTGTATGTCTGCAGGCCACTGAGTCGGATCATTCGCCCAGTTTTTTAAAACGTATGGACAACAATCCAACCCCCAGTGTATTTAATTTTTATATATAATATATCAATCCTTGTCAGCAGGCAGTAGCGACTCAAAGTACGTCATGACAACTTCTTAGCGTTAGCAAGACAAGTTTAAATTCCGCGTTTTTACAGTATAGCGGACAGGGGGGAAGGATTGTTTCCCCCTCGGCTCTAACCAGATGTGACGTTTGTGGGCGTTCCCGTTGTTGCCGACTGTATCTATGAGTTGTATGTGGGATATTTTTTCAATGGGCCGCCCTGTCACCAAACAACCCATCACCGTGCTCATTGTCCCAAGACTCGTGCATGAGAATTGACGTCATCTATAGCAACGGAGATTTACTCCCACCTATCTCAGAGCTACTCCTAATCTAGGAGTTACCAGTTTTCTTAACTAAAAGTTGCTCTCAGCGGCTTTGTGAATAACTTTTAAGATTTTACTCCTACATAAAATGTTTTAGCGCGACTTAGGAGTACTCCTAGCGGTATGATAAGATGCTTTGTGAATACGGGCCCAGATTTCCTGAAACTAAAACCAGGACACTTTGTGCGTGACTGTAGTGCGTGTGCATGTGAGGTCATAGACGCAGATATTAGGCTCAATTTCAGCACGTAGGACTACTGCTCACAACATAGCCTTATGGGGAAAATGATGTATTTTTTGGTAGGCCTATTTACACATTTAAGATAAAATGTGAAAAGACATTGAATGAGTTTCGTGTGGGACTATCTTTATTTTTATCAATTAGCCTGAAGCTGAAGAAAGTTTTGGAAAATACACCAACGGAACGGTTTTGTTGTTTTTTTTTTTTTAAACAAAGCATTGTAACACATTATATCTCTTTGATCTCTTAGATCTCTTGTAGGCTATCTGTGTGTGTGTGTTTGTGTGTGTGTGTGTGTGCGTGTGTGAGATGTCAACCTCATAGAGCTCCGAAAACATGACCTCAACACAGAGACAAACGCTTTTCAAACAAGGCAATCAGAGATGGCAGACTTCACCCCATTCACGCAAATATTGGCAAGTGCGGAAACAGAAACAAACACGCAGAGCCACTAGATGGCAGACTTCTCCCATTCACGCAATTATTGGCAAGTGCGGAAACACAAACAGACAGACAAACAAACAAGCAAACAAACAAACACACAGAGCCGCTAAAAACAGTACTTCACGCCCACTCCGTGGGGTGAAGTAATTAGCCTACATATATTTGTTTGAGGAGTGAATTTGCTCCAAAATCGATTTGTTGGCGGACAGCCTGCTGTGGAATTGCGGACAGGTGTCATCAAAGTTGGCCCGTGTAACAATCATAAATTTTAAGAGATTCTCATGTGGAAGTGAAGTCTCTATGCATGGAAGTTTTTCCAGTTTTTAAGACGATCATGAAGTGCAAGTTAAATCACCTGATGTGCGGAAAAGGTAGCACGGAAGTTTCAGAGCTGTTTGTCTTTCGTAAAGCATTGGCCTATTAATTAGCAAATTATTTTTCTGTGCTGAATTTAGCCCATTTCATCGCTGTTAGATCGCATATGGAGAGAAGCCATGTCTTCAATTGCTATTGGATTATTACAATAATTGGAAAACGCATCAATAAAGGACAATTATTGAGAATTAGCCGGGACTAATTGTTGTCATAAACTAAAGACACCACGCCAAACCACCTGTGGAAGCAGGACGCCGATGGCGGACTCTGTTCAAGTCATGTCAATTGGAAACGCGAACCCTGGAAGTTGGTTTTAATTTCAACCATCCAAGGAAATGGTGAGCGAAACTCACGTTTAGTTCATGTGAACAAGCCACGATGCTCAGTAGGGGAGACCGGGTCTAGTTGTTACACATCCATGTTGTTACATTCTAAATAGTTCCAATAATAAAACACAGACGGCGCTCTAATTTTTTCTGCTGCTCCGCGAAGGTGACCCGCGTCTTTCACGTGGCAGAAGGACGTACGTCGAAAGTTGCAGGTTAGTGTTTCAGAAAAATGCTCGAAAAAGTAACTTTGTTGGAGTTAGGGAGATTTTGATTCACATCAAGTGTAACTGATACATACCCGAGATTTTCTGGATTATGAGAGAGGAAGACATTAGCCACTGTGTCATGACACACCCATGTAAAGATTGCACTGGAACATTTCAAAATGTCGGGACAATGGCGAAGGGTTGCTGATGGACTAGTTGATACACCCAAGTTGTTACAGTAAGAACTTGCCCCAAAACCTGTAACAACTTGGGCAAGATCAAATTACCTCGCTGAATGACGTTCTACCTTTTTGTATTTCAGAAAGATGCCTTGAAATTACAAACGAATAACAAAACGTGGCAATGCCATTAGAGAATGACTCAAGAGGTTCCTTACTGTGGCTTCATGGGATAATAGTAGTAAGGCATCCCCCTTAACTTGCCTACTTAAGTGGGAAACACGTCTCACTTAAGCACATTCTTAGTGTAACAAAATGCCCCACAACCTGCAACAAACTACCCCTCCTGTAACAAACAACCCCATATATGGGGTAGTTTGTTACAGGCGACAGGGGTCTATTTTTTCCTCACCAGCATTTCACATGCGCAGAATATAGGGGTTGCTGCAGATCAGTCATTTAGTCTAATAAACTTTCTATCTTTACAGTGCATATTGATAACAAAAACCAGATAATGTCAATTTTACTGCCGTTAAAAGAAAAAAGTGTAACAACTAGACCCGGTCTCCCCTAAAATGCAGTGTGTAACTGTACGTCTCACTACTCGATAGTCCATGCTCAGGTCTTACGTCCTGATTTTGAACGCTATTTAGCAAAATGTGACCGCCTAAAAGCAGTCTAATTTGCAGCACATTGGTTGGTAGTCTAGGTTTCCAATGCATGATGAAGATATCAGTGGTATTTGAAAAGGGGCAAATAGCTGGTGCGGTCATTTCAGATTTGTCAGTTAAAAATTGCGAGAACAAGTTGGCTACTAAACATCAAGGACAACAACAGCAATAAAGAACTCAGCAATAGGTTTCTCGGCCGAACAGCGTCTAGTACATTAATTGCAAACATCACGGAACTTAAAACTATAAACCACACAGAATTAACTCAATCCAACAAATATAGGCTAAATGAAAAAAGTGCACCACAAAGTTGAATTTTAGGTGTTTCTGATCATTTGATCACACCATGCATGTCACGTAAATAAAACATTGATTTAAAATGTGGCCATGAGGAGAGAGAGAGAGAGAGAGAGAGAGGCGGCGGTCAGTGGCTAGGGGTAAGATGCAGACATGTGTTGATCATCAATTTTCTTCGAGTCCCCCCGATCCAGAAGGTTCACTGTCATTAACTGCTCGGGGTCCATCTGTGATGGAGTCGGTACGGTCGCTGCATTTACGGTTTAGGGCTCCCCGAGGCGCTATCCTCCATACGGACCAGTCTGGAAACAGCTGCAGCTGCAGACTCGAACCAAAGGCTTTCAATATGGATATTGAATCACTGCCGAAAAATTTCCCGTGTATGAACCAAATATATATGGGCGAGTTGAGACGGTGATGCGGAATCCCAGTTCAGTCATACATATTTCAGTAATTCGCTTACGTCAGTGAGGTACTAAGCAAGGCACTGGACAGAGGCTATTTCCATGCTACTCGGATATTTATATGATGTTTATAAGTAGGTTGTGGCCTATCTCCTCAGGAGTTCAAGTTTCGCTCGGAGAAAATAGTTCTAAACTATATCCTCATCACACGATACGAGAGTGGGCCAGTTAGGCTGTATTTCCACAAGCTTCTTGTTTCATCCTCACTAAAATTGGGAATTTATTTTATAAAATAAATATAACATGTTGCGACTTTTAATTAGGCTATGACCCGAAATTACAGATCATAAATTATAGAGCCAACGCGCTGTTCAATCTGTCCCCGAATAGAAGCTATACGAAATATGAACAGGCCAATGTACAATATAGCTAATCGTATGCTACTACGCGTGCCTCTAAGTCTATACGACGTGTTGATCCTTTTCCAGCCTCCAGATGGCACCTTCGGGTTATACAGCAACAGTAAGGGGGAAAAAACACTTTCATTTTGCGTCATAAAATCTCATGAAAGTGCAAACTTCTGACAATAGTTGCTGGGTAAGGGGTTCAAGAGTGACAGATGAAAATGGAGATTTAAAAACTGGGCATTTCTTTCTTTTTTGTGCAAAACCGTATAGGTGTTGCCGTTACTTCGTTTGCCGGTGACTTACTACGATCTGCTGGGCTGTAGGCTACTATATTCTCGTAAGGTCTAATATAAAAATCATTTTGGCTACGCTCCAAGCATTTGGCGACGGATGGTGCCACGTTTCATAACAGATAGCGTAGAACATCAAGTTATTAGTGAATAATGGAACAATGTACAATTGTCAGTCGTGGAAGATGACTTACAAAAAGTCCATCCTTGCCTTGGAGCAAGCCTATTTAAAGATTCGAGGAAAGCAAGGTCCTGTAGGTCCATCAGTCGTTAAATTGCATAATCTTCTCGCAGTTGTGAACGAAGGAGATATAATTTTCCGTCTTAAAGTGATGCTGTGTTTTATGATAATCCCAAAAAAGCCATAAGTACAAACGTTTAACTCATGTGAACGTGAGGATGTGGTTGCCCCCAGTTTTTTTCTTTACTTAAACATAGGCCATAATAAATATAGAACGGCGAGATTTTAATACACAGTAAACAGCAGCAGCAGCTTTGAATCAACTCAGAGTCGTCTCCCTGAGGTCTCTGGGGGACCCATAGGCTCTGCGAGAGCTTAATTAGCAATGGACATTTGGAAACATCGAACTAGTCCAAACAAATATCAAAAGGTTTTGTTTAAATCGCTCATGAAAATGAGAAAAAAAAACCTCACTATCATCATCATCATCATTCAGGAACAATTTCAGCAAAAGACGCAAGCTTATGCGTAAAATACGTTACATCCTCTGCCCTTTTTCTCTTCGAAGACAGCGCTCAATGACCCTAATCCTTTACCAGTTAAATTAAGGCCGATGATATTCGCACTTATACGTGTGGCCAATGCTGAATTTTTTTTTTTTCTTGGCCACACTTCGCACTTATACGTGTGGCCAATGCTGAAATTTTCCCTTGGCCACAGCTTAAAAAATAAGTTTGGCTAAGAAAAAATTTTTGGCTTTGGACACACTTAAAATTAGTGTGGGCAATGGAGCAATGTGCATCTTGGCCACACTTATAAGTGCGTCTAACGCGAATTTCGATCAATTTTTGTGCTTGGACGCACTTAAATAAGTGTGAATAGTCACTTTGTTAAATTAAATAGCAACATTTCCTGAAAATTTGATGACCAAAATTTTGTTTTCAGTGACTCAGCATTCAACTGACTACTATCTTTCTGTAAAACCATTTGCTCTGCCCTATTTAGCCTACACTTCTATTTCTGTTTTCACGTTTTGGATTCAAGCAATATCACATATTCCTAAATATGCATTGGTGTAAATTTAAAACATTTCGAATAAAATAAAATTTAACCAATATCTGGCACTCATTTTGTCGCATAACTCACTCCTCTGTCACGGCAACATTTCGAAAAACAACAAACTTCGGCTCTGTACAGTGACTACAGTTCATTTCAGTTCAATTCATTGAAACTGTTTTTTTAAAAAAAAAATCTGATTAATTTCCTGGAAACTGTTCTTCTTTTTCCAAACTTCTGGGAACTAATGCTTCCAATCTTTCTATCTATATCTCTCCATCACAATCTTTATTTATCGCATCATCTGCCTCTACCCCTGCTTCATCATCACTCTTGTTCCTCCTGTCAGTCAGCCATTTTGTAATCAACTTCACTTGTTGTTAACACCTGCTCCCATTCTTCCTTTTTTGGAAGGACGGTCTCACTCCATACATCCCTCCTGATTTCCTGCTCCCGCTCTCTCTCTCTCTCTCTCTCTCTCCGCCTATATTTAGCCATAATCCTCTATTTTCTTGCTTCATCTGTGCAGAGCTCAACAGATGGGGGTTATATTTAAACGTACCCACGCTCACAAGGCCATAGACTTACTGATAGGGCTCTCGAGCCCTCACAGACTGCTACTGTGCATATGACAACTGTGCACACACAAACACACATGGATACATACACATGCATGTATAGGAAAACACACATACAATCACATATACACAGACATACGTACAGACACACGTACATGTGCAGTACATACTACACACTCTAACCCTCATTCACCACCATGGCTCCACCGCAGCACAGACTCAGGATTAGTGACATACGTGCTTTACTACCCCCTCCCACACACAACCGAACATTCCGGCATGTAGTTGCCAGTTGTGCCTCGTGCGGACACGCTCGGATACAGATTAAGAGCACACAAGTCAAACCCGCCAACGCGGAGGTGCTAATGTCGCGCGTGGAGACTTTAAGCGAGCTAATTGATGTCACAGTCTGCTCTCTATGACCTTCTGAGTATTCAATATTCACAAAGCAGGGCCTTACGGTTCGGAAATGCCCCCTCCCACCCCCAGCATCAGCCTATCCTCCCCTCCAACTCCCAACACGCAAGCAAAGTTAATGTTTCCTTGCAGAGCATTTTGTGGCCATGGATTCATATAGGATATATGTAGATAATTGGATGATTACACCAATGAATTGCATCGTAGGGACGTTGGCAGGAACTGAAACCAGACGTGGCTTTGAGCCACGAGGAAATTAGCCTCCGATTCATCGCTCGGAAACAGATGTCTGAGCTAGCCTGTATGACACCGCACGCACGCACTCCGAGGCTAGTCTAACGCTGACGTTCAACGAAATGCGCAAATGTCCTGTCCTGCCAACTTTTAACCAACATTGGGCTTCGAATTCTGTCCTCAGCTAATCCGCTGTGCAAACGTTTTTTGAGCGGGGATGTCTGGGCTTAGCTGAAAAGGGCCGGAGTGAGTGCAGGTTTCGTTATAGCCGAGCACTGATTCATTTAATTAACTATTCATGGTCTTCAATTGTGTACAGTCAGGTGTCTTGTAATGCTAAGCTAAAGTGCTAACCCGCAGCCACACGAGCCCCTTTTTCCAATAAGATTGGACACCCAATAGATCATTGTACGAGCATACAGGAGACAGAAGCTAAATTAACTGGTACCGGACATGTACTAGCAAGCTGTGAGACTGTATTCCTGAAAACAGCATCTGGAATAATTAGGTCTGCTGGTTTGACCCTTTCGAGCAGGGATTACAATCCGAAGTCCTGAAGGACCAAATTGTCTGCATTCCAAATGATATAGATCTGAAATAGAGGTTTCAAACTCCCATTCCTGGAGGACAGCAGTCAATACTGGTTATTGGGGTGTAGATGAATTCAGCTGCTAATTTTGGCCGTAGAAACAAGGAGTGCTGAGTCTGGAGCCACTCAGTGAATGTGATTAAGCACTAACATGCAGAAACACATCGCATGCCAGCATACACAACGGCCCTCCAGGATTACAATTTTGAGATCCTCAGTTTTGAAACAGTGGAAGGTTTTGCTGTGAAACTGTAGAGTGGCCTATATTGAAATCTGTGGAACTTCAGGCCAATATCAAATTCTAGCAGACATCCAAAGGTTTCCAACAATCCCAAAAATGGCCTGCTGAATTACAGGGAAATGTGTATAAAATGGCGTAAAAAATCTAGATGTATTTCGTTTGATGTAATCCTGTGGCCAAATAAACGTCCTGGGTTTTAATGTTCCTCTCAATTCAAGTGTGTTGTAGCTTCAGTGAAGGACTGCAATCAGCAGATACAGAATACGGTTGATGGAAAATTAATTAGATCTACCTGCATTTTCTTCAAAATAGCGTTTATTATACTAAACCCTCACAGAGTTATCTAGGAACATCTACAACACTTGGTCCTGTTTTTTTTATAGCCACCTATTTTATGTCCAGGCCACTGTCACAATGGTCTAACTTCATATTTTGAACTTCACCTGAGTATTACATTGGTATCTGTGTGGCAGCCAACAGTACAACAGCAACTGAATCATGTAATCAAAGATTCAAAATGGTGGCCAGCAGGCATGTTCAAGCAACGTTTATCGTTGATGACAAACTACGGTTGTTTTTGAGTGGTGAAATGATGGTAATCACTTCATAGTTCACTTAGAATTGCCTCCTAAATGATTCAGAGATTTATTCATGCATGCACCGGCAAAAACCCATTAAAACAGGCCTAGTCATGGACCAGTGCACTCTGTCTGCAAATAGGTAATACAAATAAGTACAGTAACGCTAATAAATTCAGAGAGCAAGCTATGTATAGTAGGCAGGCCAAATTATTTCTTGCAGCCATATTGGAAAATAGCAACAATATGTTGGGTCCCCCCCCCCCCCCTCCTTTTAGTGTTACAATGACACTTCTGTTACTCTCACTGTCACTGGGGAACTACACAATAAACCTAAGTTTTTATTGCCATGTTAAAATTCCTTCCATCTGCAGGCGAGGTATTCATGTCAAATGTCATGAGATAAATTTCCTGAATAAAACAAAACCATGAGATGCCTCATTAGGCGTTTGGCACTAGAACTGAAAAGCGGCACTAGCCTTTATCTATAGTCCTTCGAGAATTAAGGCTATGCCAAGAGACTTTAAGGATCAGAGTTCTATATTTTTGAGGTATTCTTTGATTATGTTCAAAATTTTTTGACATACTGTAATGATTGGTCTGTAGTTCAAGATGAATTGAGGCTATGTTATAAAGGTTAAGAGCTAGGAGTTACATATTTTGAGTTATTCAAGAGTCACTGCACTATGTTCAAAATACTGAATTCATTGGTGTCTAGTCCAAGGTGGCTTGAATACTTGAAATGCTGGTTTGGATTAAAGAAGTACTTCAGTAACTAAAAGCCAAAAAAGAGCTGTTTGAGAACATATGCTGTGCTGGTGTTTTTTTAAAAATGTAAACATTGCAAAACAGACCCATGTTATACTGAAATTTTTTTCATTCTGTAATTGCACGGGTCTATCTGAAAAATTATTCATGCAGAATTCAAAGAAAACAGGCACAGGAGTGTATTAATAGGCCAAGTTTAACTGACTTGTACATAAGTGTATCACACAAAATCAAGTCTGAGAAGAAATACAACGTATGGGCTCTGAATTTTCAATTGCATTTTCCTCAAAACCAGCGAAAGTGTGGAAAGACCTAGATTTACTATCAGTTCACGATATGGATGAGACATTGTCCTACAATATGAAAACAATCTTTTTTCTGACCTCAGACGATTTAAGGGAAAACAATGAAGTTAAAATGTAGCGTTTAAATGCAGTCGGCTTTTGAAAACAACACCTTGTGGTCCATTTTACGGCCCCTTATATCGAGGAGGTTTTATGCACAATAAGCACATGGGCCATGGACAAACTTGTGCCTTTAAGGTGTGTCCTCACACATCTGGGCATTCCCAGGTCAAACTCTGTATCAGGTGGCAGAAAGCTCTTCTTATCTCTCAATGGTCCTTGGATTTGACTAGCCATTCTTCCTCAGAGGTGTTTACGTCATATCAAAACACCACGGATGCAGGCTGTTTCAATTAGGTGTGGGGCTAGTATTTGTCTCGTATTTGGTGTGATCTCCAAAGTACTGTGAGCTTCAAGTATCCACAGATTTGAATTCAATGTGAAATATATTCACGCTGTTATAGCCAGTAGCATCCAAAAAAAAAAAAAAGCAAAGGATTAGAGGTAATCTTTGCCTGGTTTACTTAAAATGATAATGAGTCTTTTTTTGAAATTATCCATTTGTGTTCTCTTCCATAATGATGTAAGCTTTTGAGAAAAGCATGCATGCTTGTTGTGGAGTATGCTCAAAGCGATGAGTCGGCTTGAATGCACGCTTTTATCTGGGCCATAAATACCAGGTGTCCAAGGGGGATATTGAATGAAAAATGGGATTTCCTGCAAGAAGAAGCACCGGTCGCTCTGGGAGTGGATTGCGGATTTGTATTAAAAGCAGTTAGTGAGCCAGTCAATGGGAGATGAAGGCAGAGAGAGAGAGAGAGAGAGAGAGAGAGAGAATGGTGCTGGGCTGGGGTGGGGGGGGGGTGGGGGGTGAGCAGGGTTAATCCAACTACACGCTGTCAAGTCCACACAGGTCGACGGTTTGGTCTCAACATGCTGGCGCAGAGCTCTCTTACATAACACACACTCCATCGAAGCTCGGACAGACAGGGAGGACATGCTGAAGTGTGCGGGTTGACGTACGTGATCATGTACACATGCATGGCTACACAAAACACCCGCACTCGCACGCCATCACGCGTGCACGTCGTATACAGACCTGCATACATTTGGTACTGTACATAGGCGAACACACACCATCAGGATAGGCTAGTGTACAGATATGTGTACAGTATTCACTTTCACAAACATTGTGTATACACATTTAGACAGACATATTGACAAAAATCTGTACACACCCACTCACAGTCATGCACACAGACAGCTCTACACCCAAACACACACACACACACACACACACACACAAAAACTGTCATTCCCACCTTCAGGCAAAATGAAAGGGATTCCATTCTTGGCTCTCGGGAACATTTTGACTGAGGTTTAATTTATTTAGCTTCACTAACCGTTTAAACAAACATAATCTAAGATTTGAAATGCTTTGGTAACCAATGCTAGTCACATGAGTGAAATTAAGGGTTTTTAAGAGTTTGTGGTGAAATTGCTCTCAAGCTATTAAAAAAAAACTCCATTAATTTGTTCTTTCTGCACATGTAGTTTAAAATGAACACTCAACCATTAACTAATTATAGCAGTGGGGACAACTGAAAAATCGCCTGTTTGTCTTCCACTCAAGCAAACAAAGCTGCAAAATAATTTGTCGTGCTGAGGGCAAGACATTTGGCAGGCGCGACTCAAGTTATGTCAAGCCCAGATCGCCATCCAGTTAGGTGCTCAATCAACCTGAATTTGTTAACGGCTCACGTCTAACAAAAACAGCATATGCCCCAAGGCTGGAGGTTGAGAAACACTCGCCGGCCCAACCCGACCAGAACGCTGCAATTTCACAGACCAGCTGTGAGCTAACGATTGGATTAGGGAGTCAGTTAAGCGCGTGGGTAATGTAGCCATCGAAAACGTGAGGAAGCCAAAAATTGCTTGTTTGCCCTCTGCCCCGTAGGAGGTTTTAATTGGTAATGAATTTCGGCCCTCTCCGCATGAATGGGTGCGTGGCAATGTGCCACAGAATGACTTCCCTGTCGCCAAGAGGAGATGAGACGATTAAGAGCCCAGAAAAGTAAAAAAATAAATTAGTTGCTCTTTATACGAAAGTGCCTTGTGATGCTAATTGCCTTGCATAATGCTACTGGCAGTTAATTGTCTGATTTAGCTAACTGATAATATCTCTTGAATCATTAACTCAGATGATGGCTGTGTGGGATGAGTTTTGAGGTTTTAGGAGACAAACACGAGCTCAATCCAATCATTCATTTTTCATCTTTTCCTTCCTTTTCTATCTCTTGGCCCAATCCATTGGGGAGGCAAGGAATAGAGGAGATAGAAGGAAATGATGATGAGGGAATCGAGGGGACACGATTTAGCTAAACAGAGCGGTTGAGCCACAGGCCAAACATAGGCTAATATAAAACAACCATTCCAGAAATAAATTTGATTGTTTCTTGTTTGTCCTTGCTCAGTACATCCACGAGAAATTTCAAACTTCTTGACCAGTGGCAGCTCTAGAACTGGGAATTGGGGGGGTGGGGGGGGCACAGACACGTCCCTTTTAGTCCTGGCAAGTTCTCAATCATTTTCCTTTATTGACGTGTTTTCCAATTATCATAATTGGCAACTGAAGACACGGTTTCTCTCCATATGCGATCTAACAGCGATGAAATCATGATCTAAATTTAGTAGGCTACAGTGGCGAAGCCAGAACTGAGAATTGGTGCACAAAATATCCGTTTAAAACAATTATTAGTCCTGACCTGTTCTCAGTCATGTTCATAATTAACAAAAAGTTCACTCTGAGAGAACTCCACACTTAACAGGTGCTGCTTGTTCTCCCCAATTAGGTAAGACTACAATCATTCATCTGGACGCGTATTTGCTGTATTTAAATCAACGTTGTTCAAAATTGCATACCTGTCGACTCTCAAGCAAATAGCTTAAGCCGCAGGCATTTTTCAGCCTATTTAACTGCTGAGTGCCACTTTTTTTCATCAAGCAACCAAGCAATACTGAGAGTGAAAGGCAATATTTCATTGGAACGCGGACCAGTTCAATCAACGCAAAGCACTGGCCTATTAATAAGTAAATTATTTTTCTGTACTGAATTTAGGCCATGATTTCATCGCTATTAGATCGCATATGGAGAGAAACCGTGTCTTCAGTTGCCAATGACGATAATTGGAAAACGCGTCAATAAAGGAAAATGATTGAGAACTTGCCAGGACTAAAAGGGACGTGTCTGTGCCCCCCCCAGTTCTAGAGCCGCCACTGTTCTTGACCAATTTAATGGATTAGATTTGTTTTATGATGGCAATTGATTTCAGGTTCAGGCATAAGTAAGGAAAGAAGGAAGGAGGGAAGGAAGGATCTGAGAAAATTTAAGCCAATGGACAGGAGTTAACCACAAGTCTGCTTGAAATCGGTTTATAGCTGGGCTGCAGACCCCACTAGCGGCTGCTAAAAGTGATAAAAGAGAATACCAAAAACTACATTTGAAAATATATTTTTAAAAATGTATTAAAACACCCATTTGTTGTACAAAATAGGCTTTATAAAATCAAAAATGGATTAATGCGCATGAATAACGGCTGAATAATACTTTTTTTTTTTTTTTTTTCAAGTCACACGAGAACTTAGGGCACGTGCTTGTCACCTCGGCGGAGTAGCAGGTGTGTAGGTGGGCTTGTGTGGGCGCAGATGTTTGAGAGATTTTTCCTCGACACTTAGCACCTTTCAGCGTCACACCCTGCTCACATTCGAACTGTGCGGAGACAGTTTTCCTCTGTCGCTGATTTTGTCGTCCGGTTTTTCCCGATATTCCCGGAGCGCTCGGGGCAGTGTCACATTCCGTGTTAGTCGCTCCGGGCCAGACAGGGACGGCTGCGTTGATTCCGCGAAGCCCCGGGGGAGATTCCCCATTACGTAGCCTATGCTGAAACTCCCGCTGTACACCCCACCCTGCTCCTCACCTCTCGCTCCCCGTGACAGCATGTTTTTTTTTTTTTTTAAATCACCGCTGCCTTCAATTGATACTTCATGGCAGCATTCTCTCTGATTTATTGAGTGAGTCACTCCTAATACATACACGCCTCCAAAAAAAAAAAAAAAATCGTGTGCGCGCTGATGTAGCAAATTTGGCCAAAATCAACAGACGCGTGCGTGCCTGCCTGCAAACAAGATGTGAGCGGACAAAAGAACTTTGAATATAGGCCTATCTGCTTGTGAGAAGGAAATTGTTTTCGGTCAGTCAAGACAAGTTGTAAGTACGCCGACAGGTGCCTGTACGCCAAAGCCAACAAAAAGAAAATAGATGCCAGGTGCGTAAAAAGAATGAAAGACTGAATAAGGCAAGGATATTGAATCGTAACCGCATTTAACTAAAATGTGCCTGTGAAATATAGGCTACCCAAAAAAAAGTAATTGTTAGTCAACACAAGCTTGTTACATGAGTGAACTGTGCCGCAAACTCGCGAACAGAATAAACAACTCATCCATACAAACTTAGACTGCACAAAACAGCATGTTTTGTCAAAATTTTCAGAACACTGAACACAATACTACTACCCATAAGTGACCTCAACTAAATTAATACTCATACACAGTATAATGTCCTGAGTTTGATAAAGTTCTACGGAGTAAATTTGAGCCTGCTCTTTTGGTAGTTTATTTAACTCAGAATATTTTACAGCGTGCTTAGTACTTACAGTGGGGTGCAAAAATTTGGGCACCCCTGGTTTAAATGTCCGTTACAATGAATCTCCAAGTGATTGAAAGCAAACCTGAACACTGAATGCTACAAAGTTAAACATGACACATTTCATCACATTTTAATGCGAGAATAATTCTTATTTTTAACTTTTTACAGTTTCAAAATAATAAAACAAGGCGAAAAGGCCTTGTGCAAAATTTTGTGAACCCTTCGTATGTTTGTATCTGTCAAACAGAAAATTTTTGGTTACCCTCGGTGAACATGTATCCTCGTCTGTACTGCTTACTTCAGGTTTACCTTAAGGCTCCATACTTGGGCCTATATTGTTTTGTATTTATATGTTACCTCTGGGTTTTATTATTCCTCAGCATAAAATAGCTTTTCACTGTTATGCTGATGACATGCAGTTATGTATTTCAGTAAAATCCACTGATTTCAGCAATGTATTGGTGTTGCATGACTGTTTAGCTGATGTTCAAAATTGGTTGGCTAATAATTTTTTTGCAGTTAAACTCAAATAAACCAAAGTCATTATACTTGGTCCAAAGTTGGTGTCTGATAAAAACCAATCATCTCTTGGACCTCTTGCTTCTAATATTAGGCCCTCTACCCAAAATCTCGGTGTGATATTTGATACTGAACTCAAATTTGAGCTCCACGTAAAGAAGCTTGTACAGTCATGCTACTTGCAACTCCATAACATAGCTAAACTTAGGTCTGTTCTGTCATTTGAAGATACCGAAAAAATTATTCATGCTTTTATCTCGTGAAGATTAGACTATTGCAACTCATTATTTACTTGTCTGAGTAAGAAATCTTTGAACAAACCGCAAGTAGTTCAAAATTCAGCTGCAAGATTGCTCACTAAAACAAATTAAAGAGCCCACATTACTCCAATTTTGGCATCTTTGCACTGGCTGCCAGTCCAATTCCGAATTGATTTTAAAATTTTGTTAATTACCTTCAAAGCACTCCATAGCATGGCGCCAAAATATGTAAGTGAGCTTTTAAATCCTTACAGACCTAAAATACTGCTGAGATCTTCCAAGCAAGTATTATTGGCTGTTCCAGAGTCCAAGTTAAAAACAAAGGGTGATCGAGCCTTTTCGGTTAAGGCTCCAAGACTCTGAAACAGCCTCCCAAACAATATTAGAAATGCTGAGTCCTATTGTCTTTTAAATCTCTTTTAAGGACTCATTTTTTGTAGGCTTGCTTTTGCTGATTTTGCGGTTTAAATTCTTTTATTGTATGGGTGTTTTCATGTAAGTCTCCTTTTATAATCTTAATTTTTCTTATTTTGGTGTTTAATTCCCTACTTCCCCCATTTTGTTTTATTGCTTTTATGTACATGTATTTTTACCTGTTTGTGAAGCACTTTGTGCTGTATTGCTTGAAAGGTGCTATATAAATAAATTTATTATTACATTATATAGAATGTCTTGATATTTGGTGGAATTCATTCTTCCTTCCACCCGCACAATATTGCCTGTGCCCCCAGCTGCTACACAACCCCAAAGCATAATGGATCCACCTCCATGCTTAACAGTTGGCAACGTGTTCTTCTCTAGAAATGCTTCACCCTTTTTTCTCCAAACATACCTTCTTTGGTTATGGCAAAAAAGTTCAATTTTGGTTTCATCAGTCCAAAGCACATTGTTCCAACAGGCTTGAGGTTTCTTAAGGTTTTCTTTTGCATACTTCAGATGCTTAATTTTGTGTTGAGGTCATAGGAAAGGCTTCTTTCTTGCAACTCTGCCATGTTTGCGTTCTTCTGAGCATTCCTCACCAGATCTCTGGCCATTCTATCTGAAATTTTTCTTGGTCTTCCAGATCTTGCCTTGACTTCAATTGTTGCATTTATTTTCCATTTTCTTACAATGTTTCTGACAGTAGGAATGGGTAGTTTGAAACGTTGCGAGAGTTTTTGGAGTAAATTATGATGATTTTGACATCCTTGGACAACTGTTTAGAGGAACACATGGTTTTTAACAGCAGACACAACAGCCACCACAGTCGGATACTTCAGAAGGCATGGAGTTACTTCAGAATATATAGTTCAACCCTGGAATTATATTCACCTGACTCATTTAAGCCCTAACGAGTAAATCACCTGGGTCTGGGCCTTAGTAATCATCTTCTTAAAAGGTAACAAAGAATAATCCAAAAGGGTTCCCAAACTTTTGCACGGTGCCCTTTTTCCTTTCTTATCATTTAAAAACTCAGAAAACTTAAAATAAAAAGAAACCTTGCTTTTAAATTTGCAGAAAGTTGTCATGATTAACTTCGTAGCATTTTGTGTTCAGGTTTGCTTTCAATCACTTGGAGATTAATTGTAACAGACATTTAAACCAGGGGTTCCCAAATTTTTGCACCCCACTGTAAACTGCTGAGGGCACAGTTACTGATTAATATTGTGTGTAAGCACTGTCCAAATCCAATTGTTCATTTATTTCTTTCATACGGCTACTAACAAAAATCCGAACTATGCATTTCTATGAGTTTACTCAGAGCTACGTGTCCTACTGTAGAAGAAAAGCACTCTATCAGAGTGGATTTTACACTGAGCGTTTCACTGCGCTGAACAATGTGAGCCCCAGGGGCCTGGGACACTGGCACTTGTGTACCCCTGAAGTAGCTGAGCAGGCCACTTTGGAAGCCAGGACCCCATTGTGCTCAATTCATGAGTGCTGCTCTCTTCCAACACGCTCTATTCTTCCCGCTTTTCACAAAACTTGTGTAACGGGGACCCGCCAACAGAGGCCTCATTCAGGGCAAGAGTGGTTTAGAGGCAAAGAGGAGAGACAGAGAGTGTGGGAAAAGAGGGGAATGGGAGGGGAGAATGGAAAATAGGGAATGAAAGAGACTGGGGGTTAAAAAAAATATGTGAACAAGTACATGAGAGAGTGAGGGGAATAGGGTAAAGAGATGGAGGGGAAGGGGAGAGGACAGAAGGAGAGAGGAAAGGAGCAATGGGCTGAGAGAGAGGGAAGGAAAGAGAGAGACTTACAGAAAGCAAGAGAAAGAGGAAGACAGGGTACAGGGAAGGAGAGTGGGAGAAGGGGGAAGAGAAGGAGGGAGGGGTGGAGAGGGAGGGGGGATAGGGGGAGACAGGGGGAGGTGGGGAGGGATGGAGAAAGGGGGAACCACCTGGCTTTGCATTTTTTGCTGTTCTGTACCAAGACAAATTACAGCCCGTTGTCTTTGTCATTGCTGCACTAGAGGAAAGTAAACATCTATTCCTAATGAACAGCCCAGCTCAGTTACATGTGAGCTATGCATGAGCAGTGTTCATTCCGCCTTAAGCCATAAAATTATCCAATGAAAAATATACTGTCAAATATGGAATAGCCTATATTTTTAAATATACATACACTCTACAAATACATTATCAGTACATGCCAGGACAGTGCCATTTTATTTAAATTATGCATTCTTTTGATTATATTCTCTCTTTTTTTAATATCCCTTCAAGGCCAAAGTTGAGATAATTCTGTTCATTCCAGTACAGGCTCATAACAAATTGCGCATTTCAAGTAACGGCAAGCCGTAATTAATGATGTGCATGTGCCAGCCACTGTCAAAATTTGGACAAATGAATCCTCACTCCTCCATCTCTAATTAGCAGACATGGCAGTCAAGATGAAGAGAAATGCTAACTAAAGCAACATTTCATAATCAGAAAAAAATTGCATAAAGAGGTTGTTGAAAATCACCAGAAAATTAATTATGTCAACTTCTTAAAACAGCATTTTAACAGGATATTTCAGCCTTTGTGAGTATTGGAAGGATTTCGCCTTTAGGAGAAACTTGAGTAGTCTGGAGAATTGTCTCTCTTCCTTGGTTTGGCTCCAGTGTTGAACCTCACCACAAGATTAAAAAATTGCTTGTGAAATGTTTACTACGGTGTGTCTTGCCAACTATTGACAGACGTGCAATAAAAACCAAATGACAGAGGATTAAGATAAATCAGCCGGCATTGAAAAATGAGTTTCATAATACCCAACAATGGGCCCATGAGTGCAGTAATGTGGTCTTTGATTAAACAATGGTGAATAAAATAGGTTTTTTTGGATAGACTACGCGCTGTGCTGCTGTAAGTATTTAGAGGTTGTATAAAAAGGGCTGTGATTATTACTTGCAATATGGTTACAAAAGTCCGCAAAATAAATTTGACTGCCTCAAACTCCATATTTTTGTAATTGACTGGGCTTGAGTTTAGTGCCAATAAATCCAACTCATGTCACTGCACAAGTACTTATGGACTGCATTATATTCAAACCAATGCATGAGTGCGAAAGGGGAAAATTTGCCATAATGTCTGTGTGTCACGAAAATGTCCTTACTTCCAGATATGTTTTTCCAAAAATTGAAATTTCCCGTCTCAAGTGTATTTCAGCTTGTCCCCATTTTATTCTCAGAAAGGGGAAACAGATGTCCTCATCGGTGTCGAATGAAAATCCTGGCTGCCTGTCAGCTGTGTCCCCAGCAACAGTGCGCAGGCCGCATATTTTATCGGAGTGACTTAGTGCGTTGAGATTAGCACAGGTGACCGTTTTTTGAGATTGCGAGAGTGTGGCGCTTCTGTTAGCCTAAATGAGTCATCTTGCATGCTGTGTACTTTTTGTAATGGACCCTGCTTATCTTTTGATCCTCACCTTTAGCATAATACTCAGCCCTTAAACAAAATAGAGCGCAAATTCTTCGCCTCAACAGGTCTCCTTTATTCAATCTCTATCCCTTCCTTAATTATATATCTCTCTCCCTCTTAACTTCCTTCACTCTTCCCCCAAGATTATGAAATAATGCTGTATTGGCATTGCTGCATGCTGTGCAAAAAAAAAAAAAAAAAAGACAACTTAAAAATGCAAGGCAACCAGCGGCAAAACATTTTTGAGTTGGCTCAACCTCAAGTTTTAAGTCCTTTCGAAAATGAGTTTGCGCAACCACTGGGACTTGACATTGAGCAAACTCAAAAATGCTTTGCAGCATTTGGTTGCCAAACTTTTTAAAGTCGAGTCAACTTTTACTGTGTGAAAACAGCCATAGGAAGTGACAATTAATATAATTGAGTTATCAGTTGGGCAGTAGGGGGTGGTTAGGGCATACACTGTCAAAAAACAAAACTTAAAGAACAAAGACAACCAGCTGCAAAGCATTTTTGTGTTTGCTCAGCTTGAGTTTTTGAGTTTGTGCAGATTAATTTTTGAAAGAGCTCGGACTTTGAGCAAACTCAAAAATGCTTTGCAGCATTTGGTTGCCTCACTTTTTTAAGTTGAGTCAACTTTTTATTTTTTACAGTGTACTGGCTAATGCCTATTTAAATTTTGGCTGATAAACAGTAACAGGGGTCAACCTACTTGGGATGAAGGGGGCAGATTACCAGGCACCCATATACACACATGCTCGCACAAGTCTGCACCCTAGCTGCTGGCTGACCATCATGAGGGTGAGTTTGTTCATCCCGTTTCTCTCCTTCCTCTCCTTCTCTCTCTGACACCCCTCTCCACCCCTTGGCTTAGACCCGGTTGGGGTTAGGATCTTGAAGGCTGAAACCCCTTCTTACAGTCATAATTTTTGCAAACACAATTAGCGTATCCATCCAAATGCATTAATGCTAAAATTAGCACTAGCTGTCGGCATTTTCTGGCCTCCGGTTCCGGCAAACAATTAGACGTAATCGTAATTCGGTCACGGTCTGTCAGTTCAGGCACTCAGCGGAGCGAGGAGGGTTTCACCGCTCCAGCAGTCATGGGCCCCTGCTCACTGAGAGATTGTATATTTTGCCAAGATGATGTTGCTGTTCGTGCCACGGAGTGATCAGATGAGGATTACTGGAGTTTAGTCACTCAGGCAAAACAGAGCTAATGCTATCACACTAGTTGGACCAAGAGTCTCATGTTAAACATGGCGCAATATTACTTGGCTCCAACATGAGCTTTCAGAATTTTTTTTTTTTTTTTTTTTTTTTTTTTGGCAGCTTAAGCCCATTGTATATTGTGTCAATATGCGATAATGTATTACTGGGTAACCTCACTAACAACTCAGCTTCATACACTGTATCCCTCAAACTGCCTGTCTACTGTAATATACCGTGACAGTTAGAAACTGCTAGCCATCCAACTGTAAATTAAATAGGTTAAACAGGTACGAAAGGAATATCAACACACATATGTTTGAATATATGCTAGGGATAGCCCACATATTGTTACAAACACTTTCGCAATACCAATGTACAGTACATACTTTGATATGAGTTTGGCTGTACTGCTGAAGAAAGGATTTTGAAATGTGCAATGCAGCATTAGCCTAAAAATTTTGGTAAGAAAATAAGGTGTGTCCTCTTGCCCAGGCCTGTTACGAGATTGGATTTGTCAGTCGATTGATTTGTCTCTTTCACAAACAAGCCAGTGCCGTAAATCTTATGTGATTCCTGTGTACCTTTCATGTTGTAAAACATGTTCTATCAGAATTATATCCTAATGTTGTTGTCACCCAAAACTGAACCGTATCATCATAGAATAAATCCAAGTCATTATAATCCTAATATATGCTAGCATTTGTATGTAACTTTAATGTAACTGCTAACAGCAGGTTCGCTAGTCTCATGTTTTCACATAGAATGTATGTGCTTCGGCATCCATGGGAGCAGGCAAATATTCCGGAAGGCCTTCATGTCTTTGTGTCCACGGGACAGGGTAACGACACACAAGGCAGTCCGAGCTGCTTCCAAGGTCGCCACGGCAACCCAGACTGGCGGGAGCTGCTAACGAGCTGGACCCAGCTGCCGAATACGCCCACGCTAATTAACCCCCGGCCCTCTGGCCTTCTCTCGCTGCCCCAGTTGGCCGGCCACTGACACACATGACCGCGGTCACTGATGAGGTGATTATTACTGGGGAAATGCACAGCCGTGGCGGCCGTGGGCTGAGCGAAGGGCGTTTATCCCCTGGATCTGTGGGCTGTGTAACTCTGGGCCTGTGTGGCAGAGTCCTACTTCCTTCCTCGGACTTGCTTGTTCGTGCACACATGCACATACATACACACAAACACATACACACACACACACACACACACACACACACACACACACCCACACATACGTCAGCCTGGCCAGACCGCAATTGAGAGGGCCTGTCCTGCAATGCCTCAGTTTAGTTAGGGCCCACCCAGTCTCCGATGAACTATAATTTGGCAACACGTGAAGAAACAGACCATCAGATCACAACCCAGAATCTATACCTGAAGGATGCCAGTTTGAATCCCCGACGAGCGCTGAGCAATTGCATCTCAGCGTGAGAGGCGTTACCCAAAAGATTCCAGAAAAAATTCCAGCTGTATTCCTTGGCTCTCGAACGCACGGCTAATAAAGTTTTACACCCCCTCCACATCAAGGCTCCAAATGCCATAACAGGAATCGGATAATCACAACACCGGACTGATGATGAACACAAAGCACATCCAGCTGAGAAAGATAACAACGCAAAGGTCAGAGCAGCTGTTTAGTCACCAGGCAGAGAGCCTGACCCTGAGCGGCTCGCGCAGGCAGATTTCAGAACAGCTGGATATTTCACCGAGGCCATTCGGACGGAACAGCGCACTACAGAGCCTGATTCACTTCGCCCCACCCTGGACTTGAACTGGCAAACTCTTCCAGGTTATTAAAGTGGCCCTCGGGGCCGTTGCGTCACTCTTCCACCCTGTGCTGACTGAGCCAAGGCATCGTCACGGAGCGGCAGATGAGGCGGAAATTTTATAGGCCCGAACTATTGACTGTTTCCACCGTGGGAGGGAGGGGGCAGGGCAGGAGAACAGCTGTGGAACTCCCTCGGCCACGCGTGCTGATGACACGCCCAATGTTGACTGTCCGCACTTGTGGTGGGGCACGAGTGTGTGTGTGTGTGTGTGTGTTTATATTTAGGGGGTTTGTTGACATTAAAGATTACAACATTTTCCCCTGAAGTACTGCTTGAAGACAGCCGATTGGCAAGAAAGCACATTGGCAAGAAACCAAAACAAGAAGATAGCTGAGGGAAGTGCAAGTATGTACAGGTATGGAGACAGGCTGCCAAACTGCCCCTGTCTAGTTCTCTGCGGATGACAAAAAAATAACCTAAATTCAGGGTGAGTGATTTATCACAGGGGACGTTTATCAGTCTTCCGCAACCTGATACGCGCGCTGCAAATCGAGCCGAGCGTTTAACCCCTTGGGTTCGGTTTCGAAAAATGCAGGGTTTTACTTTCTTTAGCGTAAAGTAAACATGACTTTGGGGGTCTGCCGATGAAAGGCCAATCGGACTGTAAATTCCTCGGTAATTGTTCCAAGGGACGAGCTCCAGTGCCCTCTGATTCCAGGTTACAATCAAGACCGGGGTTCAGTGCGGAGCCGGGTCAGCGAGTGAAATTACTGTGGGGGTCCCGCAGCAGGGATTTATTACTAAATGAAGCGGGTCTTTGACACGTGCCTCAGGGGCTTACAGCGAATGCTTGTGGGCTGTACATGCCAAAGTCAACCTCTACCGCATCGGTCGAGTGTCAAGTTCAACTGACCTAATGATAGATATCATATGTGGCAGGCCTGGTTATGCTCATAACACTGAGATTAATTTTGGCCGCATGGAGGGTGTGAATAGGGAGGGCAGAGATGGCGAAAGATGGCGGGAGGGGAAGAGACAGACAGACAGAGGGAAACTCGATCTCCACTGCTTAATAAAGCAGCATTTATTTTGGAGGACCCCGATATGGCAGTCAGTCACTGAGCAGAGCAAGATGGAGATACACTGTTTGTGTGTGAGAGAGAAAGAGAGAGAGGGAGAGGGAAAGAGGAATGGTAAGAAAGAGAGAAAAACATGTGGGTGGAATAGGCGAAACAAAGCTCTGCAGGAAGGAGTGACTGCTGACAAAAAAAGATACAGTTTCTGAGGAGAAATATGGATGGAAGACAGCAGGGCAGAGAGGGAGAGGGGGCACAGAAAATTAGAGTTTTGAGATGCCTGTAATGTCAAAAAAAAAAATGGCCATAAAGAAAACATGAAAACAAGACTGTGAGGAAAGTGCAAATACCAGAGCAAAAAAAGATGACGAAGGCAATATATGTTTTTGAAAATAGATTAAAAAAAATGGCTATTCATTTTTTAAAAATGTGATATTGAGTGAAAAAATTTGATGAAACACAGGGCAAGAGAGAAAGGTGGTGAACAATAAACAGAAATGAAAAATGAGGATGTGATGTGCGGAAAAGGGGTGAGAGAGAGAGGGGGAGTGGGCTAGGAGGGAAACAGCTGAGGGTATAGGTCAAGAAAGATTTAGGAATGAAGGGAAATGATAGGGAGAGAGGGAGAAGGAGAAAGAGAGGGAGAGGAGAGGGAAGGAGGGAGAAAAAGAGAGAGAGAGGCAGAAATGTAAAGCGGCAGAACAGCAATGAACCACGCCGGCTGACCGCAAGGCGAAAGACTGTAATTAGGATTTTCCCAGAATAGCGAGAGATGAGGGGAGAAACAGAGGGATCAAGATCACACAAACTCTATAACAGCACACAGAACTCACATAGTAACAACACAGCACATACACACTATAACAGGCACACAGAACTCACACAGTAACAACACAGCACATACACCCTATAACAGCACACAGAAGTCACACAGTAACAACACAGCCCATAAACACTATAACAGCACACACAACTCACACAGCAACAAAACAGCACATACACCCTATAACAGTACACAGAACTCACACAGTAACAACACAGCACATAACCCTATAGCAGCACACAGAACTAACACAGTAACAACACAGCCCATAAACACTATAACAGCACACACAACCCACACAGCAACAACACAGCACATACACACTATAACAGCACACGCAACTCACACAGCAACAACAGAGCACATACGCACTATAACAGCACACACAACTCACACAGTAACAACACAGCACATATACTCTATAACAGCACACACAACTCACACAGTAACAACACAGCCCATAAACACTATAACAGCACACACAACTCACACAGCAACAAAACAGCACATACACCCTATAACAGCACACAGAACTCACACAGTAACAACACAGCACATACACCCTATAGCAGCACACAGAACTCACACAGTAACAACACAGCCCATAAACACTATAACAGCACACACAACCCACACAGCAACAACACAGCACATACACACTATAACAGCACACGCAACTCACACAGCAACAACAGAGCACTTACACACATAACAGCACACACAATTCACACAGTACGAAAACAGCATATATATTCTATAACAGCAGACTCAACACACACCGTAAGAAAACAGCATATATATATTCTAACAGCAGACTCAACTCACACAGTAACAACACAGCACATATGCACTATAACAGCACATACAACTCACACAGTATCAACACAGCACATATACTCTATAAAAGCACGCACAACTCACATAGTAACAACACAGCACATACACACTATAACAGCACACACAACTCACACAGTAACAGCACAGCACATACGCACTATAACAGCACAAACAACTCAGACAGTATAAACACAGCACATATACTCTATAACAGCACACACAACTCACAAAGTAACAACAGAGAACATATACAGTATAACAGCACACACAACTCACAGTAACAACACAGCACATATACTTTATAACAGCACACACAACTCAGTATCAACACAGCACATATACTCTATAACAGCACACACAACTCACACAGCAACAACAGAGAACGTATACAGTATAACAGCACACACAACTCACACAGTAACAACACAGCACATATACTTTATAACAGCACACACAACTCAGACAGTATCAACACAGCACATATACTCTATAACAGCACACACAACTCACACAGCAACAACAGAGAACGTATACAGTATAACAGCACACACAACTCACACAGTAACAACACAGCACATATACTCTATAACAGCACACACAACTCACAAAGTAACAACACAGCACATATACTCTATAACAGCACACACAACTCACACAGCAACAACAGAGAACATATACAGTATAACCACACACACAACTCACACAGTAACAACACAGCACATATACTCTATAACAGCACACACAACTCACACAGAAAAAAACAGCCCATACACACTATAACAGCACACACATCTCACACAGTAACAACACAACACACACTCTATAACAACACACAGAACTCACACAGTAACAACAGCACTGCACATATACTCTCTTACAGCACACACAACTCAGTAACAAAACAGCACATACACAATATAACTGCACACACAACTCACACAGGAACAACACAGCACACACTCTCTGAAAGCACACACAACTCACACAGTAACAACACAGCAAAAACTCTATACAGCACACACAACTCACACAGTGACAACACATCACACACTCTATACAGCACACACAACTCACACAGCAACAATAGAGCAAATACGCATGATAACAGCACACACAACTCACACAATAACAACACAGCACACACACTTAAACCGCACGCACAACTCACACAGTAACAACACAGGACATACACACCAAAACAGCACACCAAAACAGCACAAAGAACTCACGCAGTAACTACTCAGCACATACATATTACAACAGCACACACAACCCACACAGTAACAACACAACACATGCACACTTTAACAGCACACACAACTCACACAGTAACAACACAGCACATAGACACTATAACAGCACACACAACTCACACAGTAAAAAGACAGCACAAACTCTATAACAGCACACACAATTCACACAGTGACAACACATCACACAATCTATACAGCACACACAACTCACACAGCAACAACACAGCATACACACTTTAACAGCACATACAACTCACACAGTAACAACACAGGACATACACACCATAACAGCACACACAACTCACGCAGTAACAACACAGCACATATACTCTATAACAGCACCCGCAACTCACACAGTAACAACACAGCACATACACACTATAACAGCACACACAATTCACACAGTAACAACACAGCACATACGTACTATAACAGCACACACAACTCACACAGTAAGAACACAGCACATATATTCTATAACAGCACACACAACTCACACAGTAACAACACAGCACATACAGACTATAACAGCACACACAACTCCGACAGTAACAACACAGCACATAAGCACTATAAAAGCACACACAACTCGCACAGTAACAACACAGCACATACTCACTATAACAGCAAACACAACTCACACAGTAAAAACACAGTACATATACTCTATAACAACACACACAACTCACACAGTAACAACACAGCACATATACTCTATAACAGCACACACAACTCCCACAGCAACAACAGAACACAGACATAGTATAATGGCACACACAACTCACACAGTAACAAGACAGCACATATACTCTAAAACAGCACACTCAACTCACACAATAAAAACACAGCACATACACACTATAACAGCACACACAACTGACACAGTAACAACACAGCACATAAACACTATAACAGCACACACAACCCACACAGCAACAACAGAGCACATACATAGTATAATGGCACACACAACTCACACAGTAACAACACAGCACATACACACTATAACAGCACACACAACTGACACAGTAACAACACAGCACATATACTCTATAACAGCACACACAACTCCCACAGCAACAACAGAGCACATACATAGTATAATGGCACACACAACTCACACAGTAACAAGGCAGCACATATACTCTATAACAGCACACACATCTCACACAATAAAAACACAGCACATACACACTATAACAGCAAACACAACTCACACAGTAACAGCACAGCCCATAAACACTATAATAGCAAACACAACTCTCACAATAAAAACACAGCCCATGCACTCTATAATAGCACACACAACTCACACAATAACAACACAGCACAAACACACTTAATCAGCACACACAACTCACACAGTAACAACAACAAAGCACATCCACACTTTATCAGCACACACAACAAAACTGTAACAACACCACAGCACACACACTCTTTAACAGCACACACAACTCACACAGTAACAATAGAACACACACTCTATAACAACACACACAACTCACACAGTAACAACACAGCACATATACTCTATAACAGCACACACAACTCCCACAGCAACAACAGAACACTGACATAGTATAATGGCACACACAACTCACACAGTAACAAGACAGCACATATACTCCAAATCAGCACACTCAACTCACACAATAAAAACACAGCACATACACACTATAACAGCACACACAACTGACACAGTAACAACACAGCACATATACTCTATAACAGCACACACAACTCCCACAGCAACAACAGAGCACATACATAGTATAATGGCACACACAACTCACACAGTAACAACACAGCACATACACACTATAACAGCACACACAACTGACACAGTAACAACACAGCAAATATACTCCATAACAGCACACACAACTCCCACAGCAACAACAGAGCACATACATAGTATAATGGCACACACAACTCACACAGTAACAAGGCAGCACATATACTCTATAACAGCACACACATCTCACACAATAAAAACACAGCACATACACACTATAACAGCAAACACAACTCACACAGTAACAGCACAGCCCATAAACACTATAATAGTAAACACAACTCTCACAATAAAAACACAGCACATACACACTATAACAGCACACACAACTCACACAGTAACAACACAGCACATACATACTATAACAGCACACAACTCACAGTAACAACACATCACACACTCTATAACAACACACAGAACTCACACAATAACAAAACAGCACATACACACTATAACAGCACACACAACTCACACAGTAACAACACAGCACAAACTCTATACAGCACACACAACTCACATAGCAACAACAGAGCACATACGCACTATAACAGCACACACAACTAACACAGTAACAACACAGCACAGACACTTTAACAGCATGCACAAATCACACAGTAACAACACAGGACATACACACCATAACAGCACAAAGAACTCAAACAGTAAATACACAGGACATACACATTACAACAGCACACACAACTCACACAGTAACAACACAGCACATACACACTATAACAGCACACAACTCACAGTAACAACACATCACACACTCTATAACAACACACAGAACTCACACAATAACAAAACAGCACATACACACTATAACAGCACACACAACTCACACAGTAACAACACAGCACAAACTCTATACAGCACACACAACTCACACAGCAACAACAGAGCACATACGCACTATAACAGCACACACAACTCACACAGTAACAACACAGCACAGACACTTTAACAGCATGCACAAATCACACAGTAACAACACAGGACATACACACCATAACAGCACAAAGAACTCAAACAGTAAATACACAGGACATACACATTACAACAGCACAGACAACCCACAGAGTAACAACAAAACACATCCACACTTTAACAGCACACACAACTCACACAGTAACAATAGAACACACACTCTATAACAGCACACACAACCCACACAGTAACAACACAGCACACACTCTATAACAGCACACACAACTCACACAGTAACAACACTGCACACACACTTAATCAGCACACAGAACTCACACAGTAACAACAACACAGCACACACACACTTTAATAGTGCACACAACTCACATAGTAATAATAAGAAAGTACATACACACTTTATCAGCACACACAACTCACACAGTAACAACACAGCCCATGCACTCTATAATAGCACACACAACTCACACAATAACAACACAGCACAAACACACTTAATCAGCACACACAACTCACACAGTAACAACAACAAAGCACATCCACACTTTATCAGCACACACAACAAAACTGTAACAACACCACAGCACACACACTCTTTGACAGCACACACAACTCACACAGTAACAACACAGTACACACACTTTAACTGCACACACAACTCACGTAGTAACAACATCAATGCACATACACACTTTATCAGCACAGACAACTCACATAGCAACAAATACACAGCACTCATACTCCTTATCGGCACGCACAACTCACACAGTAACAACAACAGAGCACACACACTTTTAAACAGCACGCATTACTCACACATTAAACACAGCCAACACCCTTTGGGAAAGAAAGCGAACGCAGTGGTGTAGAGCATGGAGACTCTTATTCCAAAACTCTCGCACATAGAGCACACCCACTTAAGCAAAAAAGTTACCAATGACTGTAGGTCACAACATACACTGTTTGAGCCTGCAGTAATATTCACTTTTAGCTGAGGGTAAACAGCTTTGATCCTCCTAGCCCAATTAGAACAAGACTCAGACAGTCCACGGAATACTAACTATGCAGATTCGCTCTCTGCTTGAAATACTATGGGCCAAATGCAAAACCTTGATAAAGCCCATAAACTCTCCCAAATTTTTTTCCCCCCTGAAGCTTAATTGAATCCTGATCGGACAAGCAAATCCCAGTCTCAAGGTTAAACTGGATTTTGCAATTATTCATCCTTTTGAGGACCAAGGCAGCATTTGTCCATTTTCTTCAGTCACTCTCTGTGCACTGTGTGGCGGACCATCTGAGTTTATGTCTGTGGTATAACCAGCAGCTTGAATGTAGTGTTCCTCTTCATAAAGAGATAACACATTTTACATGGTTAAGGCCTTGGAATGTGAATCCAGCCACTTTCAACTTTACGAAATATAGGTAATGTATTGCTGCAAGCATAATACAAGTATCGCACGTGCTCCACATAGCTGGGCTGAGTTAGCCAGGAAACTGAATGAAACCCATAGCTGCTCTGAATTAATTTAGTCCATGTTCAAAATTCGGTAGGGTTCTGAGCGCCGCTGTTGTGCAAATACTGCACATTCGGACAGGCTGCTTTGTTCCTAGGCAGGGTCTCTGGTCCAAAAGGGCTGCAGTGAGTTGGCGGCATTTGTGGTCTCCTTTCAATCAGCAGTCAATTAATTTCTTGAAAAAAGTTGTGCAGGGTCTTCAGCCAATCAGTGAATTGAACAAATCTCTGGCTAGGAAAAACATTAAAAACTAGCAAATACTGCAGCCCAATGGCACTGGAGTGCGGCTCTGTGGTTCTAAGGTCTGTGTTTAATTTCCTAGATGAGGTTTACTAGCATAATAGTTACCGGCCGTAATAATTAGTGGCCGCAATAAATTGTTTTGTGCACCTTTACGAACACATTCTGACGTTTTCAAAACAATGATGCCTTACCGAAAATTTCTATTCGGCCGAGTATTCATGTATTCTGTTTGCTTACAGAGCATTATCAGCCCTTTCAGGATTTTACTGCTCTATTTCTCATATGATTTAATATTCATACTGGAGGTTCACTTTGGCCCCAGGAGTGTTCTGCAGCTCTGACGGGGGTTGGATGTGCATTTTCCATCCAATCCGCTCTCTGTATTTCTGCGGCTAATTTAGGCAAATGTCAAATAGTGTTTCCCTGCTGGCGCGATCCAATAATATGCGTACATGCGCTCCTTAGCATTTCTGCTGAAAATATGCCTGAGGCGAAGTGTAACATTATGAAGCAGAGATCATGACTCTTAATGCTCGTTCCATCGAAAAGAGCATGAAAAACAGGCTCTACACATCGCCACTCATTGTTTTATTGCATTCATATTATTTTATTAGCATATCAACTAAATGCCATGGTCTGAATCAGTATTGCACGCACTTGGACAGTATAAAGAGCTGTTAAATGTTGATGATAATAATAATAATTATTATTATTATTATTATTTTTATTATTATGAATATCAAGTTACAATTCAAAATCTAAAATATTGTCTACTTTTCTCCTAAATAAAACTAAAATGTTATTAATGTGATGAGATTTATTTTAATATTTGCAAATGAGGAAAGCTGGGTAAGACAACTGTAAAACAAATTAACTTAGAAACTTAGAACATGCTTATAATTTCCACATGAGGTAAGAAAATAAGTATTCTTTTCACACACAAAAAAGAAGTCAGTCTAACCTAGTCTTTATAGCTTAAATATCATTCTTTGTTGCTCATTTAGTCTTTTAAAAAAAGTAAAAAAAATCAGCCAGTTAAGGTGAGATATGACTCATTTCATGATTTACAAATAAACCAAAGATGTCATGTTTTTGCGCTCAGGAACATTGAGCAAGCTAAGATTCTCTTCTTAAAAGAGAGAAAAAACAATGTTTTAAATCCAAATAATAACACCAGAACATTTGTTATGAAAGGTATTTTTTGCAGTGTGCGTACTCCTTAATGTTTATCTTCTAGGTATACAAAATATTTTTAAAATCATAGACCAAGAAACAATGGACTGTATTCAGACTGAATGTACATATCAATAAGCAGAATAAAAATAGTGAAATAGGCGTTTTATACTTTTTATTAAACTACAGTATGTTATGATCCAGACAAGCAGCCAGACAGGGTACAATCCACAAGGGTGCATTTATTAATAGGAAAATGGTAACAGTAGAGGGAAAGGCTGTTGCCCAGAACAGAGGCGGGGGCAGTCCTGCTAATTTGGTAATGACTGGAGAGCGTAGGGGCATGTCTGCATCCAGGCCAGTGACCTTCCCAGGGCTGAAGCCAGCCGATGAGTCTCCCTTGCCAAAGCAGGACTGCTTGACAGTTCAATCTAAGAGGTGAGCAGGAATGCAGTCACAATCCTGGAGACTGATGAAGGCTTGGGAGGTGTTCTTAATAAACTGACTCAGAGGAACAGACTGGAACAGAGGATTAATAGGAATGAGGTGCCAATCCTGCAGAGCGATATAAAGGCTTGGGAGCTTGTTCCTATTATTAAACCTCTGAAGAGTTATTATGTTTTTCTTCATCATTTTTTATTTATTTATTTAACCTTTATTTAACCAGGGAAAGGCCCATTGATATTGAAATCTCTTTTTCAAGGGAGCCCTGGGGGGGGGGGGAGGGGGGTGGTTAAAGAGGGTAAAGAGGGAAAAGAGTAATCATTAATTTACCTAAACACATGGAAGGAGAGCTTTGCTCAAAACTAGAAGACACAAACTGACTGGTAAACTTTGTTGAGAATAAAGCGTTACAATCCAGCAACCATATTGGACACATATTGGTATCAGATGATGCCCTGGCCGTTGTGGCTCTTAATACTGGTGTCACCTCATTTTTTGCTAAATTAACTCAATTACTTTTTGCAAGCAGGTCTTCAATTATTATTATTATTTTTTTACATAGTGCCAGGTAAGGTTTGATATCTTTTTTCGTTTCATAAATGAAATCATCTTTCAAAAACTGCATTGCGTTCACTCGGGAAGGGGGCGCATACTGTTTTTTTTTTTTTCACAGCACTAAAGTGCATATTACCTTTGCAATCAGTATGAACAAAAACAGGCTGTATAAAACTAGAACGCAAAAGCTACATTTACCCACGGTTAAGAATAAACATTTAATAGATAACACTACTACAATCAGAGCCAAATTTAAAATAAAATAGTGTCGGTATTTCCATATCACAGACATAAAAATAAACTTTTGTTGCTGTTGGTTGTTTCTGTCTGAGCTTAGCGCACACTCTGTGACCTCCCAGCCCGACGCAATCGATGCTAACGTGCTAGGCTGGGACACTTTTGTTGTTCTCCGTATAAACCCGAGGCCTGAACCGCAGCATCCGTCTCCCAAACGAATAGGATGTGCTCTGGAAAAGCTCCATCTGTAAGTATAGCGCGCGCATTCAGACCGTAACCCCCATCGATTTCCATGACTACACGGCGTGATCCTCTTGCGCTAAGTGCTCCCCGCCCGGTCAGATACAGCGGCTCTCTGTTTTCAAATATCACTTATCGAATCAATAAAGTTAATATCAGCGCATCGCCCGGTCTGTGCCTGCCTCTCAGCTGACCGCTTACGTCTGCGCGACACTCGAGACGCCATACGCTCGGGAATATAAACCGAGCCTATGACGTCGTGTTGGGTACTGCTTGCCGGAATGTTTAGTCACGTATCCTAGCATCTCTGCGGTGTTGCTGGAGACGGCAGGAAAACCCAGTAGTAACGGTCAGCGTTGGACAGAAGGTTTCCCTGAAATCCGCAGAACAGCCCGAGCCAAGTCCAGAGTCGCCCTGTCACCGGAGCAGGGCGGGGGAGGTCGTTTACTGTAAGGGCAGGCATGCGTGGGCTTGCTTTTCCCAAAAAAAAAGGGGGGGTGAGGTGGGATTAGAGGTGGACACAGGGCTGAGGCGGGGGGTTGGGATGGGTAGAGCGTGGATGAGGGTTAAGCGGACGAAGGTGTAGCTCGGAACTCAGGGCCCTCTGAAAGAATAATGCTGTTGGCCCCCAGTTCTTCAATGAAACAAACTACACCTCCTCAACGCACATGTGCGCACACACGCACACACACACACACACACACACATACACACACACGCATGTATGCGCACACAAAAATACATCCTGAGGGCCTTTGGAGATAGCATTTGGGGGTGGAAAGTCAAAGGGGTCAGCAGGTAAAGCTCCTGTTGTGTGTTGCTTCTGCTCGTAGACTCCACCAGCTGATACTCACAATAGTGCTGCCTTCAGGCTGAAGAGCTAAGAGCTAATTAGCAACACTTGCTTACTGTTGCAAAATACCGCGGAGGACTTCTGTTTCCTGGGCCTGGATTCTGCACCTGTGGGTAGCGCTGCATGTGAGACAAACAGATTTAAGACAGAAAAGGGCGACATCTGGGATTAGGAACTGCTGGTGCATTCAGAGTACATGCAAGAGGGAGGTGTGGGAAGACAAATGTACAGAGCAGGATAAATGTGCCAATGGCTCAGAATTATGAATGAGGGAAAGAGTAGGAGAGAAGAAGAGAAAGAGGGAGACTCAGGAAGAGAGAGGGAGTGAGAAGGGGAGAGACAGACCACTACCTGACCACACTGACATGCACTGGCTTTTACCCTGCCAGTTGTAGCCTGTGGGTTAGGCACGGCGAACGCAATCTCACACACACTTATACTTAACTGTGCATGAGGATGATGAGAACTTCTTTGATTCTGGCTTTGTGTGTTTATTTTCATATATGTGTGTGTGTGTGTGTGTGTGTGCGCGCGCCCGCTTGTGTGTGTGAGTGCATGAGAAAGAGAGCTAGAGAGTCACTGCTTGTGTATGTGTGTTTTGTATGCATGTGTTTATGCGTTTGAGAGAAAAAATGGAGCAAGAGCTAGAGAGTTAGGTGTGCGTGAGTTGGGTGTGTTTGTATTTTTTGGGTGTATTTTATGATTGTTTATGTGTGTTTGTCATTGCTTATTTTGTCTTTCACTGCACATTACTAACTCAAGAGTAGGGATGAGAATCACTATAGCAACTGTTCTGGGGCAATACAGAAGTACCAGAGAACACAATCTGTGTGCGAGCCTGTGCGTGTGCATGTACCTGTGTTTGCATGTGTGCTTGCATGCTTGAATATTTGTGTTCGAGCATGCGCGTGTGTGCACTTAAGTGTATGAGTGTGTGTGCGTTTTTGTGCATGCGTGTTTGTGTGTGTGTGTGTGTGTGTTTACTTCAGTATGTGCCAGTGTGTGTGCATATATTTGCGTCTGCGTTTGGATTTGTCTGTACGCGTGCAGGCACACCCATCCCGTGCAGAGGACGAGTTCGTTTAAACGCTTAGCATGTTGCGCGCTAGCTCTGCTAGCACCTCATGATTCACACTGTTTGGCTTTCAGGACAAACAGGAGATGCGGCTTTCCTGCAGGGCATGGCTCCCTTAGCCAGCTCCCACCCACAATCCTCCACTCCTCTCCCAATCCGTGCCCACTGCTGTCGAAGCACAGAAAAATCCCGACTAACAAGTAGTGTGGGCCAAAGTGGAGTTTCCTGCTGACTGCATTTCCTCTTTCTATTCTTACCTCCGTGTGTTATTGTGGGTTACCAGGTACCCATAGAGTTACCGACCTGACCATCTGCCGCTGTCCAAATGCTCTTAACGGGCAACCACCTGAGAAAAGAACAGTGGTTTTCCATTGTTGGTTTCCTAAACAAGGCCCTGCTCGGCTAAATTAAACTCCTACTAAGTTGGTCCAGGTCTATGTCCATCCTAGAAACTACTGTTCAAACATTGTCATTTCATACCTATGTGAAAAATGACAAAAGCAGAGGTGGAATATGAAGGGGTGAGAATGTAGAAGTCTCTCAATATGTTTCTTTCGGCCTCGAAACGCATCAATTAGTTCTAATTCCCGGCTGAAGAATGGTAATTGGCGAATCCACTCAATTGGAACGAAAATACAGAAGAGAACTCCAACTTTCTGAACCAAAATTTTCCCTCTTGACAAGAACGTGATCGTACTCTATGATTACTTGGTGAGTTCAGCCAAACACTTGGCATGGACTTTGTGTTCCCATTCAAGGACGCTGGCATTTCTGTGTTTGTGTGCGCGCCGTTGCTACATGACATACGTCTGTAGGTTTTTTGGCATTGGGAGATCACCCCGCAAACTCTGCATTGCCTGCTCGGTTTGGCAGAGGTGGATAATCCCGATTTAGAAAGTCAAAGTCCGTGCCAGTAGTCCATTCCAACCACCTGGATTTGCTAATTAGCAGAGATTTTTAGCGAGGAGGGAGAGCTAATTAGTGAAATGAGCTCCCTGAGTTTATGGGGGGACGAAACGCAAAGTATGACTTTACCTCAGCTTTCGGACCCGCTGATATTTTACCTCTGCATTTTGGGTCTGGCTGTATTTGCCAAAAGACACCTGGGAAAGTTAATGGAAGCATCCTGCTCATCCTACCATCGAGGGCGCAAAATATGGGCTTCCTTCAAAAATGTGTCCTGCTATTCTCCATTTACCTCCTTCTCGTATTTGGGAGTATGGAGGTAGAGACAAGTGCAGGAAAGGAAGTATCGGGACATTACTGAATGGAGAGAAGAAGAAGAGGAAGATGGAAGAGAGAGACAGAGGCAAAGAGAGAGAGGGGAGAGTTTGATATGGTGTGATTTCAGATTGAGAGTGTGTGCTGCAGCGTGTGTGTATGTGTGTGCGTGCATGCGTAAGGGATTTTGGGTGGCGGAAAAGAAACACACGCCCTCGCACATCTGTGTGGGTCCTCGTTTGGGGACTTCCCGTCCCAACCTCAACGCGTCTCTCCTCTCTGCGATCCTGAATCTAGTTTCACTCCGGTGGGGGGGTGCATATATAGGAGAGAAAAGCTTGTGCAGTTTGGCCAAAAAGCAAAAAAAAAAAAAAAACGCTGTCCTTGTAAAAACAAAAAGAGCCGTTTACTTTGGGAGGAAAAGCGCAGAGTAATCTTTTTTTTTTTTCTGGGACGTCCCCACGTTGCCCCGTGGTCAGGGACGTGGTGGTGTCTCTGACGGTGTCCAGCTCAGCGAGAAGAGGCCATTTTTCACACGCAGGTTTAAATCGAGACCAGCATAAACACATATCTGCAGACGCGCACACTAGCAATCAAACCAGTGCAGACTCAGAGGCCAGCATGAGTGTGCAAAAAATACCAGGCCTCAGGCAGCCCTGTTCAGAGACATGCGACAATGAGCCAAAACATTATGGCCACCCACAGATGAAGCGAATAATGTTGATTATCCCTCAACAGCAGTACATTCCTAGGTCTGACCTTAAATAGTAACAGGCAATCGGCCCTTGTAGCTGACCTGTTTAACGCGGGAGAAATGGGACCTGAGTGACTTCCACTAAGGTCAAATTATTACAGCTAGATGACTTGGTTGGGGAATTTCCAAAATGGCAAGGCGTGTGTGGTGCTCCCAATATATCAGCAGTGTGTGCTTATAAATGTGATCTGAGGAGGGCCAAACCATGAACTGGAGACAGGGCATGGAGCGCTCAAGGCTCATTGGTGTGCAAGGGCAACAAAGCCCGTTCTGTCTGGTACAAATCGACAAAAGGGCAATTGTAACACAAGTCACAGAAAATTTTATTGTTGGTAATGGAGGAGCGCATTTATGTGCATAAATGGGTCAAAGTGCCCTTTTTTAACCCGGTCCGCCATCAAAACCGCCTACGATGGGCACATGAGTGCTGGAGCTGGACCTTGAAGCAATGGAGGAAAAGCGCCTGGTTTGATGAATCGTGTATTCTTTTGCATCGTGTGCATAGAGCATTGGTCACCTAAGGAAGAGATGGCACCAGGATGCACTGTAGGAAGAAGAAAAGCTGGTGGAGGGAGTGTGATGCTTTGGACCATGTTCTGCTGGGAAACCCAAGATCTGGGAATCTATGTGCACGTCATGTAATGGAGCTGGTTCTGTGGCACACTGAGGACCATCAGTATAATCAGCAGGAGGTCATAATGTTTTGGCTCATGGGTCAGTACACATAAGCTGCTGGGGACTGGATGGTATATAAGGACTTTTTCATACATGTCAGAGACAGATGCTTATGTGTACACACAGTGAGGAATACAGACACATTGAGACCTACACACATGCAACTGTCACCCATGCACACACGTACAAGGTTTTAGGACACCCCAATTTTTCCAGTTTTTTATTGAAAATTATGCAGTTCCAGTCCAATGAATAGCTTGAAATGGTACAAAGGTAAGTGGTGAACTGTCAGAAGTTTTAAACAAAAGGTAAGGTTACTCAGATTTTTTGTATGCCGTCGAGTAGGTGAAAGGATGGTTCCTCAGTGTGTGACATCAACTGTCAAACACGGAGGAGGAAGCGTGATGGTCTGGGGCTGTTGTAGGATCCAGGGTCGGAGACTTGTACAGAGTGAAAGGCACCCTGAACCAAAACGGCTACCACAGCATTCGGCAGCACCATGCAGTACCCTCTGGTATGCGCCTAGTTGGTCAGGGGTTCATCTTACAGCAAGATAATGACCCAGAACATAAGTCCAAGCTCTGCCAGAACTACCTTAGGAAAAAAGAACAAGATGGTAAGTTTGAAAACATGGAGTAGCCAGCACAGTCTCCAGACTTAAACCCCATCGAGATGGTTTGGGATGAACTGGACAGAAGAGTGAAAGCAAAGCAACCTACAAGTGCTGCACATTTATGGGAACTTCTGCAACAGAGTTGGGAAGAACTTTCTGAAGAATATTTGATTTCCATTGTAGAAAGAATGCCACAAGCGTGTTCAGCTGTTATATCTGCAAACGGTGGCTACTTTCAGTCAAAAGTTTAAAATACATTTTGGTTTATAAATTGTTTTCATAATTTCTTTTTTAACTTCGATTTGTTCTATCATGTCTATGCTTTCATTCCAGAGTACAATGAGACATTAAACTGCATAATTTTCTATTAAAAGACTGGAAAAATTGAAGTGTCCTAAAACTTTTGACGGGTAGCGTATTCTCACACACGTGCAAGAACAGCCCGAAACATGCTCAGATACATACTCATGTACTCAACCTCATATGCACAGAGATATGCACACACAGCAAACACACAATCAAGTACATGCACGCAGCTATATATCCACAGACATACAGTACGTTCAAGTGCTCACACACTCAGACCAACAGACACACTCTTATAAATACATACATACAAACAGCCACATATTCACACATACAGCTCTCACATAGACTTACACTGTACAGCCGCATATTCACGCACATTCACGCACTTCCATCCACGCTCAATTGTACACAGTCAAATTCACACGAACTCAGATAAATACACTTAAACACAACACTCCTTCGCACAGAGATGCACACACACACACACACACACACACACAAGCCCTCATGCACAGCTTTCGACACACCTTGCCACAATACACACAGCCCCACACAGGCAGACATATGGACACAAACACAAACACACACACACTCACACACACACACACACCAGCACACTTTGCCACCATAAATAAATGCTAGCCCATCTGGGGCCATTAAAATCTGGTAATGAATAGATACTGGTAGCGACAGACCAAAGGGAGGGTGATGGCGGAGGGAGAGCTGGAGGGATGGAAGGAGGGAGCAGGCATCTGGGCTACAGAATAGTCAAGGAGAAGTGAAAAAATGAGTCTTAAGCAAAAGACTGCAGCCCACAAAACTGAGGCTCCATCAGAAATGGACGGAGGGCGAAAGAATAGAGACGGCACAAAGGAACGCGGACAAAGCCGGCGAGGTCATTTTAATCAAAAGAGAAATCAAAATCGAATGACTGTTTGAATAAAGGCAGGGGGAGGAACCCTGGTAATGATTCGCCCACTTGTAACAAAGGGGGTGTCGAAACAGCAGGGGACGGTCAGTTAAGTGACCTTTAAATACACCCCTGCTTTCCTAATTACCCCGCGCACGCGCTCAGACCGGACACATGGCCGCTATTGTGCAGAAGTGTGCCTCACAGCATGACAATGGGGGCCACCTGTATGCTAATGCCTGGACGAGTCATTGTGTTGCCGAATAAGGAGCAGCTTGTCTGGAGTGTGCCACTCCGAGAGTAGGGGAGGGGTGCGGGCCAGGGTGGGAGGGACCGGGGTAATTAAATAGATTTTCTCCCTCTGTCCTTTAAGGCACAAGAAAGAGGTAGAATGAGGGGGCCATAAAGTTTCGACTTTTACCCCGGCTGCTGCAATGTCGCATGCCCAACGCGCGGAGAGAGACCACCCATGCTCCCCCCATTTACCCGAGTGGTTGTTACTGCAGCTCTTGTCTTGAGTTAGGGCTGGGGGGTCGCACTGAATCTGTGCTACGTTTTTATTCGAGGTTGTCCGCAAGGAATGGTGCTCAAATGAGAAATGCGTACCAAATAAAGCTAGGCTCTTAAAAGAACAAAAAAAAAAAAACGAAACAACCCTTGGCTTTGCTAACTTCACAAACGCTAATTACACAGAACCATGCGAAATGAGGCTCCACTCTGCCTGACTCGGTGATCCCTCGCGCTCTCCTCTGGTCGTCCATGAGAATCAGCGCATACTTCTCACTTGACCTACCTGCTTAAATGAGGATAAAATCAAGTAATTAAATGAGCAAACAACAGCCGTGATATTTGAAAGAAGATAACATGTAAATAAATCACCCCCCACCCCCAACCCTCCACCCCCCGGCTTAATTTGATAGCTTTCGCAGCCCGTTTCCTTAAATTGTCTTTTGATTGCTTGTATAACTAAAACCAATTGAATAGAGGCTTTGGGCAGACACTGATAATTCCTGTATAGATTGTTGTTAGCTTCTGGTTGACTCATGACATCACCTTTCCACAGCTCTATGTGTTACTGATAGGCCTACTGGAAGGGCCCGTTTGATCACACCGCATTATATCATATTCAATCTAGCCGGCTCTATTCTCCAAGGCCACTTAGACTGCGAAGAGCGTGAGTGCTTTGGAAGAGGGATGAGAAAAGAGCAAAAGAGATGGAGTACCCACACACTTAAAGGGTAAGGGTTTGTGCGATAAGCAGACCTGATGTCAAAAGAGCTTCTGGCACTGTCACTTAACCTGGTGAACTTCTTGAAGGTGTTCAACCACTTCAACTTCTGAAAATATATTTATTTAGCTATCTGCAGTTTTATGGCATAACATTCGAGAGCGTTTTGCTGATTTCTACAGTACTATGGCCAGCGTTAAATCAATGTTAAATCTATTGTTATGACAATAGTTTTGGATTGATTATGGATCTGGCATCTCTATCAATGGCTCATTAGCAACCAATAAAATCAACCCTGATCCATTGCCATAATTGAGGGACGTTCGCGCTCAGCTGGTTTTTGAATGACAAGGAAGCGTGCGAGAGTGGGCTCAGATAGACTCCATAGGGATTGATTTACAGTAACTGTGAATATTTTGTAACTGCGAATATCTTTCTGTTTACAGTGCAATTTAAAACTTATTCCATGTTTAAAAAAGAACTTTCTTAGCCACTGTTGAGGATTCTTGTAGCTACTGGCAATTGAGAGTGATGGAATTCCATAAAATAATTTTATCCAGCTTTGTCAATCTACCTGCTGACCACTTAAAGGGCTACCAAACTGTTATTGTTTTTTTTTATAAAGGTTCTTGAATAGAAGGACAGGGTTGAAGAAGGACCCCAGGTAAGGCTGAGAATTGTGGGTCCTTAACTGACAATTATTATTGTAGAGCAAATTAAACAAACGGCTACGATAGTCAGCCCTTGTGGCCTTTCTCTGTTGTCTTCCATTAGACAGCGCCAAAAATCAATATTGCAGGCCAAGGTGACTTTCACTAACGGCTCTTTTTCAGAGCACAAGAGAAAAAGTCACATATTGGGGCATATTGGGGCACCTCCCCCAAAAAAAAAAAAAAAAAAATAAGTAAATAAAATAAATCCTTAGAGTGCATTGCACGCATGCTCTGAGTTACGCCTTTAATAGCTACATATTCATCTGTGTAATTCAATCATGAGCAATCATTTCCAATCATGTCCTATTAACTATGCCGACAATGTGCACTGATGGAAAATATGATTAATCTTACCGATATATTGAAATGTTTATCCTGCTGTTTTAATTTCATATTTCACAATTGACTGGAAAGCTATGAGTCACGGAGATAGGATTGGAGGACTTACACACAAAAACAGCCAGCAGCATTGCTTGCCTCACCCATCTTCTTTTTCTCCCTCCTTCTCTCTCTTCTCCCTCCCTCATTTCTCTCTCTATCTCTCTTTCTGTCTCTCTCTCTAGCACACCCACGTTTTCTGTTTACATCTGTTTATGTGCCTGCCTCCCTCTTCCGTCATTTCCATTTCGTATTTTGTTTACTTTCTATTTATGTATCTCTCCCTCCTTCCTTCTCCCTCTCACTCCCTCTCTCTCTCTTCCTTCTTGCAGCTGCTGTTTCCGTATCGCTCTGTTTACATCTGTTTACATCTCTCCCATTCCAGTTCTCTATGACCCTCCTGGTTCTCTCTCCCCCAGTTTTTTTACTTTGGTTTCCCTCTTTCTCTTTCCCTCTCTCTCTCTCTCTCTCTCTCTCTCAAGTAATTTCTCATTCTCACATGCCATCCCATTTCCCGTATTTATTTTTTTCTGCCTCTCGGCAATCCCTCCATCTCTACCTGCTCTGTCTTTCGCCCACCGTACTCCACTTATCTCTCTAAGGGTGCACGTCAAATCCTCCTAAAGCTGCCATAAATTCCGTCTTTGCAAAGCTCTCAGCATACAGTTTTTGTTGAGACAGGTTCACCCTCTGATTGATATAATTCTGCAGTGATTTTTTTTTCAAGCTGTAGTTCTGTCATTATCAGCAACAGTCTTGCCAAGTACCTGTCTATCCCTGCTGGAGAGCTCTGACTCGTTGCCCCAGTTTTTTGCTTTTGTTTTGCTGTTGCTGTTTTTTTGGGGGGTTTAGCATGCGTTGTCACCATTTATTTTCCCTCTTCCTCTTGCCACCTTAATTTTGCCATTTATATGACCAACGTGTCTGTATTGACCAAAATGTTGGGTCCTTTTACGCCTCTACTTGTACTGTCGCCCTGCTTCGGAGACTCTCTAGCAAACTGCTGCTGGTTGGACCTCTTTTAAGCACACGTATACTGCTAATACTGCTTACGATATCTTGTCCACCCCCGGTACATTTTTGAAGTTGTTAACTTCACATTCTAATGCTTAAGTCACAATCATTACAGCAAGTTCGAAAAAAAAAAAAAAAAAAAAACGGGCCCCTGTAATGCGGACATAGAACATTTCAAAAGCATCAATAACCTCCTCTTGACGAGGCTATAAAAGTGTTATGTCCAATAAGTCTTACCCTTCAAAAGGATGAACAGTCACATCTTTAGCAAGGAAAATTAGTGATGGGGACAGAGTGGGGGGATGCTACTTACTTAATGCCTATTGTGTTGGCCCATAACCCTACTTCTTAAACACACAGACAAATGCGTTTCCTTTCAATTAGTTAAGTGGATGCAAACCTTCCTGTGCTAATGAGCTTCCAGAAATTTCCGCGGCATAAAACACTGGATCTATGGCCATACACATTGTTCGCCGCTGTAAACACATCACCTTCTTTAAGACACATTGCTAAAAGCTATTCAGGTGATAAGGTCAACTGTTTGAGGTCAGAGGGTGCAGGTTAATATGACTGAGGTGTTGGCAGTCAGTGAATTTGAGTTTGAAATGCTAGGCCGCATTTGTCATCTGGTGATTGGTTCAGCTGTGGCACACCAAAGTGCTACCCTGCATCCCCCCATATCATAAGCTATGAAGCCAACATGTTTATCCAAACCGTTTACAGTTGATAAGACTAGGCAGGGACCAAGCCCTCCAGGAGTCATGTAATCTAGAGGGCCTTGCTTTGGGGCCCAACTCCTGAAATAATATTAATTTGGCAACGCTGGGGCCTGAGCCACCAATGAATGCCTCTGTTTTCCGAAAATCCAAATTACAACTCCCACTTTCCAGAGCAAGAAACAATCATAAAAATCCCAATCTTAACTATAAACCTCAATCTCAACCATAAATCTCAATGATTAAAGGTGAAGTAAAACATCCAGTAGCATCAATACGTAGGCAGGTTGTGTTACTTAATGATCAACTAGCAATAATAATACATCTATACATCCATCATCTTTACCACCTCTTTCTCTCAATGGTTGTTGGGGGAGCTGCAGCCAATCCTAGCTGACTATGGGAGAAAGGCAGGAACACACCCTGGACAGCTCGCGTATCCATCTGCAAACACCATTCACACTTGATTCACTCACACAGTCATACCTAGTGGTTAATTTAGAGTGTCCAATGAGCCTGACATGCATGTCTTTGGACTTTGAGAGCATCCCAAGGAAACCCCTGAAAACTACACAGAATGGTATCAGGCCAGAATCAAACCCTCAACTTTCTTGCACTGAGGCGGCTATCCTACCCAAGGCATCGTCGTGCCGCTCCTTAGAAATAATAATAATAATAATAATAATAATAATAATAATAATAATAATAATATTGAAATTTATTTATACAGCACTTATCACCACAAAGTTATTGAATGCTTTACATGGTTGATGCAGGATTGAAACATTTCAGGACTGAGGCAAATAAAATTAAATTAAAAAATTAAAACTTGAAATAATACACAATAAAAAGTAATAAAATTCCCAACAAGAAAGATTAAAACAGCAACAATAATAATAAAAGAGATGAAACTTAGGAGAGTGGTGGTACCATTGAAAGGCTTTCCTTAGAGATAAGTTTTGAGAAGTGATTTGAAAGATGTCACAGATCCTGGAAGCCTCAGATCCAGCAGCAGCGGCCTCCAGAGCTCAGGGGCTCTGACAGTAACAGTCCAGTCACCTGTAGTCTTGAGCTGGAGCTTACGAACAGCCAGCAGATCCCTGCCCGACGAGCTGAGGCTGTGCCCTGGCTCACGGTGGAGCAGAAGTCCAGCAATATAACTGGGAGCTAAGCCATGAAGTGCATTAAAGGTGAACAGTAAACTCTTAAAAACAATTTTAAAACTGACTGGTGATCAGTAAAGGGAGGTTAAAACAGGGCTAATATGATCCTGTCTCTTTGGGTTTGTTAAATGCTGGGTTGCCGAATTTTGTATGACAGAAGGCGTGGGATGTTTTTTAGCTTAACCCTGAGCGCAATGAGTTAAGATAATATGACCCAGAGGGAATAAAAACAAAAATGACCTTCTCGAGATCAGGCAGAGAGAGAAAAGACCCAATTCTTGAGATGCTTTTCAATTGATAAAAACAAGATTAAACAACTTTAGTAATTTGTTTATGAAATGAAAGGTCACTGTCAAATATCGTCCCCATTTTTCTAGCAGTAGGTTTAACATTTGCCTGGAGGCAGCCAAGATGATTTTGTAAAAAAGGGATACACTTTGGAAGACTCTATATATATATATATATACACACACACACACACACACACACACACACACACACTCTACCGGTCAAAAGTTTTAGGACACCCCAATTTTTCCATTTTTTTTATTGAAAATTATGCCGTTCCAGTCCAATGAATAGCTTGAAATGATACAAGGGTAAGTGGTGAATGGTCAGAAGTTTTAAACAAAAGGTAAGGTTACCCAGGTTTTTTGTACGTCGTCAAGTAGGTGAAAGGATGGTTCCTCAGTGCGTGACATCAACTGTCAAGCATGGAGGAGGAAACGTGATGGTCTGGGGCTGTTTCGCTGGATCGAGGGTCAGTGACTTACAGAGTGAAAGGCACCCTGAACCAAAACGGCTACCACAGCATTCGGCAGCGCCATGCAGTACCCTCTGGTATGCGTCCAGGTGGTCAGGGGTTCATCCTACAGCAAGATAATGACCCAGAACATAAGTCCAAGCTCTGCCAGAACTACCTAAGGAAAAAAGAACAAGATGGTAAGCTTGAAAATGTGGAGTGGCCAGCACAGTCTCCAGACTTAAACCCCATCGAGATGGTTTGGGGTGAACTGGATAAAAGAGTGAAAGCAAAGCAACCTACAAGTGCTGCACATTTATAGGAACTTCTGCAACAGAGTTGGGAAGAACTTTCTGAAGAATATTTGATTTCCATTGTATGTAGAAAGAATGCCACCAGTGTGTTTAGCTGTTATATCTGCCAAAGGTGGGTACTTTGAGTCAAAAGTTTAAAATGCGTTTTGGTTCATAAATTGATTCCATGATTTCTTTTTTAACTTCGATTGTTAATTTGTTCTATCATGTCTATGCTTTCATTCCAGAGTACAATGAGACATTAAACTGCATAATTTCCAATGAAAGAAGTGGAAAAATTGGGGTGTTCTAAAACTTTATGTATATATATATATATATATATATATATATATACATACAGTGCCGTAAAAAAGTATTTGCCCCCCTCCTGATTTCTTACTTTTTTGCATATTTGTCGCACTTAAATGTTTCAGATCATCAAACAAATTTCAATATTAGACAAAGATAACCTGAGTAAATACAAAATGCAGTTTTTAAATGATAATTTCATTTATTAAGGGGAAAAAGCTATCCAAACCTACCTGGCCCTATGTGAAAAAGTAATTGCCCCCCCCCTTCTTAAATCATGAATTAACTGTGATTAACCACTTTTTTTAGTCCAATTTCGCTAGCCACACCCAGGCCTGATCAAGAAATCACTTTAAAAGAACCTGTCTGACTAAACGAAGTAGGCTTAAAGATCTCAAAAAGCAACATGTCATGCCGCGAACTAAAGAAATTCAAGAACAGATGACAAACAAAAACATTGACTTCTATCAGTCTGGAAAGGGTTGCAAAGCCATTTCTAAGGCTTTGGGACTCTGGCGAATCATGGTGATAGCCATTATCCACAAATGGAGAAAACTTGGAAGAGTAGTGAACCTTCCCAGGAGTGGCCAGCCTACCAAAATTACTCCTAGAGCACATTGACGACTCATCTAGGACGTCACAAAAGAACCCAAAACAACATCTAAAGAACTGCAGGTCTCACTTGCCTCAGTTAAAATCAGTGTTCATGATTCAACAATAAGAAAGAGACTGGGCAAAAATGGCATCCCTGGGAGAGTTCCAAGTTAAAGGGGCAATAAGCGGAAATGCATCATTTCTAGATTGAAGGAATTAAAAATCGCTATGTGAAGAACGAGAGGTGTAATTTCATCTGGAGTAGAGCAGGACCTCACACACTGTGTTGATCTCCAGCCCCTTGTTTACAAGCCCGGTCTGGCTGCGCATTCATGTACGTTCATGTGAATCGCCGCCTCCTCCTTCCTGAGAATGCATTCATACAGCCAGTAAGCAGAATCGCCTCCTCCTCCTTCCCGAGAATGCATTCATACAGCCAGTGAGCAGTGGCAGCGCGTATTTTTTAAAATGCTAAATGGCGAAGAGCAGAACGAAACGTTCACCTGAAGACGAGCAGGATCCGAAATCAGATCTAAAGAAACAACGGTCGTTGGCGAAGAAGTTGTCGGATAAAGAAAGGGACAGAGCCCGGATTAATATTAGCCTTGCATTTCCAAGGTGGAGAGCACTGCTAGAGCTAAAGGGGCTACAATTTGACTCGGAGCTAGCTCTTCTTCTCCTGGACAGGTAAGTAACAGCATAAAGTCAAATGTCTGCTTTAATTAGTGTTACAGTAACGTTAGGCACATGTCGCTATGTCGATTCAATTAAATTTAATGTTACAGTCGTAGCATGGGTTAATGTCCGGAGCTTGAGTTGTTAGCGGCTTGGTCCCAGCAATGGGCCAGGCGTTACGGTTGTGTTAGGTGTGTAGCCCGGCAGCCAGCTAACATTTGCAATTAGCGCAAATCTGCAGTTTCGTGAGCATTTCAGGTTCGATGTACTGAGTAATAAAGCCGCGGTAACTTAAACTGGCCCGTCATTCTGCCGAATAGCAGAGGTAGAGGGAGGTGTAGCTCATGACACACTTTGTTTTGGTTTACAGGCAGTGCCCAACAGCAAACCTAGCGGTGAAACGATTTCGCTTTTTGCCCCTTTAAAAACCACTGCTGACCAAAGAGAACAGAAAGGCTCGTCTCACATTTGCCAAAATACATTTTGATGATCCCCAAGACTCTTGGTAAAATATTCTGTAGACTGATGAGACAAAAGTTGAACTTTCTGGAAGGTGTGCGTGCCGTTACATCAGGCGTAAAACTAACACCGCATCTCATAAAAAGAACATCATACCTAAAGTCAAACATGGTGGTGGTAGTGTGATGGCTTGGGGCTGCTTTGCTGCTTCAGGACCTGGACGACTTGTCGTAATTGATGGAACTATGAATTCTGCTCTCTACCGGAAAATCCTGAAGGAAAATGTCCAACCATCAGTTTGTGACCTGAAGCTCAAGCGCACTTGGGTTATGGAGCAGGACAATGATCCGAAACGCACCAGCAAGTCCACCTCTGAATGGCTTTATAAAAACAAAATGAAGATTTTGGAGTTTCCTAGTCTAAGTCTGGACTAAAATCCGTTTGAGATGCAGTGGTATGACCTTAAACAGGCCATTCATGCTCAAAAACCGTCCAATGTGGCTGAATTAAAACAATTCTGCAATGAAGAGTGGGCTAAAATTCTTCCACAGTGATGTGAAAGACTCATTGCCAGTTATCGCAAACGTTTGATTGTAGTTCTTTTCGCCAAGGGTGGCACAACCAGTTATTAGGATTTAGGGGGCAATTACTTTTTCACATAGGGCCAGGTAGGCTTGGATAGTTTTTTCCCCTTAATAAATGAAATCATCATTTAAAAACTGCATTTTGTATTTACTCGAGTTGTCTTTTTCTAATATTAAAATTTGATGATCTGAAACATGTAAGTGCGACAAATATGCAAAAAAATAAGAAATCAGGAAGGGGCAAATACTTTTTCATGGCTATATATATATATATATATATATATAATATTTTTCCAGATTTGTTGTCATTTAGCTGGAGAAGATTTTTGGACATCCAGCACTCAATTTCTAATAGACAACTAAATAACTGATGAAAATTGCCATCTTCACTGGTTTTTATGGGAGATAAATTTGTATCTCATCTGCATAACAGTGATACTGAATTTTATACAACCCCAATTCCGAAATAGTTGGGACGAACTGTAAATTGTGAATAAAATCAAAATGCAATGACTTTCAGATCACATGAGCCAATATGTTATTTACAATAGAACATAACTAACATTTCAAATGTTGAAACTGAGACATTTTATATTATTATTCACAAAATGAGCTTAATTCAAATTTTCTGGCTGCAACAGGTCTCAAAAAAGTTGGGACACAGGCAAAAAAAGGGCTGAAAAAAGCAATTAATATATCAGAGAATCAGCTGAAAGAACATTTAGCAAATAATTAAGTTAACTAGCATCAGGTGTGTAACATGATTGGCTATAAAAGGGATGTCTTAGAAAGGCTGAGTCTCTCAGAAGTATTGATGGCCAGAGGCTCTCCAACCTGTGAAGGCTTGCGTAAAAAAATTGTGGAATACTTTAAAAACAATGTTCCACAATGTCAAATTGCAAAGGCTTTGAAGGTCTCATCATCGACAGTGCATAACATCATCAAAAGATTCAGAGAAACTGAAAAATCTCTGTGCGTAAGGGACAAGGCCAAAGACCTTTACTGGATGCTTGTGATCTTCGGGCCCTCAGACCCCACTGCATCACTCACCGGCATGATTCTGTCATTGACATTACTAAATGTACTAAATGGTCCCAGGAGTACTTCAAGAAACCACTGTCTGTAAACACAGTCTACCGTGCCATCCACAGATGCCACCTAAAACTCTATCATGCAAAAAGGAAGCCATTGTTGAGCATGTTCCAGAAGCGCCGCTGTGTTCTGTGGGCCAAGGCTCATTTAAAATGGACTGTAGCAAAGTGGCAAAGTGTCCTGTGGTCAGATGAGTCCAAATTTGACATTCTTTTAGAGCAACATATGCTCCCCTCCAGATGACATCTATTCCAGGGAAGGCCTTGTGTATTTCAGCAGGACAAAGCAAAACCACATACTGCAGATATTACAACTGCATGGCTTCGTAGTAGAAGAGTCCGTGTGCTGAACTGGCCTGTCTGCAGTCCTGATCTTTCACCGATTGAGAACATTTGGCGCATAATTAAAGGAAAAGTCCATCAAAGGAGACCCAAAACTTTCCAGCAGCTGGAATCCTGTATTAAACAAGAGGGGGATCAAATTCCAATGGCTAAACTCAAGAAACTTGTCTCCTCAATGCCCAGACACCTCCACTCTGTGTTAAAGAGAAGAGGGGATGCTACATCATGGTAAAGAGGCCCCTGTTCCAACTTTTTTGAGACCTGTAGCAGCCATCAAATTTGAAATGAGCTCATTTTGTGGATAAAATTTAAAAATTTCTCAGTTTCAACATTTGCTATGTTATCTCTGTTCTATTGTGAATAAAATACTGGCTGGTGTGATTTGAAAGTCATTACGTTTTGATTTTATTCACAATTCACACTTTGTCCCATTATTTTGGAATTGGGGTTGTATTTATGCATGATGTGACTCAGTGGCAGCACACAAACACGAAATGACTGAGGGCCAAGGACGGAACCTTGGGGCACACCACAGGTCAGAGGATCACAGAGGATGAGGCATCACTGATTACAACTGAAAAAGTTATTTTTCAGATGTAAGATTTGGACCAGTTTTGACAGGGACCCTGATGCAACTCTAATTTCGCAGTGATCAGTCAGCTATAAGTAAAGGCCATTTGTAATTTGGTGATAATGGCAGTTTCGGTGCTATGACATGCGCGGAAACCTGATTGACATTTGTCAATGATATTATGATTGTTCTTTACAGAGATCAACTCAGAGTGAACAACCATTTCTACAATTTTTGATCAAAATTGTAGTTTTGTAATGGGTCTGAAATTTTCAAAGTCCAGGTGGTCAAGGCTGGGTTTTTTTTTAAGAAAAAAAATAGGCTTACTGCTTTTTCATAAGTGAACTTAAGTTTTTTTTTTTTTAACAATTTCATAAGATGCCACCAGACGATTCTTGCAAGTTGATTTAACCTTCACGAATGCCAGCTGAATGTTGGGTTGGAACCACTCGAGTCCTGGGCTCTCACCATTGACTGGATGCCCGTGCTACATTCACTCGTTTTACTTCTGTGTCCATCACCCTTCCTCTTTGCCGTATTCACCTCCTTTGTCAATACAGGTCTTTTTTGCTTGCTGGGAAAAGTTTCCACTGTCACTTTGATTCCTCTACCTGTCTCTAATTTGCTATCCAGAATGGCTTCCGATAGCTACCAAGGAAAACAAAAACGTTACCCTCTTCCACTTTTGGTTGCGAAATGGTTGTCACACTTCATTTGCACTGCAAATTGAGCCTTCATTTTCCCTGGTGGCTGACAGAATCATTCCCGCTGGCAGACAGAATTTCATAGCAAAAGGGAGGCTGATATGGGACCAATCTAAATGCTAGTGGTGGAATTATTTTATGGCCATTAAACTGTGCAATCAACATTAACGTCATCGTAAGATAAAGCAAAAAAAGTTTTTCATTTCCACCTCAAGCAGGAATAATGCTCATTGGACCTGCAACTGTACTGAGCTTAATGTAGCCGCACTGGGCCTTGGGCCACCAACCTATCAGATCTCCATCTAGGAGCTCGGCCACTCGCAAGAGTCACACCCTTCTCCCAGAGCTACAACCTCTATCATACTTCAGTTAAAATACCAACCACTTACAGTATATTCACACAGTGTCTTACACAGGGCAGTTAAGCAGGGTTTTGTGTGGAAATCTCTTTGTGGTCATAATTCCCCCGTTTCATTCTTTTTCACCCCTCAATTTCCCTCTCCTCCTCCTTTCTCTCTAACAGTTTTCTTCACCCCTCTCTTGTTAACTCTCTCTCTCTCTCTCTCTCTCTCTTTTCTCTCTCTCTCTCTCTTTCTCCCACACACTTGAGGACTGAAGTGGCCCAGATACGCACGGCATAACCATAACCATAATTACAGTTATGCAATTAGACACAGAAACAGTAATGTTGTCAAAACAGACTCTGTGTGGAAAGGGATACAGGTTGAGAGGGAAGCGGGATAAACTAAGCGTATGACTGAAACATCACATGACTGGAGGATTTGGAGAAATGGGCGTGGCCAGTCGGGTGAAGGAGAGGAGACACTCCAAAAGGTATCTCTGAAACCATTTCAGTCTTAATTTGAATTTTTCACAATATTCAAATACAAGCATTGTCCTGAGCAGGTTGTTTTGAATTACCATGTGTGCATGACATGAGAAATTTTCTTACTCTTGTCAACCAATCATGAAAATAGCCAAACTATTGCATCCTGTCAGGAGATTTTTTTTTTTTTGCTCCTGTTGTAAAAAAAAAAAGTTTTAATACATTAAGAAAATTAGATATTGAGTCTAAATATAACACTATTTGTTGAGTTTGAATTATTTTCTGTTTTTTTTTTAAATTTTATTAATGCAAAGCATAAGGGAAAGTAAAAAGAGGGATGCATCCTAGTACTCGGAAAAGAAAAAGTTCACTTATTCGTTCCACTCATCTCCTTCTCCTACTTGGAGAAGAAGAGGTATCAAGGAAAGGCAGATAGTTCTTTTTTTCGACATACCCTGTGAGGAAGATTACTGGACAGGAAGTCAAGAGTAAAGGATGGACTGAGTGAGGAGGATGAATAAAAACAGACTGGGCTTCAGTTTTTGTTGCAGTCCTGTTGCAATCCCTGTTGTGCCATAACTATTTTGCTTTGTTATGCCTGCCACACAATAATGTGACAGCTGCTTTACTTACCCCGACAAATGTCCAAAGCCCACAGCTCTTAAACCCACCAGAACCAAACAAGCAATTTCACCTTGATCTCAAGCGATTCACTTTACCTGACTGCACTCATATTTTTCTTTTATTTGCCCGCTTTTAGCTTAGCCGTGTCAATGTTTGAATTGCTGACTGTCCCAGGAAGCAATGATTCATCATACACTCGACCATATGCCAGCAGAATGAATTCATTTGAGTATTTCATGACGTAGTTATATAATATACATTCATGGACAAAAAATGGAGCTTGCAGCCTGTAAGTGAAATGGTACTCTTTCAGAATATAAAATTCTACCCCAACCCGTGGGCTTAATAATTAATTTGAACCTTTTCTGCAAGTAAAAGGTACAATTTAGTACCCAAAGAACATTATCAGACCTTTCTGAGCGCATTTGGGAAATGTGTTCCTTGAGGAAGGAAAATGAGTCCCTGCTGACTGTGCCTTTATCTCTGAGTGTAGCTGTTTGTCAATGTGGATATGAAGGACCTTGAGTCTATCCTGGATGTAGACTCACTAACAGAAGCAAGCACATTGACAAAGGACAAACAACATAACATATAACATGGAGTGTTGGCAACACTTAAGCAATTTTAGACAATGCTAGAACAATGAACAATGCAAGGACATTGTTCCAGAAATTTCCGGGGGGGGGGGGTGGTTGTTGCTTTGGCATTCACAGACTCAGCAAGTACGAAATTACGTGAAGGGGACCGTTATGCAAATGCTGAGCTGTTCATTGGGTATTGTGAGGGCTCGGGTCGGGGCTATTGATGTTCCGATCATCTGGGAAATCCGCTCCAGCCCGGTTCAGAAGTGTGAAACGCGTTACATGTCCCAAAAATGCACTTTTAAAATCATCCAATCGCACAGCCTCAAGTATATTCAACAATGACACAATGTATAGCTATGGAGATATGGCATGGGGAATACTTCAGAATTAAAAAGATTACAACCTCATTTCCAAAAAAAATTGAGACGCTGTGTAAAATGTAAATTAAAACAGAACGCAATGATTTTCAAATAATTTGAAATTCATGTAAAAATAGTACAAAGACAACATATCAGATGCTGACACAGATATTTTATTGTTTTCTGAAAAATATGTGCTCATTTTGAATTTGATGCTGGCAACATGTTTCAAAAATGTTGGCACAGGGGCATTTTTACTACTGTATTCCATCACATCTTCTTCAATCAACTCTCTTAGTATTTTGGAACTAAGGAGACCAGCTGCTGTAGTTTTGAAAGCAAATGGTTTCCCATTCTTGCTTTATGTAGGACTTCAGCTGCTCAATACTTTGCAGCCTCCTTTGTCACATTTTTCCTTTTATAAAGCACCAAATATTGTCAGTGGGTAACAGGTCTGGACTGCGGGCAGACGAGTTTAGCACCCAGATTCTTTTACTACAGAGCTATGTTGTTGTAATTCATGCAGAGTACGGTGTTTGGCATGGTGTTGCTGAAATAAGCAGGGCCTTCCCTTAAAAAAGGAATCTGGATGGCAGTAAATGTTGCACCAAAACCTGTATATACTGTTCACCATTAATGATGCCTTCATGGATGCGAAAGATACTCATGCCATGTGTACTAATGCACCCCCATACTATCATGGATGCTGGCTTTGAATTGTTTGCTGATAACAAGCCAGATGGCCATCTCCTCTTTAGCCCAGAGGGCGTGACATCCAAGATTTCCAAAAAGAATTTCACATTTTGATTAGTCAAACCACTGGGTTTCCACTTCACCTACTTACATTTAAATGAGCTCAGGCCCAGAGAAGAAGGCAATGTTTCTGGATCTTGTTTATATATGGTTTAATCTCTACATGGCAGGATTTTAACTTGCATTTGTGGATGCAGTGACAAACTGTGTTTACTGCCAATGGCTTACAGAAGTGTTCCTGACCCCCAGCAGTGATTTTCACCACAGAATCCTGTCTGTTTTTAATGGAGTGCCATCTGAGGACCTGAAAATCACAGCCATTCAAAATTGGATTTTGGCCTTGTCCCATACTTAGAGAGATTTTTCAGGATTTTTGGAATCTTCTAAAGGTATTACATTCTACAGAGGACAAAATCTCCTAATTCTTTGCAATTTTAAGTCAAAAACATTATTCTTATATTGTTGAACTAGTTCCCCATGCAGTCTTTCATAAAGTGGTTAAGCCCTCACCATATTTACATATCAGAGACTTTTTATACCCAATCATGTTACTGACCTGTTGCTAAATAATCTAATTAGCTGTGAGATCTTCTGCCGGTTGTCTTTTTTTATTTTTTGGCACATGCAACTTTTCCAGTCTTTTATTGTCCCGTCCCAACTTTTTAAAAACATGTTGGTGTCATCAAATTAAAAAGTTAGCAGATATTTTTCAAAAAAACAATAAAATTCATCAGTTTCAACATCTAATATATTGCCTTTGCACTATTTTCAAATAAATATAAGGTTCAAATGATTTGAAAATCTTTGCATTCTGTTTGTATTTACATTTTACACGGCGTCCCAAGTTTTTTGGAAATGGTGTTGTAACAGGATTATCTGTGCGAAGTAAAACCCACATCATCTGTTGTCAATAGGCTACTGCCCATGATTCAGCTGTCCATTATTCGGATTTGAAAGAGATCAGCATTTTGCTCAGTGCAGTTATTCAGCTCAATAATCCAGCTTCACGAAACGGGGCCCGCAGCACGCTATGGGCCTGATTTACTAAGACCTTTAGCACATGCAAAATCTTTTTGCCCATGCAAAACCAGAAACCTTGCCACTGATTGGTGCAAGGCAAGTACCCTGGCCAATCATGGGCAACGTTATTGGTTTTGCACGGGCAAAAGAATTTGCATGTGCTAAAGGTCTTAGTAAATCAGGCCCTATGAGTTTGCTCATTAGGGACTAGTCATTGCACAGGGTGTGGGTGACAGTCAAAGGCCATACAAATTGATAATGATAACTTGTATATGTGATCCTCAAACCAATCCCATAATGAGGGCTCCTCTGGAGAATGTTTCTAGTTCGTATCAAATGTTTAGGGGCATCCGATTTGTGTATCGACTGTTATCTTTAAAGTCGAGATGAATTGAAAAATTACTTTTTAACCCTTTTAGATTACATACATTGTCATTTTGTGCATCTATTCATTTCCATATTCATTTCCATTGTGCATCTATTCCAAATTCATTTCTTCTGATTCTTATATCAAAATGCAATCGTGCTTTCTTCCTGTAAAATGAAGTACAACTGTATGACCTGGGCTCACACAGGCTTGAACCGACTGATTTCAACCAATAATATCATGACATCCACTTAGTGGTGTACTTGGTCCCTGGAATAGTAGGTATACTCCAACAGGTAGATCGTTGGATCATTCAGGAGAAAGTGGGGATGCTCTCCTTTGTGTTTTAATGGCTATTTGGCTGATTGGTGGGTATACCGCAAATTGAACGAAGAAGAGGTGGGAATGCTCCATATACTGTACCAGTCAAAAGTTTGGACACACTTTGCTAATGTCACAGCGCTCTGTTTTTAGAGACATTTAAATGGCTTAACTTCTCTATATAATCTCAAATTAAATTTGGTAAGAGGTAAACAGTCAGAAGTTAAAAGAGAACAATATTCTTGTTTGAATAGTGCCAAAAATTTTAGAATTCTCAAAGAAGCCATATTTTGCAAAGTAAGCAGACAAAAAAGCTCCTTACATTTTCCAACAGCCAAATTAAAGACAAGCTGTTTTGGAACTTATTGGGAAAAAGGTCGATGAAGAGCAAACCACAAGTGCAGCACATCTTTGGCAGCTTAGACGGCCACTCAGCAGCAAACTCATTATAGCCATATAACTACTCTAGTAAAGAAACAAAAAGTGAGTATGCCCCACAATTATGACAACAAATGCTGGTTATTTGGGTGGATTTAAGAATTAGATCTTTTTTTAGCAGAATAAAGAGTGCATATATCTTTATTTAACATGTATTGTAAGAAAAATGTGGGTATGTCCAAACTTTTGACTGGTACTTTACCTGCGTATACCTTCCACTACACCACTGAATCCACCCATCAATCAATCTTCAACATTTAGCGGCACAAAGTAAAGATCCAGTTGCTAGCTAGCTGGCACTGTGCCCGCTTTTCAATAATGAAATCAATGTCCTCCCAATATTATGTCCCGCCAGACTATATTGTTTTACTTGGAAGTATGTTACGATACGGAGGCGGGATAGTCTCAAAACACCAGTTCATCTGGTCTTTAATTTTCTGTTTTTTTTTTTAAATCATTTTATAAATAAGATTGTGTTGGCATATGAAGTCAAAATAGAAAAAATATGGCCGACACAGATTACCTCAGTCCTGGACTGATCTGTGTTTTATACTCAGAATCTCAATTTAAAATTGAAGTAAGTCAAAGAAAAGGCTAAATTGCCGTCTGAGAACTGGGCCCTGTGAAATGCATTGAAGAATGCCATCTCTAAGTCATTGGTGGCACATTTTGAAAGGCCTTTTAAACTTGAGGTTGATAATTTCAGTCATGGATGGTCATGAATGTTCACTTTAAATCCAAGGCAACAATGTCAACAAATCTATTTTGCAGTATTTTACCGCAGTGTAATATCAAAATGTATTGTGATACTGTTCCGTCAGGTATATATGACTGATACCCACTGTGAGGATTCTTGTGATTATAGCCCTTGGGGATATTGCCGGTAAGCTTGTATGCCTGGAACCATTTTTCTGTGACTCACTTCTGTGGCAGAACTTGTTTAGAACAACAGCATGTCGGGGAAAATCTGGGGAAGTTTTCAACCTAAAATTGCACCAGCGCCAAATGGTGATCGAACTGGAACTTGACTCAATCCCACATGTTTATTTATTGTCAGGATAAAATGTTGCCACAAACTATATAATTCAAAAGCCTGAGGTTTCATGTTTATGTATTTGTAAGTGTAATTGAAAGAGCACTGCAAAAAAAAAAAAAAAAAATGTACTGATACACCAACTATGCTAATCAGAGACTGTGAACCCAGCTCCATAATGTTGCTTTAACCCATTCCCTCTTCCTCATGAATAAACATTTACACGCTCCATAACTTATAGCGCATCCATGAGACATGCCACCCACAGAACAGCCCCTTTTAATGGCATAAACCATCCGACTAGGGGTGACCCAAGAAAAATAAATCAGAGACGCATTGGTTTCCTCAAAACCAATCACTCTCCTGAGGCTGTTTATGCATTTCCTGATTAATGGGCTCCACTCTGCAAGGACCCACCGGCCAGCTTCCATTCAATGGTGGCTTTTTCAGTTACAGCTGTAGTGCCAAGAGAAAAAGGATTTACCATATAAATGCTCTTCATGTGCAAGGTAAAGCTTTTGCCGTATTATGGAAGTCTATGGAGTACACATTTCATAAAGTGCATTTAAAAACTCTATTTAAGCTTATGGGATGTGTGTGAATTACTTTCGTAAACCTTCCTTTAACCGAGGTGTTAAATAAGAAAATGTTTTTTTTTTTTGAATCACTTCCTGGGAGAAATACCAGAGGGAGTGCAGTTATGAGTTGGAACAGGGAGAGAGATGGGGAGAGGGATGGAGAGAGAGAACAGCAGTCAAGCCTGTGGTGCAGGTTTTGGGTTAAGGGCTTCGCTCAAGGGTCCAACGGCGATGTTCTCTCACGCAAAGGCCGAGGCTCGTTTCTTCAAATCATCTGCAGGTGAAAGTCAGCACCCGTACGTGTGCCCGGTGGGGCTCCACGCAATAATTTTACAGCTAACGATTATCAGACTTATTGGAAGACTTAAGCTGCTTTCACACCGGACGCGAAACTAATTTTTTACACGAAAGATTACATTCAAAGTCAATGCAAAGACGTGTCTTTGCATTCACTTTGAATGTAATCTGTCGTGCGCAGGGGTGTAAAGTCCGGGTTCAGAAAGTAAAAATCCTCCCCAGAACTTTATTCCGACCACCTGGACAGGAGATAGAGCCAATATGAGTGATCAGCTCATTCTGCGGGAGGGAGAAAAACTTGGCAGGACTTTTACTTTCTGACCCCAGGATTTTACACCTCTGATCGTGCAAAAAATTTGTTTCGTGTCCAGTGTGAAAGCGGCTTTAAAATGTTATTTTTTTTCTCTTCTTGGAGAAAGTATCAGGTTGTTTTATGTTATTGTGTGCTTGATGACTGACATGCTGTTACCACACTGGCAAATCTTGAAATGAGTCAAATTTCCAGATTTATTTTTTGCCTTTTAAGCCCTTTTGAGCGCAGAAGTAAAATGAATGAGTTCTATATCTAAATATAAAACCAACATGCTTATTGAGACTGACTTTTTTTTGAGACTGACTAGCACAAGGCCACCCTACCAACCAAGTATGAGTTTTGCGTTGATGTGCATTACAGAATATGAGTCATTATACTGCTACATCAGTAGAGCAGCCAGGTCGGAGGACTGCAGGTAACAGCTGAGATTGCAATAGGCACTGACTGTTGTTTCCACACCGTAACACAACACTACATAACAGTCTCGGGTGAGCCATTGCTACCAACCGTTAACCCAAAAATTGCAGTGTACTCAAATGTTTTATCAATACCATATACCTCAAAAAATTTGTCAGCCAACTTAATGATCTAGAGTTCACAGCACTTAAAAACATAGTAAAATAACTTATCAAAATACATGCCATGTTTTTTTTTTAAGTACCATCCACATGAGGCAATTAAGTATGCGTACCCAATTTTTTTTGAGGTATCAGTGTCTGTAAAACATTCGAGTGCACTGCATTATCAGGATTTACACTGCTGTCTTAATAATATAAAAGTGATGCACATGCACTCAAATAAATCATGAATTGCCCGGAAAAGGGTCCTACAGCATTGTTCATGCATGTTCTTCTTAATATGACCTGCATTTGCAGATCTTGAGACTTGGTAGTCATTGTGTTTGACCGAGACTTAGAGGGCCGTTGGTTCAGATCCCAGAGCAGAAACAATAAGATCAGTGTTGTTGTAAGGCTCCTAACCCCACTCTGCTCCAGGGGAGATTGGACCCTGCTTAGTTGGATCGACCTCACTGCCCTGCATCAGTTTTTCTGAATAAAATTCAATGCTTGTTTCTTACTACTTTTAGGTTGCTCATTCCAAAAATAGAGTCTGTTTAGCTCTAGCACATCACGTTATCTCACAATGTAGGATGTCCATTTCATTGCATTGTCACTTTCGACAACCACTTGTAAGGTTAAGAAGCCTTGTATCATCCCTTAATAACAAAAAAAAAAAAAACCTGCCACAAAGACTTGATTTCCATCTTCCTCTGAGCCAGGTGAAAACTATTTGTTCAATTCTTGACTGATTTTCACATGTATGAATGATTCTAAAGACATTATTTTATGCCTAATCCTGATTTCAGACTTAGTAATATGGCTACTGACAGAAGAAAATGCAAACATGATCCAGATGTTTTCTGCAACATCTGTGGGTGTTTCACTACACCCAAACAGCATTTGTTACTGTTTTGATCAGTGCATAAATGCTGATATATAAGATATGATAAGGAAAATCTTCATTTTTATTTTGTGGAAAAAAACTATGCAATAGAAACGTTTTACATTAATTTTTTAACTCAGCATCCTCAAGTTAGGTAGTATGAAGCCTTTTAGGAAATCAACAGAAACTATTTTTCTACATGAAGGGTGGTGCTTTAAGTCACTCAGGAAAAAAGGCATCAGATTAATAATGGCAACATACTCATCATTTTTGTCATTTTGAGTCATAGACACGTTTTTTTTTTTTTTTTCTCAATTTTGGTTCAGTGGGTTGAGTCAATTATTGGATCTGACACCAACTGAACACGCATTTTACATGCTAAAGAGGACACTGAAGGCAAAAAGTGCCCAGAACAAGCAGGGACTGAAGATGGCAGCAGTACAGGCCTAGCAGAGCATCACCAGAGAAGATATCCAGTGTCTGGTGATGTCTGTGCATTGCAGACTTCAAGAAGTCATCTCATGCAAAGGACAACCAGTATTAAAATGGTTCCTTTATTGTTCATTATGTTAAACTGTCCAATATTTTGATGCGCCATAAAATAGGTTGACCATTTACAGGAGGTGCTGTAGTTTATAAAATTTATATAGTATACATTAAAACACCCGCAAATTAGAAATGACAGTCGGTGATCTCAACTTCCTTGCCATTGCATCCCTCCAAACACAAAGTTCAAAAGTACAGAACTGAAGTCAAAAATGTGTCACTGTCCAAGGAATTTTGGCGCTCAGAATTACGGTGCCCAATGTGAGCCTAAATGTAAAACTGCAACAAGTGCTGAGATTTATTGATTTATTTACTTATTGTTTGCAGCATGTCAGAGACCAAATCACCGCCAGCTCCTGCCGCTTGACCATCAGCAACAAGTTCATCAGAAAATGAAGCCACTGTACAGCAATGAGAGAGCATCCGAGGGGCATATTATAGGGATTCTTCCTGTGCAGATTTGGGTGCGTGTTAGTTTGCGATATTGATGTGGTAACAGAAGGGTCCCAGAGGGAGAGGTTGTAACTCACCCTGATTGAATCAGCAAAATGAGAGCACAGATGGAAGCAGCCTCCAGTAGGCCAACATGAGTGTGTGTGTGTGTGTGTGTGGGGGGCGGCTTCTTAGAGGGTCGGGGGGGCAACCAGGAACATCAATGCCAAACACCCCCACCACCACCACCTCCATCACCACCACCAAGGGGATGACCAAAAAGACTAGAACACCCGATTAAAAAAATCGCTCTTTTTGTTGTTTCATCATGTTTCGAGTCAACTAAAGTCGAGAGAAGTCTACTTCTAATCCTTTATTTTATTGCGAAAATTACCATTTTAAGTTGCATTGACCATTTAAAAAGCGCTAAAACAAGAAAAAGGTGACCAATTTATTACGGGGGCCGCAGAGGCCTGAGCCACTCTAGAAAAATCTTCCTCATCGGGAGCTCGCACATGACGCGCGAAGCTGCAACTGTGTTAAGAGAATTATACATGTTTTACGGCAGTTACTGTAATTGATTGAGCCGGACACAAAGGGTTTGACCCTGTCGGCCCATTACATTAAGAAAGCAATAAAATTTCCCTCATTTACTTAAGCTTAAAGTGGGAGTGCATGAGCAGTCTCATCCAAGCCCATCCTGTCAGTGGTGCTCAAATCCCTAAAGTCAAAATCATTTCCGTAAAATTATGGCAGATTTGCTTAAATTTTTATGTTGTCCCTTCAGTTGTAACCTTTGAACAGATGATTATATCGAGTTTCCTCCAATAAGAAAACACATTTGCTTAAAAGTTACAGAACAGAGTTGAGAGGGAACCACTGTCAAATTTTTAAGAAAATTTACCAGTTATCCCTCTCTTCTGTGCTCCATGTCAGGCATCGAAGGCTAGCATTCATTGGACTCATTTTAGGCCCGGTATCAGCATTAGGGCATAGCATACTAGGCCTATCTATTTGCGCAAGGTGATGATCCCCAAGACCCATCGGGAGTTAGCTGAAAACCGGAGATTGGAACTGTGTTGTCGGGTGTCAAATAATGAAGGAGTTCCCAAATGTGATAAATGTATCAAAGATTAAAATCACAGCTTTTGCCTTTTTTGGCATTAGTTGAAATCGCACTGCTCGCGCGTAAAAGGTTAGGCGTGGAGCAAACAGACTAATGTCGATATTTGAGATGCCGTAAAGATAAGAAGTGAACCGCATTATTCAATCTACAGGGATAATAGTATTCGTCGATAATAGTAATAGCATATAGTCTGACGTTTTTCAAGTTTTGGGGAAGTTTGTATTGCGTTATTTGATTCTAGAGACTATTTTGAGGACTTAAAATAGGTGACAACACTGTTCCTTCATCTCCACAAACGGCCTCAATGAATAAATGAATTAAACGGAACAAGGAGAGGGATATTTGTCAGAAAATGACACATTGAAGATCTTTTTAACGCGAATGCAGATGGGGAAATAGTGATGGTTGTAAAAGAAGCGGCTGTGATTGAGGAAGAGTGAGGTCGCGAGCATAGAAATGAAGGATGGGCGGACCGTGAGGGAGGGGAAAGGGGAGGCAAGGCCAGACTGCACTGGATACCCGAAGAATGAGATAACGCAGGCCAGTAAACTTAATGGTCATATTGGAATCCAATATTTGGGCGAACAAAAACCCTCAGTGGTATTTTGTGCCCTTTTAAGAAACGGTGCGCATCGATCCGCTAATTAATTCATTCATTTTGGCGAGGGACATTGTCATATTTCCAGGAACACTGCACTAAATCTCTCGTAAGCGACAAGGGAACGGGGCTTATGCACCTCACAACTGCTAAAATACATTGGGCCAAACGTATTGCAGCGTGTTGACTTAATTCTCGGAGCTTGTCTTAAGCGAGTGATTATTCGGTTTTTTAAGGAAGTACACTGCAAGTTTGTTGGCCCTATTCGTGTGGCTTCCACATGACCCAACAAAGGAAACCAAAAGTGGGTTTGATGCATGCATTGCGTAGCGTCATGACTTCCTAATGTTCCGCCTAGGATTAGCGTGGAAAGAAAATTGTTTTGGAACACATAATAATATGAATTATCCTGCTCAAAATTATATACTTATCATTCATATATTCAAAGAGAGGCGCGGTTTGCTTCCTTGTCCCGTTTGGAAAGTCCGCTAGGGGCGTGCGCCTGGTGCTCGTATTCAAATTACTGTGGGGTGGGGGAGCACGAGATGCTCTGATATGCTCATAGATCATTGGCTTACAGACAAGAAAGGGCGTGTTATAAATAGTAGGCGAGCAACAAAACCGCGGAAAGCCAGCTTATGTGATTCATTGAGAATTGAGCAACAGAAGTGGTTAACTGGTCGGTCACTAGATGCTGGACTGTACTCTTATCACTTGGCTTTAAGTTCAATCGAATTACCGATTTCTACGATAATTAAAAAATTTTGCACGAGCGTGCCCGTCGCAGGGTAAACATCGTCTTCTAGTTTATTGTACTGTACAAGTTTTCTCACAAGTTTCGACAATGGATGTGGTCTGGTCGGTGTGCATCGCTGTTAGTGTCGGAGCTTGTTTCGTATCCGCAGAGAGACACAGCGTGTTTTGGAACAGTTCGAACCCCAAGTAAGTATTCTTCCTGTGCTTAATGTTCATTTGATTTCACCGTATGTCGTTTTACATTTTTGCATTATTTATATTTCTATCAGCACTGCATTGCAGCGTTGGCCCTTGAGTATTGCGTTTATTTTCCCGTTATTTTACATTCACTCAGTGGCGCTCGCGATGGCATAGACTACGCGCGTATCAACTTGTTTTGGTTGGGTTTGTGTCAAAGTTTGCGCTGTGACAGTCAATACTAATAGATCGCCGTACCTCACTGAGCGCTGTTGCTAACTAGCAAAAATCAGTGCTATGTGCACTGCTCATTCATTGGCTGATCTTCCGCCTGCTGGCAAAGTTTACCTCCGTACCTGCGAATCGGTACACAATTTTCTCCCTCGTTCCCCCATCTGTCTTCTTGTTTCTTATGCATTGCCTTGCTATTACCGACGACAAACATGATGTTAGCCCTCATTTATCGCCGTGGGAAAATGTTGTAGCTATTAAGACCGTAAGACTGCTCGCGCTGCGTGCTGATAGGCGTTTGAGTTAAATGTGACTGATGCATCATTTGTCTTAAGCGAAAGCGCTACATTGGCTGAACATAAGTAATTGTATAAATACGGTCCAGTGGCAAAATCACTGCATTAAATTGATTGATGGAGATTAATTCCGTGTCTATGTTTGAGTCAGTGAATATGTGTTCTATTTCTTGCCCTGGGGCATTTTCTATTTACTGCGACTGGAATGTCGAATTACATTATTGTAAAAGCTCTGAGAGAACAATTCTTTATGAGGCAGCAGCAGTGTTATTAAATTCCGGACACGAACGGTGGCGCACATAAATTGAATAGTTAAGATAACAAAATGCACCGCTGGGACGTGGTCAGGTTTTAAGTAGTTTTCTTGACTGGTAGGGGAACTGAATTACAGCGTTGCAATGCAGTGCAAGCTCTGGCCTTGAGATGTTGAGGCAGCAGGATTCTGTATCTGCTACGCGCCGGGCGTTATTAACAATGTTGCAGTAGCGCGATAAGCGGGCGGTAATACGATACCCCGTGTTGTAGGCAACAGAATGGAATAAAGTAGGAAAGAGAGAGAGATAATATAAAGAGGGCTTTGAATGTTTAACTCGGGGTTGGTGATAGTGTAATGGCCAACTGTGACGACTGACTCGCTTATTCACCGAGAGAATCGATTTTAAAAAGGCTCAGATTGTTTTGACTGAAACGAGTAGCCCTAAAGGGTGACTTGGACTTGTAAACAAAGATTTCGAGCTCCCTTCTTCTCGCATAAAAAAAACTCAAACCAGCCCTTAGCAGATTCAGTTGCTACTGTCTGCCCCTCGTGCTTTAGTTACATTACAAGTCTGCTGGCTTGCTGGTCAGTCTAACTCCCCGCCCCACCCCCCGCCGAAAAAAAAAAAAAACCTTTACTATAACAACTAAAATCTCAGTAAAAACTCATACGACCATTGAGGGGCATTCTGTTTGAAAATTGTCATAATCCTCTGCCGTTAAAAACCAGTCATCTCTCGTTCTCTTTTTCTCTTATCCTGCGTAGGCCTACCACAAAAACGAGAGATAACGAGGAGATTGGCTCAGTTCTGCCCACCTTCCATTTGTCTTTTATCCCCCCGTTTCACACCTGCTTGCTTACTCCCCTTATCTTCAGTTTATAATTGAGTATGATTCTCCAACACCTCAGCTTTGCATACTGTTTGGGTCAAGGTAATTAAATATACAGCAAATGCTAATTGATTTCAGGTCTCTGATTTTATCGGGCCAAGCATAAACTAATTATGTTGTCTGCTGAGAAAGGGCTCTTGTTAGCGAACTGGATCAGCCTGCATTGACATGTGCAACTGACATGTTTTGGTGTCATGCGTCCCCCCGTTTGTTTCCGGTGTATGTCAGAATGGGCTTGTCATTCGGTAAAAGTCGCCCAAGGGCTTGCCGGCTTTGAGGTCATTCACGCCTGTTGCTGGCAGCCCATGTATCGATGTGTGGAATATTATTGTGATTTTCCGCTTGTCTCCATTTTTGCGCGCGCGGGCGCGCGCGTGTGTGGGTGTGTGTTGGAGATAGGAGTGGCCACGTAGCAGGTTGCGTTGCTCAATCGCGGCACGTTTCTGACTCACTGCGCACTTAAACACGCGGTTCGCGTCGGAATGTAGTGCACGTACGGGAGCAATCGGTATGTGCGCGATTCTCAGACCTGACTGAACTGTCTGTCGGTAGCGCCGGGAATCTTAGTAATAACTGACTCAGTTCCTTTGATTCTATCAGCCTCCTCTGACCCCCTCTTTCCTGGAATTAACGTGCACTGGCTTCTCTCTCACCCCCACATCCTCACACTGCCCAGCTATTACAAACTCATCCTTACACTGTTACCCGAATGCTTTTATTTTATGTTATTATATTGCCACAACATTTTCAGAATATTTTGATGTTGGCTGGGTTTTGCCTTCTATACTGAGACAATATCTGTGGCATAAATTCTGCATACTCAGTAACAGCCTTTCCCCACTTTTCTGTAATTCTCATTTCACCACTGTCTTTAGTCCTCTTTCGTTCTTTTACCTGTCCCTCCATTTCTTATTCTCCTTTTAGTGAAATAGTAGATTTTACCATGGTTATATTCCTTCTACTGAGTGCAGTAAAATGGACTCCAAAGGTAACTCAATGTTCTGCCCAAATCAAACTTATTGCTTCCTGTTACATACAGTAATCTCTTCCTACTTCGGATATTCACCCTCTTGTGTTGTTACCTTCAGTTCTTTTTTTGCTGATCTGTACTTTCTTCTTGGCTTGGAACAGGAAGAAGGGGAGAAAAATGTGTGTGAATTTGAATTTGTTTTTAATCTGACATTTATCATTTTGGCACTGCTGGTTATTAATCAGTTGTAGTCGCAGGGCATGGCTCTCTCTTCTCCTCTCTCGCTCTCTTTCTCCCTGTCCAAAGTTGTGTATTTCTGACGATTGGAAGCTGCGGATGTTTGAACAGAAATATCCCCTGGAGAAGTTACTGCAAGATCACACATTGAGTTTTAGCTGATTTTTGGTGAAGTGGTGCAAGTAGAGGAAGGGATTTTAAAACATTTTCACTGCAATCAAATCTGTGTCTCTCCTTCTCTCTCCATCCCTCTTGCTGCTCTTTATTTCTTTGATCTGGCCAATTTTTCTTATCCTGTATTTAGCACTTCTCTATAATACTCCATCTCTCCCAGATGCTGTAATCTCAGCCTATAGTCTGTGTGTATGAAACCTACTTGAAGTTAATGCAGACTGATGGTCATTATGAATGAATGTAATGTAATCTGTCCCAACAGTCCCAATGATGGTGTTCTTGTTCTGTACGGACTTGGACATCTCAGCTATGGCATGAAGTGTTTTATTAAACTGTGCCTTTTCTTTGAAGTTTTCCCTCAAGTAGGTTCAAAGTCAGAAAAGCATTTTTTTTTACATATTGCGAGACACTGTCACATACATGTTCTGTATCTGCTGGCTGCAGAGTTATGAGAAATATTCAAACCTAAAACGCTGTGTTCTTATGGCCACAGCTTTACATGAAAAATGGAAAATATCTAGAGTTTGTACATTACTTTAAACACATTTCCCTGTAATTCTGCAGAACACATTAGGGATCATTGGAGACTTTGGGATCTGCAATAGAATTTAATATAGGCTTGAAGGTTCCACAGGTTTGAATACGGCAGCTGCATGTGACAGACCCATATATGGATCCATAGGGTTTATAGGGTTAAGGACCACCTAAACCCCACTTGAGGTTTAAGCTCTGGTAATCCCTAAAATTCTTTTTAATATGGCCCATGTGAAAAGCTTCAAAACCTTTTTTAAGATGGAAAACCGAGAAATGGGGCATAGGTCCTCGTGAGGGTAGTAGCCGTGTTATTGTGTGTAGTCACGTGTGCGTGTGTGTGTTTGTGTTCTAGCAGGAGTGTAAGTTTCCTGGCCGTACCATTTCCCGGGAAAACGGCACATCCTGTCGAGGTGACAAACAATACCCCTTGCGCACTTGCACACACGCAAGGGCGCACCGTCGCGCCTGTAAGAAAAATAGTGTGTCGTTAGCCAAAAGCTAGCTCTGTTGTCCCTGAATGCTGGTTGAAATGGGCTGTGAACTAACAGAGGACTATATGTTTAAAACCTGATTCGATATCAGTACTTTATTGTCCAGTCAGGAGGGTCCATGTATCTACCGCCCCTTTCATCTCGAAGAAAAACAGAAGCACTCAAATCACTGTTTTCTTCCCGTTCTCTGTCGCTCCTTATCTGAAACCCAGACTTCCTCCTCTTCCTCCTCGTCCTCTTCGTCACTGCTCGTCATCAGCACTTTCTCACAAATTGCCCCTCCCTGAGAGAGACTGGGGGGGGATCTTGTAGCTTTCAGAACCATGAGAATCACTTTGGTTGATTATTACTGTCTTTTCCTGAATGACATCGGTCTTTGTTTTTGCAGCCTGGACTGTTTATACTGTTTTCTCTGTATGCCTTTGTTTAGGTCGCATTGTGAGATTAAGCCAGTGATTGTGTCCTCACTTAAGAATATTCCAGTCGAGTAAATTCACATTATTTTGTGGCCTTTTGCTTTAGAATGGATGGATATATCGTTTCTGCCTCCTATTATTCATTAAAATATCTTATGGTACGTTTCTGAAGTTTATCATCGCCCCCTGGAGGACAGTTCCACTCCAATCGGTATTCAGTGTGAGATGCAGTTGCTCTTCCATGTTCAGGAATCTGTCATAAGACATTTGTTGTTAAGTGGCATAATGGCAGTTAGCATTTTATCTGCTGTTTGCCAAGTTACTATAAAACATTAAATCTTCAGGCAAGAAATGGAAGAAAACAACATGGCGTCGTGCGCCGTTCATATTAATGAGAATGCTGATGCAAATTTATTTGCAGGGCTATCCATAAGTATTTGGACATTGGTACAGTTCTTGTCGTTAGGCTCCTTGCTTCAGTACTTTGGGTCAAAAAAATGAAGACGAGTTCAGAGCTTTTCATTTGCGCCTGTTTACTTCCTTATTGTGTGAGCCGTGCAGGATTTACAGCCCTTTCGTACGTGTCGTTACTGTCCCAAAATTTATGGAGCTCACTCTATTTATGCATTTAGCTTTAGCCAGTGGAAGGGGACGGAGAATAGAGTCAGACCCTCTCCTCCTGGGGATCTCCTGTCCCTTGGTAATGTCCTGCTCTCCTGATTGCTGTAGTCCTCGGTTCTCCGGTGAAATATCCGGTAATGTAGTCTGTCAGCCTGCTGCTTTGCAGTCTCTCCATCACTACACAACACAGACGAGACAGAGGCCAGCGAGGGAAATTGGATTACGTTGATTGCACTGTTTTCTTTGTGTGTAAATGTCTCTTTTCTTTTTTTTTTCCAATGTTTCGATGTTTAAGCCTGTGTGATGAGGAGCACGTCTACTGCAGTCGGTATTGGAGAGGACAGACTGTAGCTAACATTGCAGATAGCGTAGTTTCCTCGTAAATTTTTATTCTGGTCATGCACGCAGCAAAAAAACCAAATAATTTGGTTTAAGTGTTCAGGCTTTTAATGTTAATTGAAAAGTCTTATTTCTATTAGTGAATCGTCGAGTAAGACGACTAATCTGGTAAGGCGGCGAGATAATAAAATTTGGTTTTGGCATCAGCAAATTCGTAGTCCTCTGTGATGCGGAAAAAGGTGATATTTTCTGCTTGAGAGAAAGAAAATGAGATTCTAAGTCTCATTACTAGACTTAAGCACTTGTTAAGACAGATCTTTTTTGCAGTGCAGACATCAGGTGCAGATGCACTTGAAAATGTGTCGCACGTCGCGATTTCTGTCACATGCGGAGTGTAAAATCACGGTTAGTGTGGAGAAATGAAAGAAATTTTTGAAATTTAACGCATTGTTTTGAAGAACAATGAAAAAAATCAGGGAACATGTATGGTCCTTGTCGGGGGGGTGCTTGCATATTTCAGTGTTTCTGGCATGGAGAGGATGGGGAGGGGGGGATATGGGGAGGAGTGGAGAGAGCAGACTGAACGAGTGATGAACGAAGGACTAACAGAAGGAGGAGACAGTCTGAGAGAGATCAGTGGACCACGAGGGGAGAGCATTGAATCGCAAGAATTAAGTGTGTGTGTATGTGTGTGTGTGTGTGTGTGTGTAATGTCTGGTGACTTGAAAGCTAGGCTCCTTGGGGGTCTCCCTCAATGTCTTGCGGTAAAAGTGTGTGCCAATTGAACTAACCCAGCTTGGTGACCACAAGTCACTAATGATGAGAAATGTGTGTGTTTGTTTATTTTTTTGTACACCGAAAGCTCTGTCTGTGGGTTTGTGACATTCACTCTTGTTTATTATACATCCTCGGTCTCTCCCTCTTAACTCTAATGTTGTAGCCACAGTCCTTTCTTCTTTCCCACACACACTGGGTTTGTTTGGGTTTGTTATTGTTTAACACTAATGCAATGTAATGCATCCTTCTTTAGCGCAAACTGTCCGCCCCCCCTTTCCTCCAGGCCATTCTTTCTCTTTCTCTCCTCCCTTTTCTCCCTCTCCCTCTCTTTCTCCCTCGCTCTCTCTCTCTCTCTCTCTCTCTCTCTCTCTCTCTCTCTCTCTCTATGATCTCATTAGTACAGTGCAATGAAACATGTATACGAAGGGCTGAGAACCAGAGTGGTGTAACCCCAAAAAATGAAAATAAGAATTTGGATCATATTGTGACAGATGTTAATAAGATTCATAACGCAAAATTGGTGTCGTGATGTGTAATATCTGTGGACAACATTGTATGTAAAAAATAAATAAATAAATTTTATATTTTAAAAACTTTGACATCTATTATCTCAAGAACAATATCCTGTGGGTTAGACTGCTCTGGTTCTAAGCCCTTCATGTTTCCCAGTATAGATAATTTTTATAAATCTCACTTCAAGCTATTCATTATCATTGGCAATAACACAAGTTATATGATTAAACTGTAAACGTGATAGAACGAAACGTACATTTTTTTTTTAATCTTAATGACCTCACGTTTATTTTGAATCAGTTTTTTACTCCCTGTCCCAACACCTCACTCACAACATCTCAATTCTGACAATTTACAGTGGAATTATTCTGACCGATAGGCCTGCGTGATGTACTGGAATAAAACACGACCAAATTAAACTTTTTACGCATACGCATTTTTTTTTTTTAAATTACTTTTACCTCTCACTCTCCCCCCTCCCCCCCTTTTCTCTCTATCGGGTGCCCCTCCGTGATGCCTTTTAGACCTGCACATTAGCCAGGGTCTGCTGCCGTTGAATAGCCTGCCGAGAGACCCCAAGCTCGGTGCGATAATCCCAGTTACCACCAGTCGATTAAACAGCCCCCCCCCCCCCCCCCCCGTATTCTCCTCTGCATTCCGATGCGTTCATGCATTGAAGGTCCGCTCGCTGGCACGGCACCTCTCAGGAGAAAATTATAAAGAGCGAACGCATTAGAAACAAAAACGAACATTTGAAAGCGCGGAGGTAATTGAAACGGCGGTGAAAGGCATTTAAGAAAGGACCCGGATTTTAATTGGTTTAATCGGCGCGAAAACGCATAATCGAGTTAGCGCTTCCAGACGCAATTAAGTTTTTTTTTTTTTTTTTTTTTTTTCGTATGCGGATAGGCATGTCCCATTAGCTCACCCGGTGAAAAGGGTTTTGATTGAGTGTTCTTGTGAGAAAGTGTGAAGTGTGTGTGTCTGAGAGAGACAGAGAGAGACAGAGACAGGGTGCGTGTGTGACTACTGGTGGGACAAATTTTTGTGATGGGGAAAGGCGAGGTGTTTGCTACAGCTGTGTGTGTGTGTGTGTGTGTGTGTGTGTGTGTGTGTGCGCGCGCGTGCGGGTGGGTGCAGGTGTGTTTTAAGATTCCCCTGACCCCCCCAACCAAAAAAAAAAAAGGCTCTCCTCGACAGACGCCGCATTCCTCAGAGATTTGGGGGATGGGGGAGACACACACACACACAACATGGCTGTACTGGAAAGAGAGAGCGAGAGAGAAGTGGCTTCTGACATCTTGTTCTTTTAAAAGTATGAAAAAGGTGAGGACTCTCAAAAACGCATCGGTTTTCTGCGTGTAATGAAGGTGTATGCAAATACACGCATGTGCACGCGTTTCTATGCAATGGCTGCATTGAACTCCACAGGTCGGCTGCGATCGAGGTTGCGTAAACGCTCCAGCAGTTAAATCATCTGGGTTCGGCACTCGACTCGCTGGGTCTTCTCCTGCTGCCATGCCTAATCAGCCCACCCCAAAGCAGCTTTTCACTGGCGCGCTGCACCTCAAAACGTGCCGGAGCAGGTGTTAGTCTTGTAATGAGACATTAAAATGTTATTTTTATTTCTCTTCAGCTTCAAAAAAACAAAAAAAAAATGTATATATAATTTTTTTTTGTTACTGCTTGCTAGTTACAGCTTGTTTTTAGTTGCTGCTCGGTAGTTACAGCTTCTTGCTAGTTAACTGCTGGCTTTCCCCATGAAATATTCACCTGCCTGGCAAATAAGCTAATAAGGTTGAAATAAGTTAAACCGTCTTCCCTCATTGGTTATATTTTTCTTAATTTGCTGAAAAGCTAAAGAATTATCTCAAAATTCAAGACACGTTTGTTGAGATTGACTTTTCTCCATTTTTTTGCTGTATAATGACCTCGTCGACGCTGCTGTAAATGTCCGATGGTGGGGAACAACACTGGGAGGGAGGGGATGGATGGAGAGAGGGAGGAAGGGAGAGAGAGGATGAGCGAAAGAGGGGTTCAGAGGGAGGCAGCAAAAGATCGTTCAGAAAGCAACGCCACATTGGCCAAACTGAAAAGCGAGGGATGTAGTGAGCTGAAGGGGGAGTTCAGCAGAGAGACGGTCAGACATCACCATTTTTTTTTTTTTCTGGTTTTTTTTTTTTTTTTTTTTTTTTTTTGTCCTGGCTTCAATCGAGCGCTGGGATCAAACGCGTTCCAGTTCGCGGGAGGCCTATCTGCCCTTTTTTTCGCAGGCTGCGGCGGCGACGGCGGACAAAGAAGCCGGTGGCCGTGATTAATCGTTGCGATAGATGTGAACTCATCCCGGCTAATTGGAGAATGAGAGCGTCCACGGTGAATGGAGCAGCTGCTTTAAATCACGCCGTCCAGGGCGATTCGCGGTGACGCGCCGCTTCTGTGCCACTGACAGGGACAAATCCCGCCGCTCAGTCGATTTATACCCCCCCCGCCCCAACACACAGCCGCTGGGGGGGGGGGGGGTTGGAGTAGGGTGGAGTTAGTTTAATTACCCCCCTCTGGGGTAAGTTTAATATGTCTTTGTGTTTAATTATACCCTTGCCCTCAACCTCCTACCCAACCCCCTACTGAGGGGCATATTGGAAACAGACAACAAACGGCTTTTAATCAGGACTTTTAGAACAGAGAGAGAGGGAGGGTGAGGGATGGATGGAGGGAGAGAGAGAGGGAGGGATGGAGGGAGGGAGAGGAACAGAGAGCTGAGGGATGGAGAGAGTGGGAGAGAGTGAGAAGATAGACGGAGAGAGAGGAGAGCTGTATCTGTGGATTTAAGAGGAGAGAGGGATTGAGAAAGGGAGAGGAGGAGTAGTTTCTACATTTGTTCACACTGAGCAGCAAAGAGGGCAGCTCTGCTAAATGCGGGGAACTATGTACAAACTACAAACTATCTCAAATTCACTGCTAAAAACTACATCCCCCAGCTGCACCCTCTCTCCAGTGAACAAACGGCTTTTCGCAAAAAAAGACTCACTTTTTTTCAGTTGTCATTCACCTGTCTGTTGGCAAACTTCTATGGGGTTATTCGATTAAGCTTTTGAGTTTCAGTCATTACTGCTTTGACAGGCAGCAGGTAATAAAGAGGGGCCTGGGGGTTGGGGTATGTGGGGGTAGGGTAGGGTGGGTAATTCAGGTAGGGGGTAAGGGTTTGGAGCCAGATTGTCTGTCCCCGTAACTCGGGATCCGGTCAACAATAACACAAGCTAACGAGACAGACTTGCGGTACTCCGCCGTCTTTGATGGTTGGTCACACATGTGGATCCAGTCAGACTCGCACACAAACACACACACACACTCATACACACATCACATGCTGCATTTATTAGCGTGGAGAGAAGCGGGGACGCTATGAATGCACTGCCTGGCCTAGTGGAAAAGGGGAAATAACGAGACTGCAATGGAGGAAATCATATTGAAGAAATTTGTCACTTACTTCCCCGAGTGGAAGAGACATCCAGTTGGGATGAGGAGAGCAGTGGAGCGAAGCATTGGCCACTCTTTCTGAGGGGCTAATAACTGAGTACAAGACACCATTAAACAAGGGACACTGTCAGGATGAGTGCTTTGGCACAAGGCATCTGGAGGACAGTTAGTTCAGTGTGTGTTAGAAAGGCTGGTCTGTGTGTATCTTTGCGTTTATTCTTCTGAATGTGTGAGGTGCGAGTAACTGTGTGCGCGTAATAGTGATTTTGTTAAAATATGCATGTATGAGGTATTCGTGTGTGTGTGTGTGTGTGTGTGTGTGTGTGTGTGTGTGTGTGTGTGTGAACTTTTGAACACGTGTCTGTGTGTGTGTAACTGTGCGTGGGTTTGAGTGTGTATTTACTTGACTGTGGGGTGTGCAAGTGTGACCAAATGCATCAGCTTGTGTGCGTGTGTGTGTGTGTGTGCGTGTGCGTGTGCGTGTGTATGACCAAGATGTGCTCGGTTTCAGGTTCACTAAAGCCGAGGCTAAAGGAGCAACAGACAGGCACATGAAACCCAATCCCTTTCTGGCGCTTTAGCCAGCGGCTACCGCTCTGCTCTCCGGTGTCGGGACAAGCCGGTCTGCGGCCCCTCCACCAGCCGATGGGAATCGCTCCGTCATGCCGCGGAAAGCCGGTAGCTGCCGCTCGTGTCCGCCGGCCTTCCCGCAGGCTGGAGGGGGATTTCAGTGAGAAAGGCCAGTGCTAGCTTTAGCCGAAATGTTTGACGGGGACGGGCCACAAAAAAGGGACAATGAGGGACGGATGACAGGAATAACTTATATTTTGAAGGGACAGAGAAAGAGATGGAGTGGGGGAGAAGGACTGACCATTTTCCCTCCTTCAGTTCATCTCTGATCTAGAGGGTGCACTGACAGAGGGCAGATGGCTATGGCCAGAGGGTCAAAGATGGCGTGATTTGTGTGGTTTTTGTCTCATCTGAATAGGTGTGTTTGGAGGGACATTGTTAGTCTACCCCCCCAACACATTTTAAATGCTTTCCCAGACCAGGATTCACTGCCCCCTCGCACAACAAACGAGACACCACACGGTCTCGCGCAGAACTGATTACAATCCCTTTCATACCATGTATATTACATATGGAACTATTAGGTGCAATAAACATCAACTCTTTAACTCTTTTCCCCATAGTCTCCCCCCCCTCCCTTTCCCCATGATGACTACAGATGAACACCCTAGGGGAGGCTGGGGATAAGGTCCATTGAACATATAGGCATCAAATGTAGTTATTATGAGGAAAAGAGTTGAAGCTGCTGTTGAAGCAAAACTGAAATAACACAATCGTACTATTGAAGTTAAAAGTTTACATGCATTTAGCAGGGTCCTGCCCAGGATGCTCGGAGTGCTGGACAGAAAATATTCGTATGAATGCATATAATGCGAGCGCACGAAGCGTGCGAGCAGGAAAAATTTTTGTGACAGTTTGAAAGCAAATATTACCTCAGAGTCACCAGAGATTACTGTGTTTCTTTGATGCTCTTCAAGGTGCGTAGCGAGATGCCTCTAATTTTCATAGATGCCATATTCATAAACTTGTTTTTCTATTTTGTATCCAAATACTTTTGATTAAATTTCTGAATATGACTTAACAACTGTCAGTTATGTTTCAAACATTTCTTCAGTGGCGCCCGTTGGACAGAGAACAAGGAGAGCGATAAACATCTTTAAACTATTTTTAGTCTTGATCTGTTTCAGTCATTTTGCTTGATAAAGGATGCTTTAACTCTACCTTCTCAGGTGTAGCTAATTGTCTTCGTTAACACGAGAGATAAAACGTGTCAGTTGAAGGCAAAAAAGTGCCCATTTCAATCTATGTTTTCAATTAAACAGTCTTGAACAGAGGATTTGATGGCTTGCTTTGTAGGGTGTGGCAAAACTTAACAAGGAAAATCCACAGTAGTTTTTTTTTTTTTGCGAAGGGTTACCTATTAAGGCACGTGAATTAAACATTTCTATTGAATCTATTATTCACTCACCTTGACAATTTATTAAAAGGGAAACTGTGTACTTAACCGCCAATGGATTATTCATATTGTTGGAAAATGTGTTAACCAAGAACAATGATTAAAATCAGGTCAATAATCTCATCCGTTTCAAGGTATGTTTCCGCCCCCTTGGTTTTCCGTCCACCGACCGCCACTGTTATTAAACACTGATGGATTAACATGTAAATAATGTTATTGTCCTCGACAGAGATTTATCTAGCTTTGCTGTCATTTATATAACAAGAAAACTTTTCTCTCGACATGTGAAGTACAGCACTACAGAAATCAATCACCTTGCCCGAGTTATAATTGCATGTCTTTCATTAGATTGAGACAACCGCACCGATCATTTCCCCACAGCCTCAGATTCATTTCGCCCGTGAATAGCCAGCACACGCGGGCTCGGATGGCACTCTGTGTTTCCATCACTGTTGGGCTGGTTTTTCAATATCAATGACGACCAGCGCAGACGGGGCGCGGGTCGAAAAAGAAGGTTTGCTATTCTGACAATAACAAGAATGGGTGCATATTTAGGGTAATTTATGTTTTGTTTCTAGCGATTTTATTGGACACTGGATGCATTCATTTCAACTGATCTTCGAAAAAAATAGTGCCGGTCGGGAAAAGCACTTTTTGGACTGAGTGGTGGTCAGTGGATTCCGAGTGCTGGTCGGGGCCAACCACTGCCGACCGGCATCGGCAGAACCCTAACTTGGGCGTCATATGTTGTCATTATGGGGAAAAGCATTAAGGCGTGAGGTCACGTATATGTGCTAATAATGTTCTGCCAGAACATAGTGATGATGTCTCAATGGACCCTGGTACTTGAAGGCATTGGAGCTCTTCAAAATTGACTTGGAATTTTGAAAAAGCATTTTAAAAAATTCTTTCATTAAGCCCTACTTTATTCCTGGTCCTGTAGGGCTAATCGTGGTTTATGTCATTAATTGGCACTTAATTCATCAATTACACCAGCCTTTTTTTGCAGTAAACTGGCCTCACCTGGTTCCTTGGGTCAAAAAGGATTGTTTATATCCTATAGGAGACAAAAATCAATAGACGCTGCAGTTCTCCAGGACCACAAATGAAGGCCACTGACCCAGAGCAATAGCAATATGGATACATTCATAATTCATCACCTATCAGTGCATTTTTTGCTATTTTTTTCTAATGCATTACAATTTTCAGTTCAGTTTTTGGCTTTGTACCCAAGCGCATTGGGTTTGGAATCAATGAATATAATGTTAAGGTTGACTGTCAAATTCTTGGGCATTTGCATATTGTGTGTTTCCACATCTATTGCATTTGACTTTTTTACTCCTATCATGTAGGAATTGTATCTCTATTTATGGAGTTTCCATCCAAATGCTTATATGTTAATGCTAATTTTTCAGCTGATTATATATTTGCATTATGTCCTGCTAACCGCGGCGATCGCTCCCCAGGTTCCTCTTGGACGAGTACACAGTGGAGGTGCAGCTGAATGACTACCTGGACATCGTGTGTCCACACTACTCGCTGGGTGAGGTGCCATCCCAGGAGGCCGAGCGCTACGTGCTGTACATGGTGGAGCGGGAGGATTACGAGGCCTGCCGGCCGGAGTCTTACGAACAGCTCCGCTGGGAATGTTCGCACCCCTTCGCCCCACACGCCCCCGAGAAGTTCTCTGAGAAATTCCAGCGCTTCACCCCCTTCACCCTGGGCAAGGAGTTCTGCCGCGGGGAGAGCTACTATTACATATGTGAGTGCTCACAGCTGGCTCCCCCTACTGGCTGCCTGAGGCTTTGCGTTAGCGTAGCACTGCATTAGCCAAATTCTCTCGAAGATGTTTACTATCCTGCAGGTTTTTCAGCTCAAACCTAATTTGGCACATATTACTGAAGTAATTAGCACTTCTTTGGCAGTTGAATGAGGTGTACTTTCCTTGGGTTGGAGTGAAAACCAACTGCATGGTAGATATTCAGGAGCAGTGTTGGTTGGCTACCACCAGCATAGCCATTGGCACTCATTGTCCACTCTATCTGCATTTGGGAACATAGACCACTAGCTACAACAGAACGTCCTCAAACGTCCTGTTGTTGCCATGTTGCTGTAATATAATAACACCGATGGAAAATTCCAGTGACAATGTGAAGGCAATTTGTGTAAAGCTTAGCGTTCGGTATCTGTACCACGTGTTCTGGAGACCTGTAAACCTGCGAATGCGAAACATTCTAACAATGCTGCTATCATTTCGTGCCAGTGTCATAACACTGACAGGACATTCACATGACAATTTGTGAGAGAGTTAGTGCAAGCTTTGCGTTAGCTTGTAGCATCCACACCACAAGCTGTAGAAAGTAGAGACGGCCAGATACCTCAAAACAGTGCGGCCGCCAGGTTGTTGCAGAAGTATAGCACCGTCATTCCAGTTACATTGAGGGGGCATGTGTTAGCTTGGCACACTGCTTAACTGTCCCGGTGAGTCATTTAGCGGACGAGAAATGTTCTTTTGTCTCGACTGTATTTGCCAGTCAGCCTCGGGAGGTGATTAAAGAGGAGAGGAGGATCTCTGCTGTGGTCAAGGTTAAAGATAAAGATCATTAGAAACTCTGGTGGGGTGTAAAAACTCTGGGAATACTTTGGTCAGCCTTTCTTGGGTGAGGAAAGTGAGCTTGGTACACCCAAAAGACCAACTAAACAGTTTCCCATGAACTAATTTCTCTATTTTCCCTGGGAAGTATGCTCAGGTATTCATGCTTTGAGAATATTAAATAATAATAGCAGTACACTAATGAAGGTTTCCTCTGGGAAATACCCAGGGTGCACTTTGAAAGGATGTGTGAATGGCTGTGGTAAATGAATCTCATTTGTTCTCTGTAAATTGGTTGAAAATGAATCCCTTTCCTCCTCTCTTTCCAACAGCCAAACCCCTCCACCATCTTGGGAAAGAGTGCATGAGACTGCGGGTGGACGTCGTCAACCACAACGGTAAATGTCGATACATCAAAAAAGTGCTCTAAATGCTCATACCGATGAACTGAAGTCAAAACTCTCTGTCTCCTGACATTAGTTAGTCCTGAATTGCCAAACGAAAAGACCTCTGAAAGAATATATTCTTATACTATAACAATATTACAAAACTTATGAAATTCGACACCAAAGATTTTTCCTTTCCACTTCCTGGAGAATAAGTTCACTTTCAATATGATGCTGCTCTTTGCCAGTCGTTGTGACTCAAACTGGAATATGTCTGTCAGTTATCTTTTCCTCTCCGACTAACGTCTTTTTCACGCTGCATCATGTTTCGCGTTTGGCGTCTCGCATTTGACATCAGTCGAACCAACTCCCCTGCTCGTGACAATTCCCACTGGGGCGATTTGTTTTGCTCGGGTCGTACGTCGCATCGCGGGGAGTTTGTTCGACGCCAACTTCAGTTTCGCGCTGAAACTCTTTCACCTTTTCAGTTTCTGTTTCGCCTTTGCAGCGGGTTCAAAATGCCCTCTCCCTTTCCCCCTTTGCTTCAGGCTCTCAGGAGACCAAGTCAGAGGCAGGAGCGGGTGGTGGCGTGCATAACCCATCCAACAGACTTCCTGCAGGTAGCACTCCCACCTCGTCTCATGCCTGCAGTGAGGCGTAGTAACCCTCTTTACCCAAACCCTGAGAACCTGTTGCTACAGAGTTAAAATTCTGCCTGCTAACAGCTGCTACCAATGCTACTGTTTACTAAGAATACTGCTGCTGCTGTTGACGCTGTTATTTCTACCACAACTTCTACTGCTACTACTTCCACTAATGTCAATAGTAATATCATTTACAATCATTCAGCTTTATTTTATTGGTATGGAGCTTAAATGGGGAAACATAGAAAAGACTGGTATTGAAATTCCCCCTCTGGAAAAAAAAAAGGGGGGAAAAAACTGAGAAATAAAAACGGTCAGACTATGATGAGAAAAAAAAACTCCCTAGCTCTTATAAAAGCAATACGGGCTTTTAAAACCGCAAATAATGTTGGATTCTTGACCTTTCGCGACCGTGTTCTGTAGGTGCTTATCTATGGAGTGAAAGGTCTCTTGATGTCCCTAACTGACCTTGCTGCGATCAGTGATCAGGTTTAACTTGGAGCGCACTGAAACTGAACCCAGGCCAGTGCCAGGCTCACATCCGCTCTGTGTTAATCATTCTCAGTTTGCCTAACCTGTCCATCAGTGAACCTCCAGCAGGAGGGCTCCGCGGCCTTGTGCTGCCCGATCCTGATTCAATGACTGAGTCACGCTTATGCCAACACAGTGCACTGCCTCCCGCGCAGCGAAACCTGCATCTATCTATCAACTTTGTTGAAGGGCATATTTTAAATTCCTAACATGGGTCTGTCAAACTGCCACCTTATCCATCCTCTGGTTTCATAAGCTGAGTATTGCTTACTCCCACTTCACCTCAGCTGATGTGCGTACTGAGTGTTCTGACACAAAATGGCTGCCATGCATTACCCCTGGTGGGCGCTGCGTATTGGTGAGGTTATAGGCGAGTTGCTCAGTTATCACTGTAATGAGCTTTAAATGTGATAAGAACACTGTATAAATAGAAAGTGTTGTTGTTATTATTATTGTTGTTATTATTATTATTATCATTATTATTATTTAGTAGCATAAGTACTTTAGTAGTAGGTGGTGGAAGTAGCATTAGTATTGGTAGTAGTAGCATTATTATTATTTTTATCGTCATCATTATTCATGGACAAACGCTGTTGGCATGCCTGTATTTGCTTCAAATCTCAAGCTAAATCCTTCTGTGAATTTATTTTGTCCATCTAAATCCTGCCCTCATTTTCTGCCCAATCCCAATACATAAGGGTTAAACTTTTTGGGTAGTGCACTGTTGTCGGTGCTCCTTCCTGAAAGTAAGCTTTAATGCTATTTTCTGTCTGCCTTATGTTCTTTTTTTTTTTTTTTTTCATTGTCTCGTCCTGCAGATGATCCCGCTGTCAATCTGCCGGACGTCCAGAAAAGTGTGGGGAGCTCTGGAGCACGAGCCGCTTCCCTCTCTCTCTGCTTGGCGCTAATCCCAGTTTTAATATCCTGGTTATTGCACTGAGAAAAACTACATAACCCATAAGCCTCACCAAAGTGGGAATTAAAATGGACTACAATGGACGTGGTTTGTGAGGGACCCAGTGAGGACAGTTCTCAAAGCCCAATGCTGGTCGTTGGGAACGGAGCAAACTTTTATCGTGCCGATTTGGACGGACACTAATGCCGTAGTGAGTGAGTGCCGTGAAGTGGTTATGTGTGAGAAAATGGGGGAAAAAAAAGTGTTTTACAATGATGTCAGTATTTTCTGGAAGGATCCTCTCCAGCCGTCTTTTTTGGAGTCTTAAAAAGAAGGAACTCTTATGCTGGTTGCCAATTCTTTTTCTCGTGATTTTTTTTTTTTTTTTTTTGAGATGAAAAGTTCAATGTAACTCCTGACCAGACAATCGCAACAGTATAGAAACTAAGAGCAATCAAGTTGAAAGCGAGGAGAGAAAGACTGCTTGCATTAGTAGAGATGCATTTGTATAAAAGACCTGTTAAGTTAAAGAGTCTCTCTTACCCAATGAGCCAAAGAAAACAATCATCTCGCCAGTATGTTTTGTAATATAGTTTTATAATGCACCATACTGTATATCATGTTTGTATGTACAAACTGGCACTCTCTCTACACTTCTTTTGAAATGTAGCATTCATTTGAGGGGTGTTTTTTCAAGAACAGCTGCTTTTGCTAATTCAGCATAGAACGCTAACTGTACTGACCAAATGCAGTCTATAGTAGCAACAGACTGTAAACTTCCCTGTTGAAACATCTAACTTGGACTAGCTGGGATCTAAAGCAACCTTGTTTAATCTCTCTGGCTGGCTTTAGCTGGTCTGCAGCTGGTCAGAGCTTTTCGTTGGTTAAGTGGGTCCAGTGAGACTTGTGGACATGAGGACCATAGGACCGTAGCTTGTGAAGAATTATTCGACGAGCTGATATTTAAACAATAGAAAACCACCCTTTAGTCAGCTTGACCAGCCAAGGTTGTAATGCTGGATTTTCTTTTTAGCAGGGCACAGAGATTGACTTAGTGCAATAGGGCACATTACACACATTTTCTCATTACACATTACATAACTGACTGTATTGCAACAAGCACAGTGCAGTACAGACTTTTGTTTAAGCTAATTTATGATGTTCGCACAATTCCTTTTTAAATGTTTTTTTTTTTTATCCCACAAATGATCAAAAAGATGTTTACCGTGTGGAAGGTGACAGAGTTCAGTGAGGTGAAAGTATGCGAATGTTTGAGAATAAAAAACAAAATTACCTCTAACAAAAAAAAGTGTGGAGTTGCTAAATTTGGGCAACCTCCATGAAGTAGCACCTGGCAGTCCAAGCGGGAAACTAACAAACTGGAAGTCTCCACAGAAGGAATCCCAACATGGTTACTATTAGTGTACAATTGTGGGTTAATTGTGATGCACGGCAAAATCTGAAGCCTGGTGCCACAAATAACGCAAACAACTGCACGGACAACTGCGCAAACACACGTGACTTTTAAAGGTGGGGGAGGGAGGGACTGTCGTTTGATTGACGGCACAGGAGTTTGAGTCATTTTTAAGTCGCTGCATGTTGCTTTCTGATCTTGTGTTACCTTATTTGTACATGTGTATATAAAATGTATTATATGTATAAAGAAAATTATATATATATATATATAAAAAAACTTTGATAAATACAATAATGTGAAGTTCCGAAAATAAATATTTTTTGTTTTTAAAGTGGATGTCTTTTATGGAACATCTCCTGTCATTGCATGTTAGAAAACTGGTTTTAGGAGTGTGTTTTTTTTTTTTTTTTTTACCTTAAGTCTGCTCCCAGCTTTGACTACTTTGTCTGTGTAATCTTTCTCCCTCCTCCTCATCCCCATACTCTGCTTCTTTTAGTTTCCCTTTCACCTGTTCTTTTGAATCTCCTTCTCGCTTTGCGCGGAATAACCCATTGAAAAGTATGTTCTTTTGGAGTGTTTAATTTTCGATGTTATGAGTCAGTGGTGTAAAATTCCACGGCTTTCAATCACCACACCTGCTTGAAATGACAGCATTTGAATGTCTAGTTAAAAGCATTTAGATGTTGTATTTGCAATCTCATACCATGAGGTTTTAACTTCATTCACGAGCACATGCTTAACAGGGATGTCTGGAGAGAAGTAAGGCATCGAATTCTGAGTTGAAAAACCCAGTGAAGGTCACTGCAGTAAGCAGCTGATGTTAATTAAATAAGACTGAAAATAAATTTTGAATAAATCTTGTAAGAAAAACCTTCAATAATTATGACTAAAATATGTATAATTAGCACAGTTTGGGGGCATGAAATTAGCAGAGCTCATGCTTGACGATGAAACGCAACAGATTAGCACGACAACAAGCAGTAACAACCATCGCTGACAAAAATGGAAAACCACTAATTGCGGCAAAATTACAATCATGTACGGCATCCATCCAAATGAATGCTGATGAAAACAAATTATTGGTTTGATGGGAAGACAAGCTTAATTGTGTTTTATTAAAAAGTGCTTCATAATGCAAGCGCTACACTGACAAACACCAGTGGATAAACCTTTTATTACACGTGGACAAACCAAGACTGTGAACCAGGGCTGCTCAGTCATGATGCATGGAGATGTACTGCACCATTCAAAGCTAACAAAACACATCATTCAACAGCAAGATCTCATCCAGCTGTTAAAGTAGTTAGTGAAAGCCTGTGGGGTAATAGACCTCCAGGCGGTAGCCACGCACGCACGCGCGCGCACACTCTTCAAATCGCTATACTTGTGAGGACATTATATTGATTTACATTCATTCTGTATAACATTTCCTGAGCCCTAACCATAACCAAATTATGCCAAACCTTTACCGGAACCATAACCAGTGTTGGAGTAGTTACTCTAAAAAAAAGTAATGCATTACACATTACTAGTTACTTTTTAAAAAAGCAATTTTTACTTTACTTAATTACTTACTGCTGAAAGTAAATAGTAACACTACTAGTTACATTACTTTTGGATTACTCAGCACCTTCATCTGAAATTCACCATAACTTAATTAATTTACCATATCGGGTAAGTGTACCCATTAAGCCCACCAAAACCTAACTTCAGGTATTTTTCATAGACAATGAGATGGATTATAAACATGATCCTTGTTTGAATTGAAAGATTAATCTGTCATTTGAAAATACATGTATTCACTTATTCATATTTTACAGAATAAATCAAAGAAATTTTGTGGATAAAGTCAGAAGTCTGGCATGGGCTTAATTGGTACCGCAGTGCCATTTAAGCCCATTGTGTTTCAAATAAGCCCGCAACCAAATTTATTGACAAAAATATAAAAATGTATTATTATTTTTCAGGTAGAAAGAACACCAATTAATTCAGCAACATATTTTACACATTTTATAATTTGAACTTGCATTTAATGTTTGGCTTCATACTGAGCCAACTACATTACCCAGACCCAACAAACTAGATTACACTGACCCTTGCAACGAACCTAACCAACCACATTACGCAAACTCTACCAATTCATCTAACCAACTACATAACCCAGACCCCACCAGTAAACCAAACTACATCAAAATCAGGAAGCCATCTGTAAACCTAGCCAACTACATTACTCAGACTCCTTCCGTAAACTTCAACCGGAAACTGCACCACCCAGAATTCAACAGCGAACCTCACCAACAGCATTACTAAGATCCCATCAATAAACCGAATGTTAATGTATGTCTAGTCTAATTAATGATGTGTTTTGTAGTGTAATTAATGATGTCAGGGAGACATAAAACATCAAAGTCATTAGATTACAGAGGAAAATGTAGCAAATCTCCCAATTTCAGTGATTTCCTATTGAAATGCATTAGGTGGGCTTAAATGGAACATACTGGGCTTAAATGGTTCTACAGTGATTACTGAGGAAATGAAGATGATGTATTCACACCAAAATAAAAAAAATATATATTATGTCTAGAGTCTAAAAATGCTTTTAACTTGGTGTCATAGTTATTCCTGTTATGACATCTTCAGAATTATTGAAGGTGTTCTCATACAAAGTTAGCATACGCTAGCTGCTCACTGTACCATTTAAGCCCACCTTGAATAAAACACATTTTTTGAAAATATGCAGCTCACCCAAACCATTTATTGTATTTTTATTGATATATTTATGAAAAATGCATCAGAAAATATCCAGTTCAGACACATGCCATTTCTAATGTTCCAGCAGCATCACACATATCATGACTACTCATTTAACCTTGTGATTGGCTCCCTATGCTAACTAGCAAAACTCATCTTTCCAGATTAAACAAAATGGTACAAATTAACTAAAAGCAACTTCATAATACATAAATATTAAATCATTAATCTCTCAATTTACATAATATGGATGTACTTGGCAAGTTACTGGCTGAAAATAGTTGAGAGATATTTTTGGGGGGATCCCGAAACACCCAAGTTTTGAGGCGGCTTGATGTGATCCTCCTTTAGACTGCCTGGATACAGGTGGGCTAAACTCAACAATGACAAACGTGATTGATGTTCAACAAAAACTGATATGTTAGTAAGAAATTGTTGGATTGGATGAAATAATGAGTAACACAAGGCAAGACCCTTTTTTTAATCATTTGAAGTCAAAGGTGCAAGTGGGCTTAAATGGTGCCTGGGCTTAATGGGTACACTTACCCTCATGATAAAACCTGGCATGTGCCGAGATCAGCACAAATCTTTATTCTAGTAAGGAGGACACACACAAGATCTCTCTTTCATGCTCTTCAATACAGCAAAGCCAACAGTGTAGTGGTAAAAAATCAGCCCAAACAGCACTTTACAGAGAAGTAAGTCAAGTACAAGGCTACAGTACTGGCATAAACACGCATGAAAAAGGCATTTGATTTGTTTTTCTGTCCTCAGGTTCAATCGCCAATATACTCAAAAGGAGGAGGAAGAAGAAGAAAAAGACATTTTTCTGGCCTCCCGTCCTGCTGATAGTTGAAGAATTTAAAGTCACACAAGTAACTAGATAACTTATCACATTACAGTTACTAACAAATAAATTATCAAAGTAATGCGTTACATTACTGCGTTACTGATAAATGTAATCTGATTACAGTAATTAGTTACTTTGTAATGCGTCACCCCCAACACTGACCATAACCTTAATTGTAATCGATTATCTGTTATTCCCTGTAATCCTTGGTGAGGACCACTCAAAATGTCCAAACAATCAAGCAAGACAGCGAGACCCTTCCTCAATCCCATAATGGCTAAGTGTACTTGTAATCATGCAATGGGATAATCACCCATCTTCTGGAAAGTTACTTCATACAGATGACTGACGAAGTAGCTAGCAAGCAAGCTAGCTGTAAAACCTCGCAATGAGAACGGAAAGGTACCGCCTGCAGGCTAAGCAAGCATGGATGTTACATTCACCAAACAGTCACCATAATAGTTTTACTACACTTGTAATTCAGTCTCTTATGTGAAGAATGATCCATTGCAAGCATCTGTGCAGCAGCAACCATAAGCTAATATTCCATTTACCAGGCAGGCTACTTCATAAAAAAAATGGAATGAATTGGATTATAAACAGCCGCCCATTCTATCTGTTCCCAACAAGGTGTCTCATACATTGCTTCTGGCTGAACTGGCAACGGTTTCTAAATTCACGGGCAATTTAATGGCTAGCTAGCTAATAAACCATGCAATGATTACATAAAGGTAATATGTGCATGCTAGCTAATTAAGCTTTGAGAGTAGCACTTAGCTAGCTAGCTTGCTAGTTACATCAACAACAAAATCATACACATTTAGCTAAGGCTGCACTTGGAATTCAGATAGAATATGAACTGAAATCTGAAGCACTTTTCCAGATAACTAGCGAAAGATTCTCATTGAAAATAAATTGAAACTACTGCTTCTTTCTATCATTTGTAAAGCATAATAGCTCACCTTTATTATAGATTTTGGGGTGAGTTCTGCGTAGTACTGATCCAGGTTAGTAGGAACTATAAAGCAGTCAGATCAAAAATGGATAGAACACATATCCAGTGATAGGCTCATTGAAGCAGGGATGTTGCCATAAAAAATAAGCAGCGGGGGAGATATTTAGATGAGGGGCGGGACAATTCCTACAAACCAGTATGTGACGTAGGAAGGGGAGCCAAATCTGAATGCCATACCAAATGCCATATTTCATGAAGGCGGCAGTCCACAAAAAAAAAAAAAAAAACTTGAGTTGTTTTTCTTCACAGTAAGTGGATTGGTAAGCTTTCCAGACACCAAAAACGTGAGGTTTTCATAATATATCCCGTTTAAGACTGAAATTTGGTCATCTTTAACATGTTTTTCCCCTCTCTATTCATTTGTATCATATACACACACACAAACACAACACATGCATAAGGCTCTGTGAATTTGCATGGCCCAGTTAAGCAGACAGAACTCTGGCTCGCTGCTGTGGTGACCAAATCAAACAGTTGTGTTTTCTGCACCAGGGAAAACTCCTGGATGGTTTTAATATGTGGTGAACCCATTTGTGTGATGTCACAAGCTTGCCATTGGAATGTTCTTAACTGACCATTCCAGAATGCACATTGCTGGTAACTGAGGTGATGGAATTCGAGTGCAATAACTTAGAATGTCGAAAAAACATTCCTGAAAACCTGCTCTTTAAGGGGTTAAAAAAGTAGTTCAAGTATGCTAACAAAATTTGAACAAAAAGAAACAGTGCGGCAGGCAAACAGGTCGAAGAAATGCCTCATTTGGGCTAAACACACTCCCCAAAGACATCTAGGATAGTAGCAGGAGAGGGGATGTCAGTGCATGATGTTGGAGGTTTTGTTTTGTGGTAAATGAGTAACCGGCGTCCCTCCCAGGAGGGCGTTGCAGCGAAAAGACAGGAGCCTAGGGAGAATGGAGAGAGGAGGAGGATTAGGAAGAGAAGAGGAGAAGAGGCGATTTGTTAGCCCTCCGTATCTACGCCCGCTCCCTGGAGCGCCAGGAGTGCCGTGAGGAAGGACAGCTCGCCGGCTGCTGTCATCGCCGTGGGAGACTCCCTCTCGAAAGTCGCCTGGCTTACCGCCAATACGCCCGGCTCCATCTCCAGACAGCCCCACCTCCCTCCTCCGTCGAGCTTTGTCTCACTGTGTCTCTCTCTCTCTACAGAGCTCATCCCTCTCTTCCTGTCTTTCTTCAACTTCCTGACCATCTCTCCCTCTTCCCTGCTTGACCCTTCACCTCCCCACCCCCTGCCATCTCTTCCTGTTATGTCCAAGCCGTATGCCAAAAAGCCTGAACCCAGTCACCTCTCACTCTATATGAACACTGGGGAGGCCTCTAACTGTAGGTCTACATCACAGATTCTGGGAAAAAAACATGGACCCAGTCTAACTCACTTCAATTGCATCCTATGATTACCAGCAGGCTTGTTGACTTCTTGACTTCATATCACCACCGCATCGGCACTATTGAGTTATACCGGCAATGCAGTTGGAAGGGGCACTCATACTGACTGAAGTCATCTCTCAGTGAGACCAGGAACTGAACACTGAAAATGAAGCTCGTTTTTCACCCTTTGGCCTTTGTACTCCCTGCTAGAAAATTCAGCTGACACCAGGTGGGATGCTAAACTGGCTCAAGCTGCGTTTTAAACACTTCTTGCTGGTCATAGGTGGTTAAAGCTGGTGGCCAAACCGATGGATGAGGCAACTGAGACACTTGTTACATGATCAGCTGGGCCCTATTTCATTAAGTGAGATTCTGGGGAACTACAACATTAACTGAAGTAGTACAAGAGCAGTACTAGCAAATAGTCAGTAGAGTTATCTTGCCAACTCAGTAATTCCATTCAATGAAATACATGTTCATGTTCATAGCTGGTCAAAGCTGGTTAAGGTGGTAGATTTAAAAACTGGTGTCCAAACTCATAGATAAATCGGATACTCAACTGATGAAGAGTTGACCAACCAGCTAAATGCGTGGAAAACACTTTCAACCAGTTTGTGGGGCCAGTATCATGAGCAAGATTTCTCCGTTTACTGGCTGGAGAACCCTCTCAAATCTAAAACACAGACTACAGCAGACAGAGCTTTCCCAGGTTTTTACTCAGTGCAGTTATCCAACTCCAGTAATCTGGTTATCAGATACAGCACAAACCCCTGTTAAGGCTGGATAAAAACATGGAGCTTGAATATTACCACTTGTATACCGTCCTGTGAATATCACGGCAGCTCTGCCATTTCGCTCTCCATTACTGTACGACGGTGTCCATTAAGCGCTGTGTATACACAGCATCCATTAGCTGTAGCTCACCGGCCTCGGCTGACGTCCCACAGAGTTCATTTACAACGCGCATCCTATTTGCGCGCGTTTTCCCCTGGTGTGCGTCTCTGTTAATGCACTTTGTAATCCATACACAGCGTGCATTCTGTATGCATTAGCACGCTCGTCTCAGTCAGACCGCGAAGGGTCCGCACACACGCGGTGCATTAAGCTCTCCTACCTCTTAACGTCAACTCTGTAGAAGAGCAGGGTTTTTTTTTTTAAATGCATTTTTTAAAGATCTTTCAAAGTCATGATGGTCTGACATTCCACTGGTTATACTGCCATTGCCACCATTGGCGGTGACATCAGCATTAGAATATTCAATAATGAACATTCTCCGCACGCATTTGTGATGTCACACATTGAAGGGTTAGCGTTAGTTCCGTTGCTACAGTGCAGAGAGAAATTCTCTAACTGACTCTAAAATCGCCTTGGATCAGAAAATCGGTTTTGCACAATAGCAAGTCGTTTCTCACCTCAAGGAGGGTTGCCAGATTACAAGTTTGCTTGGGTTTCAGGAATTCATCCATCAGTGATTTAATTTGCAATTCATTCCATAGAAATGGTAGATTTCACCCATTAATCAAAGCATACTCTACACAAACCAAGTGGGACTCTAAACCACGAATCAAGTCATTACTGATCCGTTTATTTCTGGTCAAGGTCACTAGACCTTGGGGTGAGTGACTCGAGCTCACCCCAACATGCACTGGGCAAGAGGTGAGGAAACACACCGGGCAGTCTGGGGAACTTGAATCTTCTTGTAGAGAGGGAACAATGCACCCTAGTGCAACACAAAGCTTCCATCCGCAATAGGTGATTTGAGGTGGTTCCATGACCTCTTTCAGTCAGCTACTCTGTTGTAACCCGTTTCCTCGAGTTTTTGGTTTGCATTACAACCCAAGGATTCTCCATACGAGTGCCTTGAAGATTTTTTGAGGAATGCAATATCCTGTGGTACAATATAATTTATTGTCTTGTTTAATGCCTGGCATTGTTCTGTAATTTGGAATCCAATAAAAGATTCAGTCAGTTCCCCAGGCCGTTTTGCAGTAGGACAAATTTTGTGTTTGGTGTCTTGGGAATATAATTTGCTGTCTGGTGAAGTGATGAGCAGACTTCTTTTTTTTTTTTTTTTTTAGCGATGTCATGACGAACTCCGCAATTTCATGCTATGATTAATGCTTGGAATTTGTAGTTTGAAAACTAATAAGATGCCTCCTGTTGTGAATTCCAGAACCCTCTTTTCCCAGGCTCTATACTGACCCTTCCACCAAACCCACTCAGCAACGGGGAGCGCAACACACTGATAAAGAGGAGCTTCACCCAAAATGTAAGAAGAAAAAGACCTGGCTAAAATACTGTGGGTCTCACGCCAGTAATACAAACAGCAGGGGAAAAAATACTCGCGCTCCATCCAAAAAAAATGTGGAAGTGCTCGATTCAATTTTAAAGGTCCCCTATTATGTCACCAGGTGCACAGCTAATTAGTTATTACAAGCCATTTCAAAATCTTTTCCCTCTTGACATCACATGGGGATGTAACCAACCAGAGGCAAGAAGAACTGTTCACCTTCAGCAGGGCCTTAATTTCAGCACGGGATTGCGGGTATTGCGCACAATTTAATTGATTCCCGCAAATCCAACACTTATAATGCGGGGAATTCCCGCGCACATTTACAGCGATGTATATTAATATTCAACCAACGTTTGCAGCGGTGCTTACTGCAGGACGACTGGCCGCAACCGCTGTGTCCGACTGTCTGACTTCGACCCTGAACACACCTGTAGCTCTCTCTGTACCTCCCGCTAGCACAAAACAGACAAGCTAGCAGTGATATAAAGTTTGAGGAAACGAACACAGACCGCTGGCTAAAACGTACATCTACATCATCTGAGGCGGAACCTGCTCAGAAAAAAAAAAAACAGCGGAGCCCGAAAAACTAATGAACACCGCGCCATGAGATGTCAACATTAACAATGTTAAGCCTCAGACAGGTAACTGTAATATGAACGGCTCCAACTAAACAACGGTGATATTAACGGCGCAATGTGTAAAATGCTGCGGTGCTGCGTTTTATCAGCTGATGTTACAAAACGTCAATATTAAGTCACTCAGATGTTTCTCATTCAGCAGTGCTGAAGAGAGTGAGAAATTCAACAGACACGTGATGCTAATGCTACTGAAACGGAATATAACTACTTAACTGTACAATACTATATAACTTGTAATTACTGTAAAATATAGTTCAGAGAATAACTGAACTACACTGGCCTAACCTCTGCAATCTAAATCAGCTCAATACAACAGCTCTAAATTCTACATTTATGAAGCTCATACATTTATTGACAATAAGGTGAAAATTCTGCTTTATGTTTATATTATTGAGTGATGGAGGTGTATTAGGTTGCATTATATTGAAAGGTGTTCCTAATATTTTGTCCACGCCATTAACATACATGAGGTGGGCAAAATATTAGGAACACCATTCAATGTAATGCACCCAAGTACACCACTACCACCTCAGTAATAATCAAAGTGGAATTATCACTTCATTTTTGACAATGTCAACAAAAACTGAAAATTTATGAACTTCAAAAAAAAGCAGAATTTATGGCAGAGCTGTTGTATTGGATTGAATTTTATTGCACGTGTTCCTAATGAAGTTGCAAGTGACTGTAGTTCAGAAAATAAAACTACTAAAGTATATAGTAAATAATTAATTAACATATAATATAGTTCAGAGAATACCTTAAATTGAAGGAAAGTGACAGAATACAATCTGCAGTAAGAATAGAACAAGATGCAACCTATAGTTCTCCCCAACAAAGTAAAATCCCCCCTATATGAAGCATTTAAAGGGGGGGGGATCCCCCCGGGATCCCGCCTATTTTGAAAAATGAATTTCAGGCCCTGCCTTCAGCCAAGCAGTCAATCAGATTTCATTATTCTGGGTGGTCATTCCCCCTTGTGATGTCAGGTATGGGAGACTTTGAACTGGCTCATATTGGCTAATTAGCTGTGCACCTAGTGGCATTATAGGGGACCTTTAAGACGTGCAGACAAGGCGTTCGTCATTAGACGTCATTGCTTAAGCATGGCACAATGCGCTGAAAAAGTGCGACGTCACTTTAAGGGTCAACGCTCCCTTTAATGACAATGGTTCGCGCTCACAGCATAGCAACACATTCACTCGTACACATAACACACGGCGCAAAATACTTAATGTTTGACGATCAAAAATATAGTGAGAAGAGAAATGCTTTCTGTTCTTTCATAATGAGCACATTTTTGGTTTAAGATCGCTGAAAATATAGCTTAATTCCATACATAGACATGAGGGCCATGGCGATAAACACTGTGCTAGTTGTCTGGTTATGGTTTGGTTCATTCGGCGTGAACCAGCTGCCATGGCTACAGCAAGCTGATCTCAACATGATGTCACCACTTTTTCAACGCATTGCTGATGAATCCTCTGACACCTTTCATGCGTGAGTTTTATGACAAAGGGAGGATATATCCTGCTTTTTGTCCAACCCCTCACCCCAACAACACCTTCAATGTGTACAACACCTCCCACGTCAACACTAGTCTTATCGTTACTCTGGTTCCTGAAATGTGCGTCACTCAAGTCCTCCAATGCACTGTGACAAGCCAAAGGGAGGCAGGACTCAGCGTCGTCCCTGAATGCCATTGGCTCAGCTGTCTATAAATGCCCATCTTCCATCCAAATGCATATGAACTTCAATCAGGAATTTCCAAATGAGTAAAGACAAAAGTTCACACGCAAAAGTGTCGGCAACAGCCAGGCTCTATCAATTCAAACAACAATTGTACTGCCGGCCTCAGGTTAATGTACTGTTTGCCATTAGTCCAGAACTACAACAGACACACAGACAGCCCTCCAGCCAATACTCTAGTTTGGTGAGACTTGCATGTAATCAGCATCATATGCTGTGTAGATCCGTATATCCTCATGTAGATCCATGTCACACAGATTGACCAAGAGTACAGAAAAGTAATTGCGCAAGGGATTCCGCATGCGATGACAATCTGTGGATCAGCATGATGCCTGGTCTAAACTAAGGCTTAAACCGAGCAGCCCAATTTGAGCAAAATCACCAGCACTCGTTATGCATGACACTACTCAAGTCACATCCTGTTGAACAGGTGGGTATTTTTCTCAATACGGGCACTTTTTGGATGTCATTTTTTATTTTTTTGTTGTCTGGTTCTGATTCTTTTTTCCCCCAGGGGTAGGGTTGCCCCTTAAGTACTCAAAAAACCACGAGGCAGAGCTTAAACCAGGGCAGAATTTTTTGGGCAGGCCATTTTAATTTTGCCGTGTCCTCGGATCCACTCAACTCCGTTACTTTTTCAAGTGAGGCTCTCTCCTGGTACATTTTGATATACAAGAGTTCTGAAAATGAGTCAATATCACCCTTTTCAGTGCCCCTGATTGAAACTGATAAACCATTACCATTTACCATAACCATTTTACTCACTTCCATAACCAATACTGGCAACTGAGTTGTGGTTATGGAGTTCAGTGTTTTTCACAGTAGTGGAATTTTCCATGCACCAGTGCAGTAACTTTTGATGCTTCCTACCAAACCATGGAGGGTTTTCCACAAGTATTATCAAAAGCATGATTAAAAATTTGTCCTACCGCTACCATGGATTTTAATTAAGGTAACGGAGTGGAGTTTAAAAAGTATACTCACCATAGGATGCCAAAATTTGGGAAATATTGAAATAATCATAGAGCCATTTTGAAAAAGTCCACATGGCCGCTACGGGGGTCACACAAAGGTTCTGTTTGCATGGGCCATATGCTGTGATTTCAGCTTCTGTCTCCAGGGGGAGTCTGTGTAGTGATGGTTATGGAGTTGAGTGGGTTTTTTGGACACCCCTATTTTCAGTGATTTTTCTCAGAAAACCACCACCTTTGATTTGTTTTGCTTAGGATATTTATCTCACAGTGTCTTTTAATTTATGCATACAGACCTGAGTCGACATGCACCGGTGGCTCATGTACAGTCGTAATATTAACAAGAGGCTCCTCAGAGCCTGCACTCGGGCCGGGTCTAGGCCTGGGCAAATCATTGAAACCATGCCATACAAGACGAAAGACAATCGCGACCCCAAAAAAGAAGAACGGAGCCGAAACTTAGACTCGTGGCCTACCGGCCCGAGTAAAGAAATAGAGGACAGTACGCACTGTACATGCTTGCTTACATGAATGCGCATTACTATCGTTTTCGGGAAACGTGAAACGCCGATGAAAACCCAGTTGAAGCCGCGCGATCTCATTTTGATATAATGACTGTCAAGTAGCCCCATGAGATGTGAGTTTATTGGTATAAATGATGGGTTACAAATTGGGGTTTCGAAATATAGTGTTCAAAAATTAATTTATAACATCATAAATATTGAAATTAATGAATTTGACTCGACCTTATATATATATATTTATTCCCCGGAGAAATACCGGCAGTTCGTTTCCACTAGACTCGTTTCCATTTCGGCGGATAAACACTCGATAATTTGGTTGTTACGGTTTAGGAACGTCTTTTCTACCTTTGAAAACGAATGTAGACCATAATATCAGTGCGCACCATCGTAAAGAAGGTAAAGCGCAGAGACATGAAACTGCGTGGGGAGTTGGGGGGTTTCTGTGTAGCAGGTTAAGAGTTGACTCTGATTGCTGAGAGAGATGTATATTTTTTTACGCTGTATATTAACATGGTAACAAAACTTACACAGTGTATTTGTATGACGATAAGCTATATGTTCATTGCTTTTTTCATTAACAACAGTTGATTTGTGCGACACCGTCCTCGCCTAAACTCGCGGTAAATTTTTCACCATCGAAAATCGGTCGCGCGAGTATACTTGCATCGCGTGCCTGGCTCTTAGCGGTTGCAAGGGCAGAGAAGCCTGCGATGCTGATAAGATTTGTGTTACTCTCACACTTTTATTTATTCATTAACTTTACTGTCTTTCATTATTTTTATATATGCATGACTTCAATTGAACATTCTCCCCTCACACTTTTTTCCCAGACTTGGGACTGGGCCTGTTTGATGTATTGCAGTGTGTAAATTTCATGCAATGAGACAAAGTGTACAAGTATACTACAGGACTGATAATAGAATTTATCAGATTAACATGCTAGCACCAGGTACAGAATTTTATTAGCTATTACTAATAACCATCAGCACACACATCTACAGTGCACACTACAACAAGCAGGGTGGGTTAAGGCAGTGGATACTACTCAGGCACACCAAACCACATCCACTAGCCTGAAACAAAGCGGTGAAAAGGTAACTTTGCAAAAAAGGAAAGCAATGCTTCAAGAACACGACACAAAAAGGATTATTGGTGCAACGTTTGTCACTTAAATTGAACGCTATGGTATTGCGCATGGTATAAATGTTTATATGTAAGATATGGGGGGGCAGTAAGGTATGAAGGGGGCCAGTAAATCTGAAATGTTACTGGCCCCCTGGGCCAGTAGCAAAAAAGTGTTAATGTCAACCCGATTCTCTATTGAGCTTGTGTGGCATTTGCTGTAGATTCCACCGGTAAATTCCACTTCCTACTTTGAGTACCACAGCTCTACACTGCAACGCACTGGAGTAGAGGAACCCAATCTCATCATTAAGGCAACCCCTCTAAACGCTAGCTTCAGTTCCAACTGCATTTGCCATCCTAGAAGTTTGACGAGGTGCAATTTTTTTTCTTTACTCTGTGCTTTTAATGCTCAGAGGGATTATTTAGCCTCTTTATTCAGGTTATGTAACAGATGTAGAATAAACCTCCACCTGACATGCTCACATTGTGATATACAGCAATGACTTCCATTACAAATATTTTACTGATCACATCAAAGACTGAAGTGGACTGGTAGACCCATCATTGATAAAAGCGAGTGGCCAAGGAAAACAAGCAGTTAGATAGGCAGTGACAAAGACAAAAACAAGGAAACTGATCACAAACCAGACCTGCATTGTTAACAGTGAAGAAAGTATGTGAATATTGGGTCAACACATGAGCAGAAACAAATTAAGGAATATGGACAGATGTTTAGAAGGTTGATAGCCACAGCAGTGGGAGTGAGATGCACTGTAAACTGGGAGTCTTGAGGACTAGGTTTGGAAACCACTTTGTCACGGTATTGTACAGTATACAGTACTGCTCCGCATATGGGGCAAGTAAGGTAGAGAAGGGAGCCAGAATATTTAGATTCCTAAGGATTTATCACAGAATTCTGCTTTGTGGTTTTGCACAATACAGCGCGAGCAAGGATAGACTTATGGCAGCAATTTTATTTACACTGAACTGCATCAGATCAGGAGCAGTGGCAAACATTAAAGGTCCCCTATCATGTTGCCAGGTACACTGCCAATTAGCAATTACAAGTCTTTTCAAAATCTCTTTCTTTGTGACATCACTTGAGGAAGTGACCGCCCAGAGGAAAGAGGGAATGATCAACTTCAGTCAACCTGTTAACCAGTTCCTTATTCATTCAGGATGGTCCCTCCCCCTTGTGATGTGAGAATAGACAGACCTTGAAATGGCTCGTAATGGCTAATTGGCAATGCACCTGGTGATATAATAGGGGATCTTTAGAATATGCTTGTACTCATTCAGAAAGAGTAGTACATAAACAGTTTCATGATCTGAACAATGCCAATGCAGTGTTGATTGATATCTCCACTTGCCATGGCTTCATGCGCCCAAAAAGTTTATCTTTGGTCCCCGCATACAGCTGGCCTTATGTGACCTTGACCTTTGACCCGATGAGTACCAAAACCCAATCAGTTCAGCTACCCGCTGTGGGGAGCCACTATGTGCGATTTGGTCAGACTCCTACGGTAAATATTGCAGAGATAAGATGTGTTTGATGGAGACGGTTGGACAGACGACCGGAAAACAGTATGCCTCCCTCCTAGTATGTGGGACGGAAACATAATAAGCTGCCAGTATAACACAAATATTCCACACAATTCAATGGACATGCATTATCCTAAATATTCAGAATTGATGATTTCTTTATCTGAATGCAGGCAGGCCACCTTCAGCCCCGTGCACAAAAATATAACTAAAGTAATGGGTTTCCGAACAGCAGACCGTTAAAAATTATAGAAATTTCCATCAAGAGGAATATAGGCCTAGGACCGTTATCAGTTCAAAAGCGAGTTATTCTGAGTACTTCTGACAGTGATGGTAAGTAAAGCTTCACAGACCACAAATTTGGAGCGAATATCAGATTTTTAATGAGTGAGGCGCCGACTTCGGCGTGTCAGCATTTTCCTTCAGAGGAGTCTCTTTATTAGGAATGGACAGCGCATGGAAGTTTTACCAATTAAATTGCTCATCTTCACATTGCAAATTCTCAGCCCACTGGGCACCACAGTTGGAACTAATGGATTTCAAGCCCTCATTTCAACTGAGGTCTTGCTACAGAATTCAATCTACGGACTGGACTGAAATTCAGTCGATTGGCTGTACCAGATGTCAATCAGACAGCTGTTGGGAATATAACTGGTCCTTACCCAGGAGTTTACACCATTGAACAATGAGGGTTGTGTCCTCAAAATATGTGTGGTCTAGTACACTAAATACACTGCCAACTACCTGCTACATGTACAGTCTTCAGACCATTGATCCTAACAGTAAGTTCAGTACACAAGGCGGAAAGGGTTTTAAGTTAGCAAAATTCTCTCTGCGTGTTTATTTTAACTCAAAATGCAGTATGTATTACATACAAATTTAAGGGATTTCCCTGTTTGCATTCAGGAAAACACTTTTCTGGATGTAGGCCTACTTTCTTGGATGTCCTACAGAGAGATGGGCAATTATCTTTTTTTCCATTCACAGTTGGGCAGATCTCATGATGAGGAGGATGCTTGATAAGGGGGCAAAAATCTCATGACAAATCAATCATTCCCATGTATAGTGGTATGGAGGATGCATCAGACAGAGGGCAAACTACTAATGAGCTACTTTAACAGAGCTCTCAATATTACAAAAACACTGTAGTTTCAGGCATGGTCCCACTCCACAACACTCTGGAAATACCTAAATAATTTGAGTATTTTAAGTGTGCCAAGTTAAAAATTCTCACCTGGTGCACTTAAGGTGCATAAGCAAAAGTATGAAAGTAAGCAAATTCCTAAACAGTCAGACTGTTCAGAATTTAGACCAAAGTTCACAACCTGACCTGCCCAGCTCCACATGACCCCATTTCCTCCCACAAAAATGCCTAACTAAAGTTAACACCCTTGTCACAGGTATATTATGTATTGAATTCAGCAACTAAACAAACACCATGTATCAGGCTTTGATTGGCCTTACAATCACTAGCACAGAAAGTCACAGTCAGTGTCCAAAACTCCGTTAAAATTAGGGCATCCGGGAAGAGATATACACCTTCCAAGTCCACTTTTACTCAGAATTTAAATCCTTTTTTCTGAAGGTCGAGCTTCGCCTCCTGTATTTGCGCCTGCAACTCTTCGGCGGCCTCTTGACAGTCATTAAACGTGGCAACTCTGTACCCGACGGTAGCTAGAGAGTAGCAGCCAAACACCACCAGGAGATAGATGGGCATGGGCCAGATCAATTCCTGGTATGCACGGGGCAACCTCAGGTCCAGTACATCGAAGGTCACGAGGCCCCAGGCAAAGCCAACGATGGAGATACCCAGCAGCCACTGCAGAAGTTTGGTCATGACGGTAGATTTGGACACGTCACGAAAGCAGAGGGAGGGCTTCTGACCTATTCTGCGACACACCTGGAAAATTCGGAATCGAAGTCATAAGAATACTGGATGAAAGATATATCTTTAGTTAAACGTTACGCTAAGGCGGCCAAGAAGAAGATAATTTCTTAAGCCAAATTTATGTTGCAAATTAGCAAGCGTCAGATCTCAATTCTGTGATGCCGTAGCAGTGCTAGCTTAGCTAGTTCGTAAGCAAGCCAAAGCCCAGCGAGGAGACGTGAGAAGCGAAGGCTTGAAGCAAGTAGCCAACTTTGTAACCGAACAAACGTTTCATCTCCAAATAGTCACACACAATTGGCGATCTGATTCAAATTATCACCGTAATTCAGAACCACAAATGGCAACTGAAGCTTCTTCGAAACTAGAGGACACTAACCAAGATATAAAGACAGCGTTCTAAAATTGCAACACTAACATCATAAGTAGATGTTGAGCTAGCTAGCGAGGTATGTGCCCAAAAACGGCCAGCTTGCACTTTTAACTGGTGGCTATATGACTGGTATCAAATCAGTAAACTCAGCTTGAAAAAGAAATCGCTAGTAAGGAAATGCATATCCAATAAAATGTAGCTACAGCTCAATGACCTTCAGCTTCAACATATAGCAAATCAAAAGGCGCAAAGTGGCTTATTTAGATGTTGGATTTCTGAATTAGCAAGTCTAACGTTACGATTACCTTATATGAGCCAGCTCACCGCTTCCGAAATCAAGCGCAGTAATATGACGTCACTGTATTTTGAAGCATTATGGGACATGAGGTATTTTCCGGGAAAACTTCGAATTAGTTTGTTTCACGCATTCAGTAGGGATACATTTCATTTTTGAAAATTAAATAGTTGAATACATATTACTATATATCCACCATTCAGTTATTGAATCTAAACTGAGAGAAAAAGCAAAGTATTGAAATCAGTGGCTCTCAACTTTTTTGCCCTTTAGGCAAAAATTGATTGTTATAAATTTGCCCTTAGTCATAGCCCCTAAACCCAGCATATAACAAATGAGAGAGAGTGACGTCTAAATTCAATAACAAAAAAAGCTATCATATTTGATAACTTATTTCACAATCTTTTGTACTTTTAGCTTAAAATGATTTTATGTCATCTCAGGGCACTTCTGTCCTTATCTTCACCCCCTTTCAGGCCCTGGCCCTCTTGGTGAGAATGACAGATATAAACCATCAAATTAATTAATTAATTAATTAATTAATAAATAAACTGGCTGATGTAAACTCTTGAATAGGCAGTAACACCTCTTGAGACAGTGCATTCATATCTCTATTTATTCACATCCTCAGATTTTCACACTCATTTATCTGCATCTCCATAGTGCTTGCACAAATATGTGATGATTTGTATATTTGAACTTTTAATAATAAAGCAGTAGAGGTCTTCCTTGCCTTATAAATGATAACATTCACCCTCAGTGGGTCAACTTTGAGAACTTGCTGGTGTTTTAATTAACCCCACTTCAGCTGAGCAGGGAGGAAAAAGAGGACGTATAAACACCACTCACCCTGTAAAGCTGAGTTATTCTTAATGCCTTAGAGCTGTTTACATTTGACTCTCAGTAGAGTAAATGTTGGTAGGGCATGTGTGTCGTATCATGTAAATGCACATTATGCTTTATAAATGGAGTTTGAAATGGACAGCTCCTTTTTCATGCGAAAACCAGGGCAAGCGCATTTGTGACCTTGCTGATCTGCTTCATTGCGAGTGTGCGTGTATGTTTGAGTGTGTTCATGTTTGTGCTTATGTATGAGTGTGTGTGTGTGTGTGTGTGTGTGTGTGTGTGAGTAACAGCGTGCGTGCTTACAGCTCAGTGGGAACTGGGCGCCCAGCATTTCTCAGACTAGGTCTCTCTCTCTTTGCCAGGTTGTGTTCCAGCTCTCAGGAAACTTGTGGCAGTACAGATCCAGAGAAACAGACGCAACTCCAGCAGGAAAAGGGGGAGACTGGAGGAGAGAGGGAGAGAAGGAGGGAGGGAGGGAAAGTGGGCGGGTGGGGAGAGAGTGAAGCCGGTGGGTTCACTGCAGGTGCGGTTTTTCAGCTTTTGAGATGGATTCATTCCAGATGCAAAAAGAAAGAATGTGGATACATATGAGGAGTGGGGGAGCAAGAGAGAGGAGGAGGAGGAGAGAACGATAGATGGAGGTACAGAAAACTGACAATGTCAGTGAAAAAGAGTGGACAGAGACAGAGAAGAACAGGGAGGGAGGAGGTGAGATTGACGGACAGATGGAGAAAGAGAAGAGACGAGCAATGATTTAAAAGAGAAGGATGGTTAGATAAAGAGGGAGAGAGATGGAGGGCAGAGAGCGAGATACTGCAGTGATGAATGCATGTGCTTAGTTACACTGATCCAATGCAATAACTGTACTTACAGTGTATTAACATTCCACTGAGAGGGAGCAAGATGAGGGGGTTAAACAATGTAAACACACTGGGGAGATGTGGACTGGGATTAGTGCCAGCGCTGGGGAAACCTGTGTGTGTGTGTGTGTGTGTGTGTGTGTGTGTGTGTGTGTGTGTGTGTGTGTATGTGTGTCACCACGGTAACAATGGAGGTCTGATCACAAACAGGATACCTCTGTTTCCTGATTCACAAGCCTGGGTCTTTGTATATGTATATATATATATATATATTTACACACACACACACACACACACACACACAGAAAGAAAAGTTGCCACCTGAATGGTACATATGCCTACATATACAAAATACAAACCCTGAACTCTACACTGCCACATGTGCACACGCTATTAAGGCTACAGCAATACACTAACACATACATATTGTTCACTGCATTGCTTTTCAGAGTCCATATTGACATAGACAAACAAGCACGAACAGCACTAATTTATCAAAACACTCCCACACACCCATACTCTGTTTAGACCCTAGCTGCGCAAATACAAACTGAACCACACAAGCAGGCAGACAAACACAAACAGGCACACACACACACACCTCGTTGCCGACTTTAGTGCACTGGACGGCTGGACATGAAGGGGCATGAGGTGGGGGGGGGGGGCGGCGTGGATTGATTGTGATCACGGAAAGGGGGGGGTGTCATTCAGGGGGGCTGTCAACAAATCTCAGTTCCCCTTTGTTGAAACAATTGACTGTCCCGCTATGTGTCAGGTCACTTGTTTTATCAGGGAGTGGCCTTGTTGTCGCTTGCAGTCTTTTGGTCTTTGCGGTCCTTTTCATTTGTCGTGAGACCATTTTGGGTCGCGTGAGAGCATCAGGCGGAGACAGAAAGTATGTTTCTTGCTCCAAAAGTATCAACGCTGTCAACCACACAATACACAGGCAGCACACAGGCACACTGTGTCACACAGCCCACACTGCAACGTCTGTACAAGCTCCTCTCTTTGATTTAACAGTGTCTGTGATTGTGTGTGTGCGCGCGCGCGCGTGCGCGCGCGTGTGTGTGTGTGTGTGTGTTCTTGTACTTGCTACAAAGTGAAAACAGAGATGGGACATTATTGGAAGTGAGGAAATTTTGCCTATCCTCCCAACTACAATGGAAAATTGTGACTTATTAGTAAAGGTTTGGGGTAAGGTCAGAATTAGGAATGGGTTAAGTTTAGGGTGAGGGTTTGGGCTTGGCTTGTGTTGCATATTGTTAAGATTAGAGAAAGGCTGTGGAGACACACAAAGAATGAATGGAAGCCAATGTAATGTCCTCACAAGAATAGAGGTGCAAGGACATGTGTGTGTGTGTGTGTGTGTGTGTGTGTGTTCGCATTCATATATTTGCGTGTGCGTGTCTATGTGTAAGAGTGAGATTGTGAACATTTCTACCTGTCAGTCTGTCATTGTTTCTGCATGCACTGTCATTGGTGTTTGCGTAGGTGTTTGTATGCATGCAGTGTGTAAGACGTGCGTGAATCCGCATGCACTCTGTTATTATGTGTGTGTGTGTGTGTGTGTGTGTGTGTGTTTTTGAAGCCTGTGTGTGTTAGAGTGTGCGTTGGTGTGTGTATCTGCATGCAGAGAGTGCACAAGTGTTTACATGTGCTTGTAGTGTGTTTGTTAGTGCACATCTATCTGCATGCAGTGTGAGTGAGTGCGCGTATGCGCTGACTGTGAATAAGTGTATTTCAGAGTATGTCTGTGTGTGCATGTGAGTATCTGAATGCAGTCTGTGTGTTTATGCAAATCTGCTCGCAGTATGAATGTGTGTGTGTGTGTGTGTATCTCTGTGCTTTGTGTGTGTGTGTGTGTGTATCTCTGTGCTTTGTGTGTGTGTGTGTGTGTGTGTGTGTGTGTATCTCTGTGCTTTGTATGTCGGTGGGTGTGTGGAACATATAGTGCTGACCACGGTGTTGTGGAACAGCTGTGCTGTAGATTTGGGCCACAGCCTGAGCTCCTCACTATAAGTAAAAACACACCTGTCCCAACTGCTGTTTACGGGAGGGAGAGAATGAGAGCGAGAGGAGCAAACAAGAGTGAGAGTGAGAGCAGCGAGAGAGAGATAGAGTGAGAGTGAGAGAGAGAGAGAGAGAGAGAGAGAGAGAGAGGGAAAGGAATGCGCCCTGCTCATCTTTCGTGACAGGTCACTCTGCATATCCCAACATCCATTTTGACTCCTTATCACCCTCTGTTGTTTACATCCTGTCCCTCTCAACTTCAGGCATAGCTTCAGTTATGCACAAAATTATTCATACCCCTATCAAATTTTGGGGGTTTTTTGAGAAATTTTTTGACAAACCAAATTTATTCTTGCACAAATGACACAGGAAGTTGACATAAAGCTGCAAGAAGTACAGTAACACCATTTCTCAAGAAATACAATACTTTTTGGTATTTTATTTGACAGATTTACAAAAAAATGCCATGTCCAGAATTATTCATACCCTTTCCTCAGTAATCGATGGCAAAGCCTTTATTCGCAGTTACAGCCTCCAAACTACTTCCTGTAGTTGATTACAAGGTTTTTACACGTCTCCACAGGGATTTTAACCCACTCCTCTTCGGCGAACTTCTCCAGGTCCTTAAAGTTTGAGGGTTTCCTTGCCATGACCTTGGTCTTCAGTTCTCTCCACAGATTCTCCATAAGTTTGAGGTCGGGGGGGTCTGGCTTGACCACTCCAAAACATTCACTTTGTTATCCACTAACCATTTCTTGACGGATTTGGCCGTGTGTTTAGGATCACTATCCTGTTGGAAGATCCATTCCTGCCCAAGACCAAGTTTTTTAGCGGATTGCTTAATGTTTTCACTGAGGATCTGGATATATTGGTCCTGTTTCATAGTGCTATTCACTTTAACAAGGTTTCCTGGCCCATTTGCCGAAAAGCAACCCCAGAGCATAATACTACAGCCACCGTGTTTATTAGGACCGTGTTTATCAGGTTGAACGCAGCACCTTTCTTACGCCAAGCAAAAGCCACATCTCTGTGCCCAATCAGCTCCATCTTTGTTTTATCAGTCCATAACATTGACACCCAGAAGCTTATATCTTCACCCAGGTGAGTTTTTGCGAAGAATAGACGAGCTCTTGCGTGTCTGGGTTGGAGAAGTGTAAGTGGCGTAAGAAAGGTGAAGTCTTCAACCTGAAAAACACAGTCCCAACGGTCAAACACGGCGGCGGGAGTATCATGCTGTGGGGTTGTTTTTCAGCAAATGGGCCAGGAAACCTTGTTAAAGTGAATAGCACTATGAAACAGGACCAGTATATCCAGATCCTCAGTGAAAACATTAAACAATACGCCGAAAAACTTGGTCTTGGGCAGGAATGGATCTTCCAACAGGATAATGATCCTAAACACACGGCCAAATCCATCAAGAAATGGTTAGTGGACAACAAATGAACGTTATGGAGTGGCCAAGCCAGAGCCCCCCGACCTCAACCCTATCGAGAATCTGTGGAGGGAACTGAAGACCAAGGTCATGGCAAGGAAACCCTTTAAACCTTAAAGGAGCAGTATGTAAGAAATGTAAGTTGATTAATCATGAAATGGCCCTGATATATCACCAGACATTAAGGAATGATGTTAATTTCAAATACTTATATCACTGACAACAGTAGTCCAGCCAGAATATTCTCATTACAAAAGCGAAGTTGCAGCCCACAACTAATGTTGATGTTGTCATTTTGTGTTTTGGCCTGTTGCACCGCCCTCCACCTATCTCCCAATCACAAAGTCAGTAGCATTTCGGCATCCAGGTTGCCAGTTACCACTGAGCTGCAGCTACCAGCGTTTCGGAGCACAAATGTCTGATGTTACTAAACCTAAAAGGCCTCGCTATGATTCCATAATACGTCGTGACAAAGTCAGAAACAAAACAAGGATCTGTATAGGACATGCCTTTGAAAGATGGAGACAGCTGAAAGCAGAGAAGAATTTGAAGACCGACGCCAAAGTTGCTAATTTTCTCCTGGACAAGTAAGATTCAGCTAAGTTTGGCTAACTTAATTCTATTTAATGTAGGCACGGACATTTCAAATATTCTCTACAGTCGAATAACGTTATGTATGTTGGTTCATGATGCGTTAGTGCGTACGCAGGTGGGTCATCGAATTTACTAGGTAACAAATTGTTTGAGAAATAAAAACCGTGACTCGTCATTGCTAACATTGGCAATGCATTATTAGAGTCCCTTTCTCTAGCATTATGCTGAGACGCTGTGGAAACCGTTCCAACATTAGTACAGCCATTTTGGTAATATGAAATGTACTTGAGACAGTACATCGGTGAAATGAGTCCTCATTCATTCTTTACGCATATTATAGTATGGACTTTAGTGGGCTATGCACACAGAAGAGTGACGAGCAAGTTGACCAATATGACCATTGCATTAGTCTCGATCTTTTCTGAACTGAACTGAACACAACCCCTTGGAGAGCAAATCATTGGTAATATTGAAACATAGCCATAGTAGCTAATTGTAGTAGATGTTCTTGCTGGATCCGGTAACCTAGCTGGCAACCTCTTCTGGGGGAGAGGGGGAGGGGATACTGCGCTCTGCAGTATTTTGAATGTGATTGCAGTACCAGTTTTGGCCACAAACTTACATATGGCTCCTTTAAGGATCTGGAGAACTTCGCCAAGAAAGAGTGGGCCAAAATCCCCGTGAAGATGTGTAGAAACCTTGTGATCAACTACAGGAAGTGTTTGGAGGCTGCAATCGCAAATAAAGGCTTTGCCATCGATGACTGAAAAACGGCTATGAATAATTTTGGACATGGCATTTTTCGTAAATCTGTCAAATAAAATACCAAAAAGTATTGTATTTCTTTAAAAATTCCGTTACTGTACTTCTCACAGCCTTATGTCAACTTCCTGTGCCATTTGTGCAAGAATAAATTTGGTTTGTCAAAAAAATATCTCGAAAAAACTCCAAATTTGGTAGGGATATGAAAAATTATCTATAAGCCCATGTTAGGGAGCTTAAGGCCAACTAAAATGTTCCTTAGTCCCCGACTCCCCCCCAAATAAATAATATTTTTAGTTTACATCATCTATAGCAGGAGGGGAACAGGCCAGACCAGCCCCCCGCCCGCCCCCAGGTAAAGACTTAGCCCCCGTCTATGATTCTCTTGTTATATCCACGCACTCAACAACCCCTAGCCTTGCAGCTCTATTTACTCTTCTTTTATTCCACATATTCTATTTTTCTGCCTTTTCTTTCTTTATTGTGCTTGAGATCGAAGACACCAAGGCTCCAAAATGTCCAACTGAAAGTCAATAGCTGAAGCTAAATTGTGTGTTCCCTGGTAATTACCCCTGGTACTAATGTAACCAATTGGAACTCAGTGCACCGACATGGGTTTAGACTCAGTTGAGCTGGGTTTGACCAGACATGGTTACTTTATCCTCTTTCTCGTCTATTGCTAGTCTGTATTGTTTATTGACTTTGATGTGGTGAACTGGGTCAGCTTAATGAACTCAGTCATTGGCCTGTGCTTTATTGATATTACTAAGAACATATAGACAAGGGACCATGCTGTGCTGGAGGTGGGGGAAGGGAAGACAAATCAATACAGCATCAAATTGGACAAGACTGTGTCATTATGGTATAATAGCGTATGCTGTGTAGTTGACGCTGAAGAGGCTGTCGGTTGTTGTTTGAATCCAGCTGCCCCAGACATCAGTGATATCTGACCCGTGAACTCCTGTCTCCCCCTGGCACCTGCTGACCTTTGAACTATGACCGAGCACCAGGGAGAGTGAGAGGTCAAGTGTTGACTCAGTTACGCTGGGGATTAAAGGTCTCAGACTATAGATGGTCAGGCGATGTTTTCTCTTTTTGTGGTCTGTTTTGATCTTCTCCCCTTACTCGCCCACCCTCCCCTCTCTCTCTTCCGCACGTCGTCCCTTTCTCTACCATTTTTATAATTCCTGGTTTTGTACACACCGTGCTGACACTTGATCTTGCCATAACACTAAGTTGAACATCAAACTGTTGCCTACTTCAACATGTTCGACAAGAAAAGGCTGCATTAAGAAATACAGTCTTCGCAATTTATTAGAGGGGAGAAATCACCCAATGACATATTTTCATATTACACGGCGAGAACATCATCTCCGTGACAAATGGCAGCTTGAAACAGATACTGCTTTGCAATACCATCCCTGCTAAATCTCGTAAAGCAATGGAAACTAAACGGACTCGCTAGTATTTGAGCTATCGCCACAGGTAATGGGTTATGACTGAAATTGCAGGAGTACTTCGGTTACACCATGCAAATTGGGATGAATTTTCCAGTTCTCCCACGTTAGCCTAGTCGTTTCAGTATCTGCTCTAACTTAAAAAAAAAGGAGTACGAACTGCGAAGTTTGTAAATGAAAGTGGAGGTGCGATAGGAGAAGGAGAGGTTGCCACCAGGTGGTCATTTTGTACAGTAAACTCAACAAGCAAATTATACAGTAAAACATATGGAAACACTGCCCTCTGCTGCCAAAAAGTACAACCATTCGAAAACAAAACACTTCGGGACATTATTGAATCCTTGAGTTTCCAAAGGGCCCAACTCCACATTTTTTTTTTTCTGATGTTCAGATTAATACTGCCTCTTACTCTACATAACACAAGCCTTACAACTGTGTAGAAGAAGGGCCCCATTCCTTATTTGAAAGGCATTACCTATTGGTGTATTTTATGCACTGAATCGTAATGGCACAACTCCAAGAATTGGGCTATTCCAGTAAAAATAGTACTAGCCAGTGGATGGCAGTAGTTGTGTCTCAAGAGGAGTGATTGGGAGGGGGAACATGAGGAAGTCGGGAGATGGGGGGAACGGCAGAGGGAGATTTGAAACTGCCAATAGGGAAGTCGTCAAGAAATTGGTCGGAAGAAAATGGAGTGGGAAGGGGAGGTAGGAGAGAAAAAGAAATGGAAAAAGGGGTAGAAGAGGAAGTGTATAGTTGGAATGACATTAGTAGGACCATATCAAGAAACAAACCAAGTATTTAGTGGCAGACATTTTATGGGCAAATTTATTAAACAAGAAGTGGGAGATGTTAAAACGGTGAGGGTTTGCAGAAGCGGCCTGATCATTATTGAATGTAAAACAAAACATCAAAGGGATAAGGCTCTGAAAATCAAGGGGTTTGATTTGACTCAAGTTACATGTTTCACAGTTTGTAACCAGCCTACTGTTCAAGTTCACCTATTATGCCACCAGGTGCACAGCTAATTAGCCATTATGAGCCAGTTCAAAGTCCCCCGTACCTGACATCACAAGGGGGAGTGACCATCCAGAATTATGAAATCTGATTGACTGCTTGGTTGAAGGTGATCAGTTCTTCTTGCCTCTGGTTGGTTACTTCCCCATGTGATGTCAACAGGGAAAAGATTTTGAAATGGCTTGTAGTAACTTATTAGCTGTGCACCTGTTGACATAATAGGGGACCTTTAAGGCAGTTGTTAGCAGCATTATACACTCTTTGAGAGCTGATTCATTACTGGAGGTAGAGATGGTGTCTGTGGTGCTAGACGTTTAAAAAGTCATCGTGACGGCAAAGAAACTGACAGTACATCAGTCTTATTGGAGTTTGAATGGGAGCTGCTGGAACGTGTGTTATTAGATTATGTCAGTTACAGAGTGAGGGCGTACGAACGGGCTCCAGTAAAGGATCCCTTCCAACCATAATACCTTACGCACCTTTCTTGTTGTTTTCATTTTGGCCGCAGCCCTGACATGTGAAGAAAGGTCAAGAGATCCGAGACGATTGCGCTAAAATGGAGGACGTCAAAGTCTGCTTTATTGTCAATTTCTGTTGCCTGCTACAGTCATACACAGGAATCAGTGTTTCTCTCCAACCCAAAGTGCAGAAAAAAAAATGTAAAAAGACAAAACATAAATAATAAATTCCAATATTCAAATACACCATTTACACAATATACACAAATACACAAGCATAAATAGACAGCAAAGTACAGATAAAGACAGGGACAGCAAAGCAAAAGAAAAAAGAACTTGCATATATTTGCAATGTAGGAGCAGTTGGAAAGGGTTTGTAGTGCAAAAAAAAGACAATATGTGCATCAAAACAGTGCCAGATTTTTTTTATAAAGTGGCTGAGTGTTTTTGTATTTTATTATGATGAGAGGAGGGGAAGGGGGAGTGAGAGTCCAGAATTCTGTGGGGCGGGGGAGAGTGGTGGAAGAGAAGGGACAGAGTTCGGCTTCCTGACAGCCTGGTGAATGAAACTGTTCAAACAGTCTGGTGGAACAGGTGCAGAGAGTCCAGTACCTTCTCCCAGAAGGCAGGAGACTGAAGAAACTGTGTAAAGGGTAGCTGGGGTCACCCACAATGCTGGTTGCTTTGTGGGTGAGTCAAGTGGTGTAAATGTCCAGAAGGGAGGTGTGTGAGACACCAATGGCACCCAGCTATGTCCACTATGCGCTACAGGGTCCTGCAGTTGTGGGCAGTGCAGCTCCCGTAGCACACAGTAATGCGGCTGGTCAGGATGTTCTTGATTGTGCTGCTGTAGAAGTTACACATAATGGGTGAGGGGGCACGCTCTCTTCAGCTTGCAGAGAAAGTAATGGTGCCACTAGGCTTTCTTCGCCAATGATGTGGTGTTGAGTGTCCAGGAAAGGTTGTCACTGATGTGCACCCCCAGGAATTTGGTGCTGCTCACCCTCCCCACAGCAGCGCCATTGATGTTCAGCAGGGGGTGATGGGTGTGGCCTTTCCGGAAGTCGATAACAATCTCCTTGGTCTTGTTGACATTCAAGAGGAGGTTGTTGTCAGAAGTGGACCATGATATAAGTGGGGACGTAGATGTCGAAGACATGGAGACTGTGGAACTATCAACATCAATCATATCTATCAAATATATTCGGTTCACCGGTTGCACCAGGCAAAGGAATGAGGAATCGGTCGAAAATGAAAATAATGATAAAATAACTGGCCAGATAACGATAATTTTAAAAAGCGTTTGTGGCAGTTTAAGACCATGGTAAAGCAAACGCACAAGGATGGACAAGGATTTCTTTTCTACGTAAAAAATGCAAGAATTTGGATGGCAGATAAAATGGCGGATATCACACTTTGCACGTGCAAGGTATTGTGGTTGCAAGGGATTCTTTAAGGTGCTTTTGGTGTCAAGAGTACGGTCATGTTGCGGCTGTTGGTGTGAGAAGGGTTTTCTTTTGTAGAAGGTGTGGGAAGGATGGGTGCATGGAAGAAGATTGGGAATTGATGAAGGAAAGAGCAACATGATTTCACTGTCGGGGAAACACAATGCGGGTGCAAAACAGTGTGAGCGAAGAAAATTTGAGGCTGAAATCAAACGGACACGTGTTCGAGGTAAAATATTGTATGCAGAGGTTAAGAGAGTGAGGGAGGAAAAGGGAGTTGTAGAGAAAGATTGACGTACTGAGGTTGTAGATAAAGTCCGATTCACTGAGGAGATAGCGGGGAGTTTGGGAAAAACACATATACGTATGGAGAAAAGGTGGTTTCTAGCATTCATAGCCATGGTAATTAACTTAGCAAGTGAATAGAGTCAAAAACTGAGCAGATAAGGATGGTCATTCATGCAGCTAGTGTGTTTTTAGGAGCGAGTGATGTTAAGGGGGAATAAATTCAGGGTATGTTAGAGAAAGTGTTCGGAGGGAGTCGAGCAACAAACACTTAAGCATGTATAGCATTCCAAGACTGGTAGTTAGGGTGAGGGTTTTTTCTCTCTCCAATATATAGAGACAAAGCAGCATATCAAGTTGGTGGCAATAATACCGGTTCATTTCTTCTTCTCCTATTTTTGTGGCTGGTTGCAGTCAGTTCTTTAATGGGTGCATACCGCCACCAACTGTACCGAATTACGTGGGCCTACTATATTCTATTAAGCTACTTTCATTCAAAAAAAAAAATCTACTCACTTAATCCTATTATATAACTTTATCTCCTTCAAATATTCCACTAGAGCTTTCCGTGTGTCCTTACTCCTCTAGAATCTGACCACCACTGAATCCTCTTTCCAAAATTCTCTGTATATCTTCCCTTTTAACATCTTATACACCCAAAATCTCTCTTGCTGCATCCACCACCATCTTGATTCTCTCCGTTTTACTCTCTATCTCGCTAGCACAGTTTAGAACCATTGAAATAAAAGCTGAAAAACTTCTGCCCATCCTTCTGTCATCCTCCTCATATTCCTTTTGTTTCCTTTCAACTGGCTGCACTCTGGCCTGCTCTTTCCCCACCATTTCCTTTTTAGTCACGACTTAGTTGCTTCCACATACGCACCACAGTTGCCCAGGTGTGCTGCTCATTGTAGGCAATGGCAGCTCAGGATTAATATGGGATTATCAAGCTTAGATGCCCGAAAACATCTCATAAAATATATAAATCCTCCCTACCTTCCAATAAATTCTTGCTCTCCAGGTACTCCAGATTTTTATCCTTTGATTAGCTGCATTTTGAAATAAATATGTCTATTGATTGGTGGACAAAAAAATACGTTTTGTTCAGTTTTTTAATTTGGCTCTCTTCCTCTTGACCAATCACAACCGCGCATGCGCAAATCAACGGAAGCAGCAAAAAAAGATATCTGTTGATGGGCAGATGTTTCTACAGGGCATGCGCAGTTTGCAAAGGAGCATTTTCAAAATGGCTGTTATCTGAAAACTTTACTGGATGCATGGAGAAAACCTGAATATATTTGATATGTAAAGCAGCTAATCCTCTGAATTTGTTAGCTAATTACCAGAGGAACATTAGAACTATCGGGCAGGAACAACTTTTTTGCAGTCAGCTGTAAACAGAAGGCACTTTCACTTTCCAAAGGAGTTCTAAGCTTTTTTTTTTTCCCACATCGACTGTGAACTGTCCTTGTGTATACACTGACATTTCATGTGAGCTAGCACTACGGAAAGCTTAGAATGCTTGTAGAGAGTCAATGACGTTAGCTTATTGTGTTACAGACAACTTGACATTTGTGTTTAAATTTGAGAGACGTAATACTTAACTAGTTCGTTAAATAGATGTTTGATTAAAATACGTGGGTAGATATAAATAGATATATTACGTAGGCTAAGCTATGCACAACCCCAATTTCAAGGAAGCTGGGATGCTGTGTAAATTGTAAATGAAACAGAATGCAATGATTTGCAAATCTCGTAAACCCACGTTTTATTCTCAATCGAACATAGACAACATCAGATGCTGAAAGTGAGACATTTTACCATTTGATGAAAGATATTAGCTGATTTTGAATTTGATGGCAGCAACACATCTTTAAAAAGTAGGGAGAAGGGTTAACAAAAGGCTGGAAAAGTAAGCGGTACGAATAAAAAAACAGCTGGAGGAGCATTTTGCAACTAAGTAGGTTAACTGGCAACAGGTCAGTCACATGACTGGGTGTAAAAAGAACATTTTAGATACTCTCTCAAAAGTAAAGATGGACAGAGATTCACCAATCAGCAAAAAATTGCATCTAAAAATTGTGGAACAATTTCAGAAAAATGTTCCTCAATGTAAAATTGCAAAGACTTAGAATGTACAGTACATAATATGATCAAAAGATTCAGAGAATTTGGAGACTGTCTGCGGAAGGGACAAGTCTGAAGGTTGGATGCTCGTGATCTTCGGGCCCTCAGGGAGCACCGCATTAAAAACAGGCACGATTCTGCACTGGAATACACTGCATGGGCTCAGGAACACTTCCAGAAATCATTGTCTGTGAACACAGAATGCCCTGCAACCTACAACCCCAATTCTGAAATAGTTGGGACAAAGTGTAAATTGTGAATAAAATCAAAACGCAATGACTTTCAAATCACACCAGCCGGTATTTTATTCACAGTAGAACAGAGATAACATAGCAAATGTTGAAACTCAGAAATTTTACAATTTTATCCACAAAATGAGCTCATTTCAAATTTGATGGCTGCTACAGATCTCAAAAAAGTTGGGACAGGGGCCTCTTTACCATGGTGTAGCATCCCCTCTTCTTTTTAACACAGAGTGGAGGCGTGTGGGCATTGAGGAGACAAGTTTCTTGAGTTTAGCCATTGGAATTTGATCCCACTCTTGTTTAAAACAGGTTTCCAGCTGCTGGAGAGTTTTGGGTCACCTAGTGGACTTTTCGTTTAATTATGCATCAAATGTTCTCAATCGGTGAAAGATCAGGACTGCAGGCAGGCCAGTTCAGTACATGGACTCTTCTACAACAAAGCCATGCTGTTGTAATAGCTGCAGTATGTGGTTTTGCATTGTCCTGCTGAAATACACAAGGCCTTCCCTGGAATAGATGTCGTCTGGAGGGGAACTTAATGTTGCTCTTAAACCTTTATATACCTTTCAGCATTCATGGTGCTTTTTAAAACATGCAAGTGTCCCACACCATATGCACTAATGCATCCCCATACCATCAGAGATACTGGCTTTTGAACTGAACGCTGATAACAGGAGGGGTGGTCGTTCTCCTCTTTAGCCCGGAGGACACGACCCCCATGATTTCCAACAAGAATGTCAAATTTGGACTCGTCTAACCACAGGACACTTTGCCACTTTGCTACAGTCCATTTTAAATGAGCCTTGGCCCACAGAACACAGCAGCGCTTCTGGATCATGCTCAACATGATAGAGTTTTAGGTGGCTGTGGATGGCACGGCGGACTGTGTTTACAGACAATGGTTTCTTGAAGTATTCCTGCACTGAAAAATTTGAGACTTTGGATCAAAGTAAAAAAATTGCGTCAACTTGTTACAGCTAATTTTTTTAGTTTTTCTCAATTGAAAAAAAATTTACAAAGGTATGTTTTTTAAATTGAGAAAAACTAAAAAAATTAGCCGTAACAAGTTGACGCAATTTTTTTACTTTGGTCCAAAGTCTCAATTTTTTCAGTGTGGGCCCATTTAGTAATGTCAATGACAGAATCATGCTGATGAGTGATGCAGTGGCGTCTGAGGGCCTGAAGATCACGGGCATCTAGTAAAGGTCTTCGGCCTTGTCCTTTAGGCACGAAGATTTTTCCAGTTTCTCTGAATCTTTTGATGATGTTATGCACTGTCGATGATGAGACCTTCAAAGCCTTTGCAATTTGACTTTGAGGAACATTGTTTTTAAAGTATTCCACAATTTTTTTATGCAAGCCTTCACAGGTTGGAGAGCCTCTGGCCATCTTTACTTCTGAGAGACTCAGCCCCTCTAAGACATCCCTTTTATAGCCAATCATGTTACACACCTGATGCCAGTTAACTTAATTACTTGCTAAATGTTCTTTCAGCTGATTCTCTTATACAAAACCCAAAACCAGTGAAGTTGGCACGTTATGTAAATCGTAGATAAAAACAGAATAAAATGATTTGCAAATCCTTTTCAACTTATATTCAATTGAATACACTGCAAAGACAAGATGTTTAATGTTCAAACTGAGAAACTTTATTTTTTTTTTTTGCAAATAATCATTAACTTAGAATTTAAAGGCAGCAACACATTGCAAAAAAAGTTGGCACAGGGGCCTTTTTACCACTGTGTTACATCACCTTTCCTTTTAACGACACTCAGTAAACGCTTGGGAACTGAGGAGACCAATTTTTGAAGCTTTTCAGGTGGAACTCTTTCCCATTCTTGCTTGATGTACAGCTTAAGTTGTTCAACAGTCCGGGTCTCCGTTGTCGATTTTACGCTTCATAATGCGCCACACATTTTCAATGGGAGACAGGTCTGGACTACAGGCAGGCCAGTCTAGTACCCGCACTCTTTTACTACGGAGCCATGCTGTTGTAACACGTGCAGAATGTGGCTTGGCATTGTCTTGCTGAAATAAGCAGGGGCGTCCATGAAAAAGACGTTGCTTGGATGGCAACATATGTTGCTCCAAAACCTGTATGTACCTTTCAGCATTAATGGTGCCTTCACATATGTGTAAGTTGCCCATGCCTTGGGCACTAATACACCCCCATACCATCACAGATGCTGGCTTTTGAACTTTGCGCCTATAACAGTCCGGATGGTTCTTTTCCTCTTTGGTCCGGAGGACACGACGTCCACAGTTTCCAAAAACAATTTGAAATGTGGACTCGTCAGACCACTGAACACTTTTCCACTTTGCATCAGTCCATCTTAGATGAGCTTGGGCCCAGCGGCCGGGCGGCGCGTTCTGGGTGCTGTTGATAAATGGCTTTCGCTTTGCATTGTAGAGTTTTAACTTGCACTTGCAGATGTAGCGACGAACTGTAGTTACTGACAGTGGTTTTCTGAAGTGTTCCTGAGCCCATGTGGTGATGTCCTTTACACACTGATGTCGGTTTTTGATGCAGTACCGCCTGAGGGATCGAAGGTCACGGGCATTCAATGTTGGTTTTCGGCCTTGTCGCTTCGTGCAGTGATTTCTCCAGATTCTCTGAACCTTTTGACGATATTACGGACCGTAGATGATGAAATCCCTAAATTTCTTGCAATAGCTCGTTGAGGAATGTTGTTTTTAAACTGTTCGACAATCAGCTCACGATTTGTTCACTAAGTGGTGACCCTCGCCCCATCCTTGTTTGTGAATGACTGAGCATTTCAGGGAAGCTGCTTTTATACCCAATCATGGCACCCACCTGTTCCCAATTAGCCCGTTCACCTGTGGGATGTTCCAAATAAGTGTTTGATGAGCATTCCTCAACTCTCTCAGTCTTTTTTGCCACTTGTGCCAGCTTTTTTGAAACATGTTGCAGGCATCAAATTCCAAATGAGCTAATATTTGCAAAAAAATTACAAAGTTTACCTGTTCAACATTAAGTAACTTGTCTTTGCAGTGTATTCAATTGAATATAGGTTGAAAAGGATTTGCAAATCATTGTATTCTGTTTTTATTTACGATTTACACAACGTGCCAACTTCACTGGTTTTGGGTTTTGTAATATATATATCTTTATATATATATATATATATATATATATGACTGGCTACCCATCGCCATTTGCCCCCACAATACACATTAACGTTAAACTGCTTGCTGTTTAATGTTAGCGAAGTTAGCTAGCTACCTGTATGAAAACTTAACTTGGTTGACCATTCACAATAGCTAAAGAAAAAGAAATTTGACTTACCGAATAAAACTGCAAAGGTCGGTTAGTACAGTTCACTCATTTCAAACAACTCATTTTGTTGTTTTTTTTAAATCAATCTGAGGGGCTAAAACACACAATCGTAGTTAGCCTGCCCTCTGAAAAATTTCGGTGAACGCAAATCTCCTGTCAACGTTTCTACTCCAGTTATGTAAAGATGATATTCTCGTTAAAAAAAAAAAAAAAAAAAAAAAAAAGCAATGGGCAGGGGCCATTGCGCTCCGTCACACACAGCAGCTGTCAATCACGCCCCTTTTCTATAGTATCAAATAAATAGATAACTGCAAACTTATTAGAAAAATGAGCATTTGGACTTGTGTCAGCATGGTATGAACTTCTTAAAAAGGCAGAAACTATTTTCAGAAAAAAATTATTTGACATGTACTTGATTTTTTTTTTCGTGTAGCCTGTGACCCATCCACTAACATGGAGGGGGCGGGCTTAAAAATTGTACTGCAGCCAGCCTCTGGATGGCGATCGAGACGTTTTGGCTAATTCACTTTTCAGGAGATGTTTGGCTGTCCATATTTATATACAGTCCATGGTTTGTACATACAGTAGAACTGGTCTCCATAAAAGAATGTAATTAAGACCCAGAACTAAACAGCAGGTGGCAGCAATGTGCCATTGTTGTGCCTAAATTGCGCGATGCCCAACCCATAGAAGAAGAAGCAGTCCACACTTGGCTGAGTGCGCTTGGTTACGCATACACTTTGGTGACGTTTTGCCGCATGCAAAATACATTAGCCTCTAGTGTGCAAGCACGTATTAATTACGCGGGGTATTTAAAAGCAATTGGGACATACTTGACAACGCATATGAAACTCACGCATATGACCATCCCCTCACACTCTCACGACATGCCTCCTATTTCTCACAATGTGAAATAAAAAATGTAAAAAATAATAAAATTTTATTTTGAAATTAGGGCCTAAATATATCAACAAACAGTAAGATATGTGGATATCATTTCAATACCGGCATATTATTTACTTTTTTGCATGATTTATGCTTGTTAATTTCCCCCTGCTTCAGCAGGCTTGGATGTTGAGGCATACACCTCCATCTAGTTCCATCCAGCCACGGAGCTGCTGTATTCCAGCTAAACGGCGCTTTAAAAATAGTAGAATCGGATGTGTCTGTCAATTGAAAGATTCAGCTAGTACTCTTTTGTCTGTTCTGCACCACATCAAGCTCCTGTCAGCCACTCGTATGTTTTACCCGAAGTGCAGGCTTGAAATTGAAATTATTCTATTGTTTGTTATTATTATTATTATTGTTGTTGTTGTTGTTGTTGTTAATATTATAATGAGAAAACCATTAAAAAATTGAATTAATGAGATTAAAACATTGAGGCTAGAGTCATAAGCATGATGGGTTTAAGACATAATTATGGGATAAAATAATTGGATAGTTCCATAAATGTGCAATTGTAAATGATTGAGAGAGAGCAGGTAAATTCAATAAATGTTGAACTTGAATGGATTATTAGGAACTGGAGTTATTTTAGATTTTAGAAAAGGTTTTAGGATTGTGGACGAATCGAATGGGAAAATGGAGAGAAAGGGAAAATGGAAAAAAGGAATCGAATGTGTCGATGATGAAGAGTCAGTTGTAGTTGGAGACTGTTAGGAAATTACCCGAGCGTTTAGTGATAATCATAAGGTTGGAAAATTTGTGAAAAATGAAATTGGAGATGTAAAGGCAGTAAGGATATCTCGAAGTGGAATTGTGATAGTGGAATGTAAAACAAGAAAACAAATGGAAAAGGCACTAAAAATCAAAGTATTCAACAATAAACGTATAACATGTTTTCCTATGAAGAGGCAACCGACAGTGAAGGGAGTTAGAGGGGTTGCATTTTCAGTAAACGTAGATACTTTTCTGGAGGTGGAAGGAATTTGTGCAGCTCCGCGCTTGAAAAGATATAGTGACGGAGAGGAGACCGATTGTGCGTCGGTTCTCCTTGAGTTTGTAAAAGAATTACCAGACAGGAGTTTTATTGATTATGTAATTTACTGGGTGTGATATGAAAGGGCTCCGCTTCTTTGCTACTGGTGTCAGGGCTATGGCCACGCCGCAGCAGTCTGCAAGACCGAGAGCTGCAGGTGCAGAAGCTGTGGAAAAGAAGGATGTTTAGATGAAGATTGTGAGTTAGCAAAGGAAAAGGCTGTTTGTTGTCACTGTGGAGCGAATCGTGAAGCGGGAGCAAAGCAATGTTAACGGAGGCAATTAGAAAGTGAGGTTGAGCGAACACGGACAGTGAATAAGATGTCATATTCAGAGGCTGTAAAGAAAGTGAAGATACTAAAAGAAAGCAGTGGGGAAAGAGATGGAGACAGTTGAAACGAAGGGGAAAGAGCTAAATAACCAGGACAAGCAGTTTTGAATATAGATAAACGAAGGTTCTTGGCATTTATAGCAATGGTTATCAACTGTGCAATTGAAATCGAAACGAAGACGGAGAGGATAAGGATGGTGGTGTTCGCAGCAAGGGAGATTTTAGAAATAACCGACGTGAAGGGGGAGGAGATCCAGGGAATTTTAGAGAAAGGCCTTAGTGGAAGCCAAACGACTAGTATTTAAATTACCTAAAGGAAATTATGTTCGTTTAAGAATGCGGGTTAGAGTGGAGGTTTTTTTTTTTTTTTTAATTATTAAGGGAAATAACTATATAAAAAACCCCGAAATATACAGCAGTTGGCGGTAACACACCAACAGCTTGTCATTAAACAAAAACGAAAGAAGAAGAAGAAAAAATGGCTGCGCCCATGGAGGAAGTGCCATATGATTCTGATGAGGAAAAAACATTAAAACGTATGTTAAATGAAGCAAAAAGGTTAAGAGCTGAGGGCAGAGAATATGTAAATAAACAAGGACAAGTGAAAAATGAACGAAGAACGGGGGATAAGTGCAGGTTAGTTGACTACTGGATTCACTGTATGAGTATTCGGATATTTGGGGTTTGTGCTTCAATAGCTCACGAAGAAAACAATGAAATACGATATAATCTGTACGTTCGGAACCTTGACAACACCGACAGTTAACTACAACCTCTTTATGTCAGATATACTTACGTTTGGAGAACTACAAATTACATTGATCTCTATGGGACTCCTGTGTTTTAGGGACCGTCGAACAAGTACAGCGAGTAGAAATGTTGAAGACTCAAAACGTCAAATCCAGGCGTACACGAGCTGTAAACCGATAAGAATCTGATGATAGAACAATGCCGTTTTAGCTTTTCACATTTAACGTGTTTTTAAAATAAATTCTTAACAATAACAATTATTAATAATGATCTATTCAAATAATATGATGGAATAAATGACCTCATCTATGAATTTGTCATTGGGATGTTCCGTTTGGGTTTAATTGTACTTGATTTCTTCAGAAAAAAAATCGGGAGGTTCTCAGAACTGGGCAAATAGAGAGTACTGAAGTCATCAACATGTTTTCAGGTGCTTCCCATTGAAAGTATTACATCTTTCAAATTGAGAAGTGTGCATTTAAAACTACAAACAATTCCTGTTCAAGTGTTGGGGGGAGGGGGATAGAAATACATTAAACAGCTTTTACCTTATGCTCAACAGCTTTTTCCCACAGGGCAGTTTACAAACTGGATTGACTTTCGATTTATTTTTTCTTCTTTGAAAAAAAAAAAAAACTACACTTTGTCTTGATCATGAGGAGAGATAGAGGTATAAAGCTTTAATTACACTTTAGAGGGCAATTCTTTACAATTTTAATGACGGCATAAAATTGACGTCACTTTATACAGGGCCTGCCACTGTCTGAGTGGTACTTTTATGTACAATTAAATTCCATAGCTTATTAACTGTTGCAATCCTTTTTTAAAATTATTTCTATTTATTTATTTTAGTTTTTTTTTTTTTGCAAACAGTTCAGCAGTTTTTGATGCTGAGGTCACTCCTTAGCTGTGGTCTTGTCCAGTGGTGCAATTCAAAGTGTTATTGTTTATCAACTACGGGGTGTTGGATGTCATTCCTGAAAAGCTCTCAGTGGTTGGTCCCTAAAATTCACATTGATATCACTTATGATTGATGTTTTTAATAAAGCTTTAATCATCTTTGCATCCATAATTGGACATCATAGCCCCAGAACCAGTTCCGCTACTCACAGGTCCACTTTTAGCCCATACTATAGATGGTCTTGTATTCAGCCCAATACTACACCTTTGAAAACTCAAATTTATAATTCTCTCTAATTATAATCTGGATGCATGTCAGAAAAAAAAATTCAATATTTTTGAACCTGTTATGATCACAGCCCTAAAACGAAGTACACTTGATAGAGGGCCATCTAATGGTTATTCTACAAATTTCAGAAGGAAAATATTTAGTTTTTTGTAATTTTGGTGAATGTTTATTTTGTTACTAATAAAAATCAATAGCTTTGGATTGAATCGTATTACAGCCCCAAAACTAATTACAAGAGCCACCTAATAATTATTCTACATCTTTCAGAACTCAAATTAATGTTTCGGTCTAATTTTGGTGAATATTTATATACAAACAGAAGTTCAATGGTATTGAATGTGTAATAATGGCAGCCTTAAAACCAAATACACTTCATAGATGGCCACCTAGTGGTCATACTACACCTAAGAAAACTCAAATGTAAAATTCTCTTTTATAATAGTGTGGAAGCAAGTGTAAAAAAAAAAAACAATAACTTTTAATCTGTTATGATTACAGCCATGAAATGAATTACACTTGACAGAGAGCCATCTAATGGTTATTATACACATTTCAGAAGTAAACATTTAATTCAATGTAATCTTGGTGAATATTTATTATGTTACAAATAAAAATCAATAGCTTTGAATTGGTTTGTATCACAGGCCCAAAACTAATTACATTTAATGAATGGCCACCTAATAATCATACTACATCTTACGGAACTCAAATTTATAGTTTTTTTCTAATTTTGGTGAATATTTATGCCTAAACAGAAGTCAATGGTATTGGATGTGTCATAATACCACATTCATATCTACACACCTGATCGCAATCCGGTGCTGCTGCAGATCGGCACTCCCACTTAAACCCATTCATATCGACCTGAAAACACCGTGTAAAAGTTATAAAATGTCCGCATCAAATCGGCGAGACCCATTCATATCGAAATCTCGCCACCCTATTAGTCGTCACGGTATCCGTTTTCCTAAACCGAAGCCTTGACATGGGCCGGAAATTCCATTGCGTGATCCATGCGATGCATTATGGGCATTGGTATAAAAAAAAATATAAATATATAAAACTGTTACGTTCATTAATCAAACTGCGGGCGAATGACGCTGATCAGCAGTACACACACTTTCTGGACGCCTGCGCCTTTGTTTGGCGCGTGAGCGGAAAACTGTTCAACGAACGCTGACCATTTCCACCCTGCTTGAGTAAATTTAATACGGTGCTGAGCAGGAGTGCAATTCATATCGCACTTAATCCGGTGCTGCCCCGGAGCTAAACCACTTCCAGAGGTGGTTTAAATTACTCCGGGGTAAATCAATTCACATCAAACTTTAACCCGGTGCTGCTCTGGAGCTGCTGCTGTGCTGATACGGAGTGAACTGTCAGACTGAAAAGGGCTATAATGACTGCCCTAAACCCAATTACACTTTATAGTGTGCTGCCTAGTGGTCATTCTACGCCATTGAAAACTCAAATTCATAATCCTCTTGAAATACAATGTGGATGCATTTGTGAAAAAAATTCAATAGCTTTTGATCTGTTGCGATGATAGCCCTGAAATTAATTCCTCTTTATAGAGGGCCATCTAATGGTCATACTACACATTTCAGAAGTGGAATATTTTGATTTGTCCAATTTTGGTTGATATTACATTTGACACACATAAAATGCAATGGCTTTTGGTTTGTTTGAATCACAGCCCCAAAATAAATGACATTTAGTACAGGGGCACCTAATCATCATACTACATTGTTCACAACTGAAATACAAAGCTGTTTCTAATTTTGGTGAATTTTTGTATGAAAGCAAAAGCTCAATAGCTTTGGACGTGTTATGCTTTCAGCCTTAAAAGCAATTACACTTTATAGAGGGCCACCAAATGGCCATAGTACATCTTTCAAAACTCAAATTTATAATTCTGCGTAAATCTCTACATAATAGAGATGAATGCTGACTGTTAGGAATAAAAATCAATAGCTTTAGATCTGTTTGATTGGAAGTGGTACATCAACCCTTGGATTTCCTGAGTTCTGAATTCATTGTTTGTAAAAGACTGAATTCTATTGATATTCTTGAAGTCCGTCATGAATGGCTCCATATAGATTGTGTCACAATTTGATTTCAGGTCACGACTCTCATTTGACTATGTGAAAGCATGAATCTATCCCCCAGGCCTCGTTTCCCAATAATGATTGATTGCTGAGTCCCTAGTGGGATGCTGCAATCTTGCGAAAGTTCATTGAACTTTAGGCGCATCTCCCAAAGCAGCACTTGAAATGGGAGCGCGCACACGCTGTTAACTACATCTTAATTTGGATGTGGCGCTGTCCACTTGAATGGTGCTGAAAAGTTTTAATTGATTTTAGGCTATTGTTATCGATTTCACTGAGGGCATATGCAAGCCTTGTGATGTGCTCAAAATACATAAAATGAAACATATTACACAATACAAGCATAGTGTATAAAGCTGTGGTGAACACTCGGCTGCAAATAGGGGAAACACAAAATATCTACTTACTAAACAAACCATTAGTCTTGACCCATTTTCAGTCATTTACTTTATTTACCATTTAAAGTGCAGCCCTTTTTTGAGCGAATTTCCTCCCAGACTAATTGCTTACTGTTCTTGAACCACCTTGACTGCAGCCATAATCATGGTTTTGTTTGAAAGGTGACACTCAGGAGATTGCTCTCAAATACTCAGAATTGCTGACAGTAATACCCACATTGAGTAATAACATTGGAAATGGGGTATTCCGTAGTATTTGCGACATGGCCCCAGACATTTTTTTTTTCAGAATTTTCATTAAATACTTGGTGGATATGTTAGTTGACATCCAAAAGTTTCTGAAAAATGTATTTTGGCTTCATGGATCATTGCACTCATGGCAGTTATGTACCGTTGTTAATTTCATGACTGTGACCAGCATCAACATATGAATTTTGTTTAAATTTACATTTTTCGTTAGTCATGCCAGGCATTGGACTTAGATGCGTGCATTTATGTTGCATAACAATTTTGTACATGCTTATAGATATGATGCTGTAAGTCTTGATATTTGAAATTAAAATGGCATATTTCTTATCAGAAGATATGTAGCTGTCTCTCTCACAAAGCAAATGTTTCCATTATATTGATCAATACAAGTTTTAGAGGTAATTAATTGATATCTATCTAGAGTGACACAAGTGTCCTGTCCGTAACATTTTGCCCTGTCCTGTCCGGAACACACATTGACACCCCTGTCGAATTCATCTGTTCAGATATTTTTTTGAAAATTCCTGAATGATATTCCTTTGATATAAGGGTACATTATTGTATGACTGAATTTGAAGAATATCACCTAAATGAAGAGAACTTTTGATTTTACCACTTCACCAAAAAACCTGTCGCAATCTGTCCTGTCCGTAACAGTTTTTCTTTATTAAGTGAATTAATTACCGTTGATGACAATCATTTTTATGTCACATGAAGTACTCCCAGAGTACTTCAAATTCAGCCATTCAAACAATTCAGAAGACCAACTCATTAGTAGCTGCAATGAAATTACTTCTCTAAATGTCCTGTCTGTAACAAAATGAATACCATGGAATGCCCCAAACATAAATTTTTGTATGGGAGAAAAGGATTTTATGCTCTCTTCTGCCCCTGTAGCGCTGTGACCAAGCCTCATCACGTAGAAAAATAATACAGCCACAGCCAAATGCCAAAGCAATTGCAGGTACAAATATTATGATTCTTTAACCAAAAATGAATATTTCAGAGATTTTTTCTTGGTTATTTTGGTGCATGTTTCAACAAACACTTTTGGAGAGTCCAAATTTCCCTGTGTTCCTAGCCACGGTCACATTTGCTTTTGCAGTAAGATCGCTTTTTACAATGTCCTTATTTCAGATCTTTTTCCCCATTTGTTGTAAAATTTTGACTCCAATATACCTTTCCAGTTCCCAGCATTGGCGTGCGAGAGTATTTACTAAATAAAGTCGCTTCCAAAACACCTTTGCTTCATTGACAAAGTCCCCCTTGCCAGAAACCATTGACGAAATTTCTCCAGGTAAAAATTAATCCCTTGGTTACCATACACATCCATCCTCTGGAAATTTCAGACCATAGGCTGCCTTTTTAACCTAAAAAACTTGATTTTCCTGTTATATTGGAGTGAGGGCTAATAGGCTAAACACTTCTGTTCTGTAAGATCAGCACATAATAGCCAGCGGGTGCACTCATTTTGCTTTTAATTAGCAACTGTACAATATGCAGCTCTGCACTGAGTAAAAAGGTTAATTATAATGAAATTTAGAAAGAGCAGCTTCAACCTCTATGTCCAAGTCGATTTAGTGATGTTGGTCCAAGCTTGCTTGTTTAGCCGATTTAAAACTGTATCAGGTTTTTTTTTTTTTTTTTTTAATCTGGACCACTGTAGAGGTAAGAACATCGATTACATCATGTTTTGACAAATTGGAACAATGCTATACAATTGAACCTATGGGACTGCATAGACAGGTTGAGGGTTTTTCTGAAACAATTTTAAATACTGTTTTCATTATTGTGTTTGCATCTTAAAGTGGATCATGCAGTTAAAATGCTGAGTTCTCAAACTTTCGAATGATTTGTAGTTCTACAACTTGGCACTATATTTTAGCACAAGGAGGCACTTGAGCAATGAACAAAGCTACTATTCTAATATCCCAACCCAGCATTCCCTCCCAATTTATTTCCCTGCTGTGCAAAGCCAATTGTGCGCTACTCTGAAAAGGCTACCGACCGCTGCTGGTTGGTACGACTGGGGACCGAACCCCTGTTATGGTGGTCACTATTACCCTGTAATGCGGCGCCTTAACTGAGTGAGCCAAACTGCCAGCCCTTAATTAATTTATATTAAATGATTGTTATGATTTTGGTTGTTTTGATCGAAACATAAAGAATTTTATATATATATATATATATATATATATATATATATATATATATATATATACTGTATGTATATATATGTATATATATATATAAATTTTTTTTTTTGTTTTTTATTGTTTGTGTAGTGAAACAGGCTCGTTGCCTTACGGCCATTATGAAGAACATCTTCAAAAATATCAGAAAATAAAAATAAAGCATGTTCAACAGCTTTCCACTGTCATAACTTAATACTCAGTTTTTTTGTAGGGTTGGGATTTACTTCCATGTAACTCATATTTGTAAAGGTATGAATGATTTATTTACAAATGTATTTCTGAAGGAGAACTTTATTGACGGTCCCTTATGTTATGGAAGCTCGGGAAGCTGGGATATTCGAAAGTTTGTCAAAATGTCAAAAATTCTGCCCGTCTTCGGTCACTACAAACATTTTAGCATGTTGTCTTCTGTGTGCGCATTCGGAACGTGTTTTCAGCTTCATTTTTTGACATTTCATTCATGAGTTATTGACGCCGGAATCCGAATATCCGAACATAAAACCAACTTTACCGCAGTACACATACCAGCGGTGGTCTGTCAGCAGTAACAAAGGCCTTCGGAAACATCACTTTTCAGCGCTTAATAACCTAAACCTCTCTTAGTTTACTTTTCCCGATCAGCAACAGTTGCTCAGACTAATTGGTAGAACTGATGAAAGTCTCATTTATTTTCCATAGCATTGCACCACAAAATTATGAGGTTTTTTCTTCCGCACAAAGATGACAACGTAAAATATGATTATGTCTTTATAAAATCTGTGCTAGTGTAGCCCGTGAAACAGCACAGATTTGCTTAAATTAGTTTGCGAGGCTCATGAAGCAATAAGCCACAAGAATCCGTTCTATATTCTCTATGTCGTCACTCATAGCTGCCAGCTCTCACGCATAGAGCGTGAAATACGCAATAGGCCCACTTCACACGCTCTCATACCACACCCTCTACTTCTCACGGAAAAAAAAACAAAACAAAAAAACAAACCTTTAGCTATTTTTAGGGGTTCGTGGACTATGGCACAGCCTAAACAAATAAAAAAATAAAATGTATTGATTCATTCATTCACACCCAGTCGGGTGTTCTGCGCGTTTTGAATCCCGCTATCAGGTTTATTTAGTTCGCCCATCTGATGTCATTCCTGTGCCTCATAAGGGCGTCCACGGTTCTGATTTGTTGAGTGGACAGTATGAAATATCAGAGTTGACACGTCTGACTGTTAATTGCTGTGCAACATGTCGACACTTCCCATAGCTGACTGGAGACATTAGGGACTTAAGCAACGGCGGAATTTAATCAAAGTTTGTCAGCAAAGTAGTTAATTCAGAACTGTAATTGTTACTGTAATCTACTGTGAGCGCTTATTTGTCCCACTCCCACTGGCAAAAGGGGCAGATGACATAGCTTCAGGGGAAATGGGAAACTGTTAATATTAGATTAGATTATTCAAATTTATTGTCATTATGCCAAGTGCAGGTACAGAGCATAACAAAAAGAAATGTGCATCTTTTTTATAAACTTTATTTCAAACAATTCAATTAAAAAAAGACATGAAATTTGACAATTTAAGCACACGTCTAATCAGTGTGAAGGAATGGTAAAGTGCATGGGAGTGTGCATATATATATACAGCATATGTGTGCTGTATATGCACAGCAGTAGAATAACAACTAATGTACATGGGAGTAAATATACATGTTTATAGGTTATACAGAGAAATTATATACCGTATGCAATGCAAGGATGAGTGGAGAACATAGCCTACAGCAGAAAATAGTTCACTATGGTTTTATACAGTGAAATATACATAGTATCCTGTATCTGTGGGAAAGTTTATCTGAAACACGTAATGTATAGAGTGTCACTATCAATTGTAGAACACGTTTCAGTTCAGAAATACAATGAAAACAACTTAATTGACACCCCTGAACCACACATAGTGATTACGTGAGATTGGTTCTTTTCCCGTAGTAGATCAGCCTGCTACGGCAAGCAACGCCGGCACACCAGCTTAAGTCTCGATCAGCGGAGCGCAGATCTATTTCCGGGTGCCATAGCCGTCGCAAAATCCTCCATTGCTTAAAGTCCCTATTACTAATTTTACTACACAGAAAAGATCTCAGGTAGTAGCTATATAAAATTTGACCCGTTATTGTTTGCTGATTGAACCTATACATCAATGAGATTCGGATTCTGTTATACTTCAGTAGTTTTATTGTCAAAACGGTATTGAATTTGGAGCGCTGCTGGAGGTGAATTGATAGCTAGCTAGATAATGTAAGCTTGCAAGCACAGCAGGCCACCAGTAGCAGTCGGTTAATTTAGCTAATTTTCCCATTAAATAGGTGGCTAGCTGACGTTACTAGGATAGATTGTCTTACTTAATTCAACCAAATGGCCATCATGTACCTATTTGTGGTTACTTAACGTAGCCCAGTTCAACTAGTGGTATGACTGCTGCTGTCAGCTGTTAGATTTTGGTACAACCACAGAGCTAAAGAAAACACTAGAGTGGACACGAGACCAGTTTTGGCGAGATTCGCGTCCGCCATCTTACTAAAGGATAGCGTCCCGAATGGAACTGTGAGAAACCTTCGACCAAGGTAGTTTAGAGGTGGAATACAGAGACTATGCAGATGATTTTTACATGAAGTAAAATTCTAAGGGTATATTAACCTAGATGAAGTTTGTATACGAGCATATGTGAAAAATAGACCCGAAAGTGAACTTGATGCTGATAATACTACAATTAACAGATTTCTCACTGTTATGGCCCCAATTTGTTATGGCGTCACGGACAGCAAGGGATGACAGACAAAATCCTTTAAGTTCAACAGATTTAATTAAACAAACACATAGAACTACTCTACACCCTACACTACTGACCAAGATTGAAAAGAAAATTAAAAAAAAATAAGATATTTACAGTTCCCTGTAATGGAGATGGGCTGCTCTGTTGTGATGTCCTGGGACAGGAAAATGCTCCAACACAGGCAAAATCCACAAAAAGCTTAACAGGTCTTGAAAAGAGTGACAGATCTGGTCAAATGTATCCTTCTTGCAATTTCTCCTATGCAATTTGTCCAACAACTACTCTCTCGATTTTTCTCCTTAGATACTCTTTTCCAGCCCCCTCCCATTTCTGGGACTTTCCCCTCTGGGCATGCCCTGGACATGCCCAACCTAGCTTCAGACTGGGCTTCACAAAAAAAAAGTCAATACTGCCATCTATTGGCTATTTACCACATTACATCACTTATCATACATATTTTTATTGTGAAAGAAATTCAGTGTTTTTCATTTTATTTAGTCGCATATGCACATGTACACCGTTTGATTTCGCAATTCCCCTACCGATTCCTTACACAAGATGGCGGATGTGTCTCATGTTTTCTGGTTGGTTCAGCCTATGACGTTGTCCACTCTAGTGTTTTCTTTAGCTCTGTGGGTGCAACACAGCATCCTTTGCTTCTAGTGCCCTGTTCGAGCGGCAACCTTCCTGCCTACTTCCGACTAATCGCGGGCAGTGCTGCATCTGACTTGTGATTTAAAGAATTGTGCATCATCCCCACACATTTAAAAGGATTGCATTTGCGAATAATTTGCCGATCTGCTCTTTAGCCCAAGTTGGTCACGGCCGAGGGCGAAATACACACCTGCACGAATGATAGTTGGTCCATAGCTTACATGTTTCATGCACTATGTGGTTGCATCGGTGATTGCAGTTTCCTCAGCATCATGCAAAGTTTTTTTTTCTCCTTTTAGTCGCATGTCCTAACCCCTTTTCTTCGTAGCTACCATACAGTGTTAGAGGTCAATGATTTTCATCACTTTGGCGCAGAGAAAAATCTATGACTAAGAGCATAGATATGGATCAGTGAGCTATGTAGTTTTTGGTAACGAAAAAGAAGGCTTATGCTTCAGTGGTTGCTTTGTGCATGCAAAAGGGACATCACTTCTTTTTAGCTTACTGGCCCTATGGGCCGATAAGTTATTGTCATGGTGTGTCATCCGTTGTCCGTCATCTGTTGTCCGTTGTCCGTCGTCTGGAACATTTCTTATCTTTTTTTTGGCTCGATGAATTTTTGTATAAATTGGCCGTAACATACTACTAGACCATATCTCCAGACGGTTTTTTTGGATTTTTGGTTGAATCATTTTTGTCCGTTTCATGGGCCCTTAAAATTTTGGCCCCAGTGTTAAAAGTGTTAAAAAATTATTTCTCAAAAACTGCCCGATAAATTTTTTTCTAGATCAGGTAATCAACTTACCTTGGTACTATCAATGTACAGTGCGAGCACCGTTATGATTGAATCGACGGAAGTGGGTCTAGTAGGGGCGCTGTACTTTATGAATAGAAGAAGGCCTGTGGAGGCCAAATGATTGCAGATAGAGATTAAGTTTGTATTATCGAAATATAGAAGGTCATATATGATCTGTATTTTGGCAATGTTAAAGCTGACCTCAGATGACTTTGAAAGGTCAAACTCAAGGTCAAGGAAAATATTAACAATGTTAAAAGTTAGGACTTGAAATTTCAAAAAATTATTTCTCAAAAACTGTCTGGTAACTTATTTTCTAAATCTGGCAATCAACTCACTGGCAATACACTCTATGTACAGTGTGAGTGCCATTTTGATTGAATCGATGGAAGTGGGTCCAGTGGGGGCGCTGTACTTTAACATGGGGTCTTATGGAGAATGGGCCAAATCGCCTGTGGAAGGTAAATGGTTGCAGATAGAGATTAAGTTTGTGTTATCGATATATAGGAAGTTATATATGACCTGTATTTTGGATGTGTTAAAGTTGACCTCAGATGACCTTGAAAGGTAAAACTTGAGGTCAAGGAAAATGTTACAATTTTCAAAGGCTTCTAGGCTTGATAATATTGAAGATTGGGAACATATGTGTATTGAACACTTATAGGAAGTCATATATGAACTTTCATTTGGTGGCCTTGACCTTGACCTTCAGAGACCTTCGATGGCCGATTTTCACATAGTGAAATTTCAATGACTTTTATCACCAAAACTATTACAGATAGAACTTAGGTTTGTATTGTGAGCATATACTAAGTCATGTATGAAGTTTCATTTGGTGACCTTTAACTTGACCTTCAGTAACCTTCAACAGCCAGACTTTACAGTGAAATTTCAATGACTTGTATCAGCAAAATTGTTACAGATAGAGTGTAGGTTTGTGCTGGGGACGTATAGGAAGTCCGAGCTGTCGCATGGGCTGTGCGAAGCGTGTGACTGCACAAGGTCTCGCACATGTAGGGGACCTTGCGGCTGGTGTGTGATTTTTTTTTTTTTTTTTTAAATAAATTAATACATATTTTGTATCACTTCACTTGATTCATCGTGCTCCTAAAATGACAATTCTCTGTGTCAGTTTTATTATTTACCATTTCATCTCGATAAAAGCTTACCCAGATTTTTTTTTTTTTTTTTTTTTTTAATTTTATGTCGCCATATCGTAACATGCTCTGTCTCGCTGCTCACTCGCCTTTCTAACTGTGAGATTGCTCTCAGGGTCTTATTGACGATATCAATAATTGGCATCGGGGTAGCGAAGCTTTTCAAAGTTAAAACTAATTAAAAACTATTTTCGGACCTCCATGTCGCAAGAGAGACTATGCAGGCTCGCCCTTCTGTCTATCGAAAAAGACGCTGCATCCAGGCTGGATTATAAGGATTTAATTGCTTAGTTTGCGGCCCAAAAGGCAAGGAAAGTGACCATCACCTAATCAATGAATGGTGAGCGGGAATCTGATGTTTTAAAGTTATACTGCAGCAGAGCGTTTGTGACTGATCAGTATGAGAAAATATATTGCATCGTAATCAAATGTTAAACTGTCGCGGGTGTCAGCGGATACTACGCAGGGCTGTACGCTTAGCCTTTTCACTAGGAGCACAGGTGCTCCTAAGTGAAAAAATTTAGGAGCGCAGAAAAAATTTAGGAGCACTATGAATTTTCTTAAATAACACAATTTTATTATTAACATTCAAACAAAGTACACACACATGTGCATTGTGATGCATCATTGGGCCTACTGCTCGGTTATTTAAACACAGAGAACATCCCTGTCCCACAGCTTTTCGTAGTCAAATCGCCTGGCACGCTTGGCTGAGTTCATCCAGCGGCCCACAGCAGGACTTGGATCAAAGTCCTCAAGACTTGGCCCCTCCAGGATGATCCTCATGAGGTCTTCGGTGGTGGAGACTGCAAGGCTGCTTCTTTTGAAGCTCTTTATGCGGTTATCCAACTGATACAAATGACCGTAGTTACCTCAGTGAAGCCTGATTCATGCTTCTTGCGGTCGGCGCGGTCAGCACGGCCTACACGGTGAAATGACGCAATTGCGTCCAAGGCGACAGAGCGCGGAGGGTCCGCGGAGGCTCTGAACGCCGAGCCGCGCACCTGGAGGATTTTGTAACAACGCGGCCGGGGTCGCATAGACCGCGTTGCAATGATTGGCTAGCTTCAGGACCCGGAAGTACGTATACCTATTAAAATTAAAAATGAAAAGCTTCAGAGAAAAGCCAGCTGTACGTACAAACAGCTGAAAATACAAACATCTTTACTACAGTTCCTGTCGGATCTACAAGGATGCTCATTGCCAGACATCGGTGCAGGAACTGCCGAAATGCAAACCATGTCAACTTAATTTTCGAAAGTTTCAAGTGACCCAATTATCGTAATTGTGGAGCGGCCAGTAATATTTGCTTTGACAGCGACGCACTGTCTAATCCAATTCAAAATAATCGAGCCGTGTGTTTGGTAGTAGTAATAATAATAATAATAATAATAGTTGCAATATGATAGTGAAAATGAACGTATTTATCACAGAAATAAGATTCAGTAGCGCAACTGCAGAGCAGGTCCGTTCTTGGAGCCGCTTTGACCGCATCAAGCATGAAACGACTGGACGTTCGTGGGGATCGTGCGCGCCGTCCGCACCGCTGAAACCGCGCCGACCGCAAGAAGCATGAATCAGGCTTGAGTGTAGTGAGCGCAGCTTGTGCGGCTGAGACGTCATCGCGCGTCATCACGTTTTGCAGGTTGCCGATGTAAAAAAAGAAAGAAGTTGTTGGCTATAGCTATGTTTCCATCCACTTGTCAATCGAATTATCTGAAGTTCGCCAAAAATATTGATGCGAATAAAGGCGGTGAAAATGCATTTCCATCTAACAGCATTAAGGCGAATAAAAACTTGTGCGTAATGACGTCACTTGCTTCTATGCGATCAAATCGGTGTATCGAATAGATTTCTGACATTTTAAGCTGTTTCCATTCATTTTCGCACTGAATCGCAGAACCTTCGAGTGAACAGTAGTGTGGTAGCCAACAAAATTAACTAGTTAGCAATAATGGATCGCGTCAACCAACAAATGATGACAATTATGACAATTTCGCAAGTTGTAATAGTGCTTATGTGCCAGCTATTAGCAACATGCAAACCATTATCAGAAGGCAACGACGGCATCGAAACACCGTCACGATGCAGTCGCAGATTTATTCGGCAAATAACGTTTCCATCAGCAGTTATCGCATAAACCTTTTACCGATTAAGAGAAAATCCGGTGAGATCAACCGTATAAACTTAATGTCAATATCTTGAAAATCAAGTCAAATTTCACCGTTTCCATAAGGCATTTTTAATTCGATATGACTTCATTCGCATAAGAACGTGTGGGTGGAAACATGGCTTATGACTTCTAGTTTGATCCACTTTGTATGGATTTATTTTAGGAACAAAATGCGAATGAAAGGGTTGAAATCCGTACTCGCACGCGTGCTCCTTTTTTTTATTTTTTCTACTCGCACACTCTATTTTTAGGCGCATATGCGAGTGAAATGCTCGCACTGTACAGCCCTGCTACGCCTTTGTTGATCTGAGATTTTTCCATAGAAATGAGTCAAAATAAGCGATTGTCACTAGTGAGTGTGAGCCAATAGGTATTAGTGGTTGTTGAATTGTAATTCGTGACGTACTGTCATACTTCAACATGCCAATATAAAGTGAAAGCTGAGCTGATTTGATGATAAAAGCCAATCGTTGTGCAGTTGATTTTTTTCCTTTGAAAGATTATGATATCCAAAAACTCATAGTTGAAGTTATTGCCACAATAATGCTGTTTTAGTCTAAAAATGCATGTCATTTCACCGGGTATAACTAGAACAGCTATGTGCTTGCAGCCTGACATGATTAATGTGCGTACAAGTGAGCAGGGCCTTGTGCATCAAGTCGGCACAGGGCCTCGCACCCCCCCTGCGACGGTCCTGTAGGAAGTCATACATGAACTTTCATTTGGTGACCTTCACATTGACTTTTGAAGGTCAGACTTGATCTAGTGAAAATTCAATGACGTCTATCACTAAAAAGGTCACAGATAGAGCCTTAGTTCATATCACAGACTTAAAGGAAGTCACACATGAACTTTCTTCTGGTGACATTCAACTGACTGTTGGTGACCTTTGGAGGTCAAACTTCACATAATACAATTACAGTGACTTGTATTGCCAAAACGGTCACAGATGGAGCCTTGGTTTGTATTAGAAACATATAGGAAGACATATATGAACTTCCATTTGGTGACCTTCGTATTGACCTTCGAGGGTCAAATGCGACCTAGTGAAAATTCAGTTACTTGTGTCAGCAAAATGGTCACAGATGGAGCCAAGGTTTGTGTAGAGACATTTAGAAAGTCATACATGAAGTCCATTTGCTGACCTCAACTTGACCTTTTGTGACCTTTAAGGTTCACAATTGACATATTGAATTTACAATGACTTGTATCGCCAGAACTGCTTCAGAGCTTTGGATTGTATTACAGGCATATAGGAGGTCTTAAAAATGTATGTGAACTTTTATTTAGTGACCTTGACATTGACCTTCAATGATTCGATGGTCAAACTTCAATGAAATTTTCATAACTTGTATCATCACTGTAAGACTGCTTGCCGGTAAGCTACAGGACCCTTGGTCCTATTTTTTGCATTTTTATTGCATCCGTGCAGTGCCATATCAATTATATAAATGTAGGCGATAGGTATTCATTTTTTCATTGTCATTTCTTATTTTGGATCATGGATTGGTCTTGGTTGTTCAGTGGATAAATTGTTTGATTATTAATCTGGCAAACTTGAATGAGACGGCTTGAGGACAATCGAGCGGTAAAGGGTGAGGTTACTGGGGGCTCTCTGAACATCTTACAGCATGCCGCTGGTACATACATGTAGTACATGCATGTATATTAATGTGTGTATAGGTCTACAAATGAGCAGAGGTAGAATAAAAGGGGATTAATAGCAAGTAGGCCAACAGTCCTAAAGGCTGATACTGTTCCACAGTAAACGCAGCAACAATCACTCACTCATACGATGATCTGGTGCATGCATGCAGTGTTCACAAAATCCTGGCCCGGATTTTGGCAGGAATCATTTTGATTGTTACACCAGGACTGGCAGGCCTGTTGGTCTATAGGTTAAATCCTTTAATGCTAAAATTCTGTTATAACAGTATTTCTTCAAAATACCGTTAATCATCATCCATTCTTTTTTTTTTTTTTGCAGGTGTCGAAGAAACTGCCTCAGTACTTTCTCCCCCGAGGCCACGAAGATGATTCTAGAAAACTTCAATAGAATCGGGAGCCAGGATGGCCAGGATGCCTACCTGTATGGCCTGATAACAGCTTCGCAGACAGTGAGGAGGCGTCCTAAAGGTGAGGTAGCCAGTCATCAGCAGAATCACCAGTTCCACTACAAAGTGAAACTTGGTGAGGAAGAGAAAATCGTGTGCCGCGAGGGATTCGCAAGTTTGCATGGCGTTGGAACTAAGCGTGTACGCCGTGTTGCCGATCACGTAGCTCAAGGTGCTGCCCCTAAAGACAAAAGAGGGAAGCACAACAACCACCGCACCATTCCAGATGAGCTGAGGGAGAAAGTAGATCAACATATCAGGACATTTCCTTTTTGGGTTTCTCATTATGGTAGACACGGCAAGAAGAAGCGTTACCTATCATCTGAACTGAATATCACCAAGATGTATGTATTGTTTTTAGAACTCTGCTATCCTGATAAATACTGTGAATACAAGAGTGGCGTGAATCCTACCAAAATTGACTGTGAAGTAAAGTTCAGGTTTTATTATGATTATTACAAGGCCAACTTCAACTATGGCTTTGGTAGGCCTAGGTCTGATGTCTGTTGTGAATATACAGAACGTGATGCTAAGATTAAGGTGGAGAAAAATACTGCTGCCGGAAGGGTCCTTGAAACTAAGAAGGCCTTGCACAAGAGAAAAGCCAATGTGTTATATGAAAAGCTGAAAGGATGTTCAGAACTGGCCAGTCAGAATGAGGACACAGATTGCTTATGCTTTGATTTCAAACAAAATGTCCCCTTTCCCCATTTGCCGACAGGGGCCAGGACGTAGCACAAAACTCAGGGCCCTATACAAAACAAGCCTCTGTGGCCCCTCGGTCAACATTTCAATCCAAGTCCCTTGGGGCCCTGGGTATTCAGTCCCACTTTTCCACACCCTACGATACCCCTGACGGGGTATACAGTCTACTGGCTGTTTGTCTTTGGTATTCATTTTGCTACGTCTGGAAAGGGTAAAACGATACTTGGCTAGAGACACAGGCTAATAAACGTAGTGTTAATGAACTACTGAGTTGTGTCTCACATTATGTTAACACACACGCTCCTGAATGTGTAAGAAAACTTTGTGTTTTCACAGATGGTTGTACGGGCCAAAACCATAATCATACAATGGTGCACTTCCTCCAGTCTTTAGTCATCAATGGTTGGTTTGATTTGCCTGTTCACAGGTTCCCAATGACGGGTTACAGCTATCTACCTTGTGATAGAGATTTTGGTCAGATAGAAAAAGATCAGAGAAGAAGGGAAATGGCAAGAAGTACACTGTCTGGGATGACATGATAGCAGAGAGGTTTGAGGTCAAATCAGAGACTGGATTGGGGATGCAGGATTATAGGGGGCATTTACAGTACTTCTATAAGAAGTCCACCACCAAAGATGGAGAGAAATATTCTGTCACAATATACAAAGTATTCACTTTCTCCAAGGATGTTAAGTGTGACATGGTAGTGTCCGAAACTTTGTCTGGTGCAGTCACTAGTAAGTTTTGTCCAGCTAAAAGTCAGGTTTCCCATCCTGTTCAGCCTCTTTACCAAGGCCTACTTCCAGTTAAGGCAGCCAAGTTAAGGGATGTGCAGAATCTGGCAAGATGTCTCTCTCAAGAGGCCCAGGAATTCATCAACAATGTAGAGTCAACTGTGGATAGGGGAGGAGATGATTCAGACTATGAAGATGAGTAGTGTTTGCAGTTCGCAATGGGATATCTCATTTACTATGACATGCATGACGTCCTCCCATTATCAGTATCTTCTAGATTGTTGACATCTGTGACAGACCTGCACTTTTCTCACTTCAACGACAAATTCTATTTTTCTGTGTTGAAAAGGAAGATTTTCTTTGTTCAATGATTTCTAATGTTCAATAGATGGTCATTTTTCTTCTAAATATGCAGTCTCATTTTTTTTCCATCCTCAGAGTCCTTTACTCTTAAAAGTGCCCAACTCCGATGACTTCAAAGCCTTATTTTCTTGGGACCCAAAAGGTAAATTGACTGGTAAATACAGCCAAGAGTATGCCCGCACACGCTTCTTCAAAAAGATGTAAAGAAGGAATGTGATAATTGCCTACTTTGGAAAATAAATTATTTTCCTTCTCTCCTGAAAAAAAGTTTTGTTGGAGTTGGGCCCTTTTGAAACTCAGTGATTCAATTACTGGGGCCATTTCCCCGGGGAAACCCTTTCTGCGCAGGTGAAACAAATAACGAGACCAGTGATTGGTGTAAAAGGAACACTGTGGCCAATCAGTGGCCATTATGTTTGTTTGTATGTGCTAAAATGTTTGTGACTCTTTACCCTTTCCCTCTCCGTATTGTTTAATTTTTGCTTCAGTTTATTGCGTGTTTGCTTCTCATGTCCAACGCATAGCCAGGGTTGAGAACTGCTAGTGTAAATTACAACTGTTTTCTTGCAGAATCACGAGCTCAACTGAATTATACTTACTTCTGTTAAGGGCGTTATGTTTTACCTTCATCTTATGGCTATGTTTGTTTGTGTGTTTTTGAACTATACTGGGGTGCGTTTTCCAAAATCGCAGATGCTAACTTACATAGTTGGACCCATTGACTGTGAATGAACAAACTGAGTGAGTTGCTGACTTAGTTAGCAACTACGCTTTTGGGAAACACACCCCTGATTGATAGGTGTGACTGTGGCTGATTAACAACTAATTGAGAACACCTGGATGACCACAACCTTTAATTAACCCTTTTGTTAATTGTTGGCCTTTGCCACAAACCCTGAAGAAGCCAGCTTGTCTGGTGAAACGTTGGTGACATTAAACTGTATGGTATTTGAGTGTGTGACCATTTCATTCCGTTTCATTCCTGACATCCTTGAGTCCGCACCTCACACTATTAGGTGTGCGCTTCTTATGTTTTAAGTGTCTGTGTTACCAACATTACAGAAAAAAATATTGACAGATTTTTATTAATTTTTTTTTTTTCCAGAGGCGTCTTTGGCGTAGAAGTGATTTACATTTTGGGAGTGTTCCGGATCAGACTCTGGAAATGCACACAGTGTATAAACATCAAGAAATACACGTGAACCCTTCTTGATGTTGGCTGCCAGATATTATTTACTTGTGTGATGGTACATAATAACACTACTCGGGGCTTATGTACAAGGCCGTAGGTTTAATCTGAGAGTTGATTGGGACATATGTAATGTGAGCGTGCTGGTCATTTGGTTCAGAGCAGTTGGTGCACTACAAAATCAGCTCCATTCTTAAAAACATTATTAATAATAATAATGATCTGTTATACTGTCCATGTCCAATCATATTCCATTACCACATTTTCTTTCTCTCTCACTCTCTCTTGCATGCACACGCGCACGCCACACACACACACACACACACACACATTGAGGACAGTAAAAGGTGTACTGTACCTGAAGTTGAACAACACTGTGGCAGTAATATTTGCTCCACATTCCACACATCAAATAATGAGAAGAATCATAGTAATAAGTCTTTATGCCCTTTTTAATATCATTTTTACTAAAGCAATCTGAATATATTCATCTCTGTCATAAGCCTCCATGTGTTTTCCAGAAATAACTTCGCTGCTGCGATCACTAAGGTTTCACTCTCAGTGAGCTGGAACTGATCCCAGGCCAGTGTCAGGCTCAGATCCGCTCTGTGTCAATCATTCTCAGGTAGCCTAACCTGAAGGGCAGAGCAGCCTTCTGCTGTCCAATCGTGATAGTCACGCTTCTGCCAACGCGGGGCACTGCCCCAAGTGCAAAACATGCACTTGAACTGTGAACATGAACAAAATCTCAATAACAACTGTGAGAAAGCATTTGTAAAAAGTTCTCCCACTTGCATAAGATTTGAAAAGGCTGAATTATCCCTGTATTACTGTATAGTCAACAGTCTCAGTGCTTCAGTGAGCTCACTGATTATTCTTAACCATGAATCTTTTACAAAATGCAAAAGAAAGATGCAGTCATTGTTCTTCTTGAGAAGAACACTAATACGGCAAGCAGGGAAGTTGAAGAAAGAACGGCACATTCCCACTTGTACATCTCTGAAAGCAGCTGGGTAGCAGGTACAATGCAATTTGCTGTTCGACTGGCTTAGGTATTAGTGAACTACCCAAATTTGAGGCACAGGATGAAGTAAAACTATAGAGTAATAAGGAATTTTAAGTTGCTTGTTTATACATAGTCTTGCACCTTATACAGATAATATACTCTAAGTATAAGCTTAAGTTATATTGGGTCAGTTTAAATATATTCATGTTAATGTAACTGGCAACTGCCAATTTCAAGCTATAGTTTTACTGAAAAAGGAAAACATGAACGAAATATTACAAAATAAATTACAATTTTCTAATTTGAGTATACAAAAGACATTCCATTTCTCATTAGCAAAGTAAAAATAAAAATTGGCGATTGATACATATTGTCTTGCAAATGAAAATAGCTAAATGAATATTAAATTCAAGCATCAAATGTAATTCAAGTATCTGCTTTCAGTTGTTTGTATTGCTCCTTCGCGATTGGATGGTGACACTCCTGGTTGGGGCAAGCTCTCCATTCTGATTGGCCATCAGCTCCTGTAGCTGGAGCACCCCTCCGCCAATGAAACAGAAGGCAGGGCAAACAGGGGCGGAGCAATCTACAGGGCCCTCCCACAGGGGCCGGAGGGAGTGGGCGTCGTAGAAGGTGACACGCCCCTTGTCGTGGTCCAGGCAGACGCCCAGCCGGGAGGGCAGGGGGACAGTCAGGCCTGTGGGCGAGGAAGGGGCGTGGCTGAGGTTGGAGGAAGGGTCACGTACGCCCGCGGGGTCGCAGTGGGACGAGTTCACCATCTGGGGAAGGTACACTTTGCCCATGCCCACCGTCAGGAAGACAAAAGGGGGTGGGAAGTCCAGCGTGTCTTCGGCGACGCTGTCATGGCCGCTGTCGGGGTCATAGCTTAGAGGAGGGGAGTGGAGAAAGAGAGGGAACGGTGGATGAGCAGGAACTGAGGAATCTTAGCAGATGTGTGGAAAACAAGTATTTACGTCTTACATTTAGGCTTGAAGTCTTATATCTCGAGCATTTTATACAAAAGTAAGAGAAAGATGGAGGGTGTGTGTGTACGTTTCTGTGCATCGTTGAGTGCGCTTGTGAGTGTACATGCATGTACACGTGCTGTTTGTGTGCATTACTGTGTTGTAGAAACGGATTAGTGTGTGTATATGACAGCGTGTGAATGCATTGTGAGTACTTGTGTGTGCACGTATGAGTGTGTATGTGTGTGTTTTTGTCTGTGTGCATTTTTGTGTATGCATGTGTCTGTGTATACCGATATGCCAAAACATTAAAACCACTCACAGATGCACCGAATAATGTTGATTATCTCATAACCATGGCACATTTCCAGGTCTGCAGACAGATCTCAGACTGTACATGAACAATTGGTTCTCGTATTCAGTGTGTTGTATGAGGGGAAAAATGGGTATTGAACGACTTTGACAGGGGCAAAATCATTATGGCCAGGCGCGTTGGTTGGAGCATTTCCAAAGTGGCAAGACTTCTGAGGTGCTTCTTGTCAGCAGATGTGAGTACCCACTGACCGAGGTTCAAGGAGGGACAAACTATGAACCGGTGACAGGGTTTTGGGCACCCAAGGCTCATCAATGTGTGAGGGCTTTAAAGGCTATCCCGTCTGCTCTGAACAGGCAAAAAGGGGACTGTGGCACAAGTCGCTGAGAATTTCAATAATGTTTGCATAAGGCATGTGTTTACACACAGTGCATTATACCCTGCTGTGTATTGCACTTTTTAGCTTGCAGACCAGTCAAAGTGCCCACTCTAACCCCGATCCACCTCTAAAAGCTCCCCAGTTGTGTACCTGAGCTTCAGAACTGGACGGTGGCCTGGTCCAGTGAGTCCCATTTTCTTTTACAATGTGCTTTGGCTGAGTACGTGTGCACCATTTACCTTGGAACAGATGGCATCAGGATGCACTGTGGGAAGAGGACAAGCTGATGGAGGGAGAGTGATACTCTGGGAAATGTTCTGCTGGGGAATCCTAAACTTGTGAATTCAAGTAACCTCAGTTCGATGGAGCTGTTTTGGCAGCACAAGGGTGACCTTCACTATATTAGACAGGTGGTTATAATCTTGAGGCCGATCGGTATACATTTGTGTTTGTCACTGCGTGTGCGCGCGCGTGTGTGTATGAAAGTGTGTTAGTGAATGTGTGTTTTCGAGTATGTATGCATGTGTGTATATGTGCGTTTAGGTGTCATTGTGTGCTGCATGTGTGTCTGTATGTGTTCGTATGCGTGTTTGTGTGAGTGTATGTGTGTGAGCTCTCTCTCACCGGGGGCTGGGCATATCCTGAGGCAGGTGAAACCACTCCTGCAGCCGAGCTTCCAGACCAACTCCCACCTGCGGACATTTTGCCATTTCACTAAACCTTTAGCGACCATTCTGTGTGTTGTACCCATCAGAAGTTCAACAATCAGCAGTTAAATTCAATTACATTTGTACACCACAGCACAGTCTTGTTTTAATACTGTTTCGGACCAGAAATATTTCATAACCACCAAATGATCATTACCAATTTGTAATGGATGCTGCAAATTCAAAACTGCCTACGGGGAGAGAGAGAGAGAGAGAGAGAGGGAGGTAGGGAGGTAGGGGGAGAGATGGAGAGAGAGAGAAAGGGAGAGCAGGGCCGAGGGGGCACACAGAGGAGCTCCAAGGAACACAGTTATGAAACTGATGCATGTGTGTTAGCACAGCATAAACCTGAAAAAAAAAAATAGCCAATTTTTTCAATTTCATCGCGAGTGGAAATCGCATGTTTATATTGCGGTTTATCATAGCCATCTCCGCGCTGTTCTTTCTCGAAAACAAATAATTTACTTCAAGCAGGACTCATCGTGTGATTTCCTTGGTTCAGTTTTATAAACATTAATTTCGCTTGGGCCAACTTTGAGATGTTTGTTTGCATGCTGCTGTCTAGCCGTGGCGGCCATCGTCCTGGAAGCGGTTGAAGGCGAATTTATGCCTTGAAAAAGCAGTGCAGGAGTGTTTAGAGAGAGGACACCATAAAAATACTCAGCAACATTGTGCATATGCTCCTCAAGGGTTGCTGCTAGGTTTAAATGTTGTGACAGAAGTCACTCAGATTTTTGCTGAATCTCCGTGAACTTGCAAGCATCCACTTTGCATGCCCAGCTGTGACAGTGTTCCTTTAAGAAGACTGGTGCTACAATCAATATTAGTCTGTAGAATTTATTATAAAGCCCACATTTCAGGATATGCTGCAGTATATGGTTAAACCTTGAAATAACGTGCAAATTCAAATAACTTCATTGTTAGAACTCAGTTCCCGCGTCCTTATCTTTGTCACTGAAATTGTTAAAGGATTTGTAGTGTCAATGTGGCTGTCATGATTGTTTCTTTGTGCGGTTTACAATTAAATTTAAATAAAAGAGAATTTACAAATCACTTAATTTTGTTTTATTAGCATTTTGCATAATGTCCCAATTCTTGTGGAATTGAGGTTATAAAAACAGCATTCCTCTCTTTTTTTGCACAGTAACTGGGAGGCCAGCTGGAAAAAAAATATATTATCCTTAAATAACTATAATCTTCAACCATCAAATATTTTGACAATAATTTATCATTTTACGCAAATACATTTGTGTATCACATTTATTGCATTATTATTGAAGTCTACTACATTTTCTTTGCTATTTATCCAACAAATGCACTTGTAATGGCTTGTATTGCCTTCACTTGGCTCACAGGTGGCCATAAAAGGCAAACTGAGAGTGCGACAGTACCATTTCATTAGGTCCACAATAAAATTTATGGATTTCAAGCAACTCGCCATTGAAATTGCAATTATTATCCTTTGTAAAATTATTAAGCTTTTATTAGTTACCATTATATTCAACACAGTTCCAAACCAGACGTGATGCAACACAGCACAAATTGGACAGGAAAAATGAGAAATGCATTTTTCCCCAGTGAGGCTTAAGAGTTACGCCATTGACAGTGATCCTCTTCTCAAATTCATTAATAATCAACTGCAGTATAGCAGAACCTCAGAGGAGTATCAGAGAAGTGTATAAAAAGGTCTCTTGAAATTGACAAAGAATGATGTTAATTCTCAGGAATGGCAGTTTTCAGAAATACAAACAAAGTACTCTGGGTTAAGCAGAGTCAGACTGAGTACAGAGCCTTTTCACCAACCACATTTTATATACTTTTCAGAGCAATGCTATACATAGAGTATGGCAGGCATGTATTGATTTTATGACACCTATCAATTTGGTGGTAGTGTATTGGCTGTCCTGCTGTGATTGAACCAAAATGTGTGTTGACTTAGTAAGTTCTCAATGTCACTTATTTTTATTCTTCCAAATGCACCAACAGTATTGTACTTATAAGAACAAAGAAGCATTTGGCCAACAGCGACCCAAGTGATGGAGCCAATATATAGCAATGATACAGAGGATATAGCAATGTATATATTAATTCTCATCATGTTGTTTTCCTGCCTTGTTTTTCCTCATACCGTCCCAACAGTCCACTCTTTCTGGCATTTATCTACCCAAAAATAGCCAGATTAACACAGCATTAGACTTGAGAATGTCTCTTTAATTTGTTGAGACTTGCCTTGACCAGGAAGGAGCCGGGATCCACCGAGCATGCCCAGTAGTGGCGTCCCTGTGCCACGGCCACGTCGCCCAGCAGCAGATCGGCAGTGAGGTGGCAGGACGTGAGGGCGCGGTCGGCCGCCCGTAGGAGGGAGAGGGCGGGAATACTGCGGGCGCAACGCTGCTCCTTACTGAGGACCAAACGCTCCGCATGTAGCGCCCAGCGGGGGTCCAGAGAGAAGCGCAGAACTGGGGGACGGGCAGAGGGGGGGGAGAGGGATGGAGAGAGAGAGAGAGCAGATTGGAAGGAGAGATGAGAAAATGGGAAAGGGACAAAGAGGGAGGCAGGAGAGATTTTATAAAGGAAGGGGAAAGGGGGAGGTGGACACGTGCAAGGTGTGTGTGTGTGTGTGTGTGTGTGTGAGTGCACGTATCAGTGGGGGAGAGGGGTGAGACAGTCAAGAGCCGGGAGCAGGGTATGGGTGGGTCGACAGGATTAGGTGTACGGTGAGGGAGAGGGGAAGATAAGGAATAGAGTGGGGTTGAGGGTTATAGAGGTAGAAACAACAGGTCAAAAGAGAGGAGGAAAGGAAGACCAGGAGAGGTGGACCAGGAAAGGCGGAAGGGGAAAGAAACAGCGGAAGAAGGAGAAACAGAAATGTCAAGCCACAGGGAGGTTAGGAGCCTGGGGATGAATGCAAGTATAGAAAGGAGGGAGTAGAGGGAGAGGGGAACAGGAGAGGGAGAAAGAGCAAGAGAGCGAGAGAGACAGACAGAGAGAGCATTCTGGCCCAAAACCAGCTGCAATCAAGGAAGACCGGAAGGTTCTAAGGCTTGGAGAGAGGACAGTATGTCCAAGAACGAAATTTAAGGAGACTAAAACAGATTAAGTTAAAGACCAGGGAGACCTTGTGGAATTCAGGTCAAAACAATCTCTCTTCCCAGGGGGCGAGAGATGTCAAATTGTTCACCAATTTGACAAGCTCAGGCCTTAAACACAAAAAGCCGTCTCCAGCAGATCATGGCTAGAAGCTGACTCTGATCTTACAGATTCTGGATATAAGATTGTAACTTTAGCAACAAGTAGCTAACAGCCTGCAGTATCACCACAATTGTCCGTCATGAAAGTTCATTTTAGTTGGTTAGTCAGAGAAATCAGACAGACATAGTTAGATTTAATACCAAATTAAATCAACCAGGCATTTAAATTGTATGCACTCCACCATTCTAGTTTTCCCAAGTTAGACGCCTCTAAAGTTAGTAAGTAAAGTAAGCATTGAAGCCAAAAATGTATTAAGAGCAATTTTGATGCACAACAACCTTACTATCTAATCAAACCATTGTTTTCAATGGCACGACATGCACTAACAGCGTCATGACTGGTATCAAACCACCTTGACACCCGTAGTCTGAGAAAATTTTGATTCAAAGGTATCAAAACTGAGGCAGAAAAACCTGATAAACAGTAAGAAATAAATGCAGAGATCGTTGTTATGCTAGTTTCATTAACAATCATAGGTAGCTACCTCACAATAACACACTTTCTTCTCTATGCTTAAACATTTCTTACGCTTATTGATCACCACTCTCATAACAGTGTTGCATTTATTTACTTCAGTTACACAGTGCATTTGCCAGCTAGCTGGAGTTTTGTGAATGTATAGACCATATGATATATGGTTTATTGGATGCGTGCATTGATTTATGGCATCTAACTAGTGAGCCAGTTAAAAATGGATAGCAAGATTTGTTGGTCAAAGAGTGACTGGTCTTTATTGCTCTAGCAAGCTAGCTAATTTCATCTGATTTTCCTGCCAGCTAGTCTAGCAAGCTATCTAGATAATGATTACATTTTTGATGGACATGATCTATTTCTCTCACATAGTCTTTATAGATAGTTATGTTTCACAAGCAAACTATCAGTATAGCTATAGAGTGGCCCTTCAAGAATTTATATGCCCACAGTGGGTTTAGAAAAACGTCAGAATACATGAGTCAGCTGACACGTCAAGATCACTCTCAGTGTGTTCTGGGCTTAACCTTGACAACTGTTGACAGAGTTATAGTTACCCCAATAACCCTGACAGCATCTGATATGCATGTGTGAGTTTTTGAAAAATTATGGCTTCCCCTCCAGTCATGACCTCATTACCACCCTATCCCTTTGAGGCGTGGCAAGCACATGGTTAGAGTGGTCTAAACTGAGTGTTCTAAAACCCATGGCACAGTCATTGTTCTAGAGTTCTAGAACACAAATGATAAAATAAACTCAACATTCCTGAAAAACATGCTCTTCAAATGGCTGCTGGCTCAAACGCATCTCTTTTGCGGCAGATGACCAGGCTTACGGCGAGAGATGGGCAAGTGGAGGAAGGCACTAATGGAATAGTTGAGAGATTGAAGGGCGAGCAAGGAAGAAGGGATGGGAAGGAGAGGGAGGAGGGGGGTGATGTGACAGACCTGCGGGCTGGGATGCATTGTGGGAAAAAGACACAAGTGGGAAAGCAGAGAAAGAGGGAAGAATGGGCAGAGAATGAAAAAGATGAGTTATTAAATTGAAGTTGATGGACATGTACACTAGACTTGAGTCAATTACATATTAATTATACGAGTCAAACATTCTCCAACAAACACAGATGTTTGTTTGGACTGCCATGTTTTTATTAGGGCTGCACGATATGTCATTTCAGCATCGACATTGCGATGTGTGCACGCACATTACTCACATCACGGGACCTGGGATGTGAAGAAGGGTATAAGGCCAATTAGTTCAAACACGTTATGCTACAACCAGTGTGGGAAATTAATTTTTTCTTCCACCAGCCACTGTGGCTGGTGGATTCTAAATTGTACCAGCCACTCAGTTTTTTTACCAGCCACCATTTTGCTACTGTACTTTTACAGAATTTGTTTGTAATTTGTATCGGCTTTTTAAAAAAACTCAACAATACCATCAAATGAAAATGTTTATTGAAAAATCTTCCTGTTTATCCATTTTTAATTGACAACCAAATTCATGCGGCATTCTTCTTTTTTTTCAATAATTTCCCCTAAGGAGATCGATAGATATACTTTATTTATCTAATTCTCTGTATCAGATTTTTTTTTTTCTTTTTACAAAGGTTTAATTTTACTAAATGTTTGTGCAAACTTGCACACCTCCTCCCAATCAACAGTGCACTACTGTATTCAATATTTTAACATCAACCTTTCACAAAAAGAAATATAACAATATATTAATGTGTGGGCACCAATGTGTGCACCAATACAGACTCTTGAGGTAGAACACCACAATACAAACACCCCAACAGTGAAGCACTGTGGAGTCGTAACTCTTAACATCTGACCTTAACTATCTAGCCCACCTGCACAAAGTCTCTATTGCACATTCTGGTTGGAATATTCCTCATCTGTATCTGAATCTGATTCAGATTCTGATGTTTTTGTTTCATCTCATCAACGATGAAAAACACAAAAAAACCAATTCATTAAATAGCGTCATTTGATCCACACACGAACTGTCATTACAAACCAATTTTATGAGCAAAGTCACTGAAAGTGAGCACACATTTGGCTAATTTACACTGCGTGTACAATACGTCGTCAGTGCTACACTGCGCGACTTTTCAGTGTTGCTGAAATGTTACGTGAGCGAAGGTATAATAATCGGTAAGTGGTAAACCCCTCACTTAATTGCAAAGCCACTTGTTGTCCCTTTTCCACTTTTCATTTAGAAAAAAACTGCCTTTTCACTTTAGGTTTGTCCGGTGTTGCCTCCTCCTGAGAAGGTGCGCTGACATCTGCCACCCGCCTCACACCGGGAATGAAAAGCCACATTTTCCCTCAGTTCAATTCGCAACTTCACTCAGTTTAAGGACGCTTTCACACTAGGTACAATTGTTCTATACCGTGCCACAGTACAATTGTCCCCCCTCCCCTCTCCTCCCGCTGGTCAGCGTTCACACTAGTAATATCTAGAGTCAGTAGGCTATAAAGGGACTCTAGTAATATCTAACCCGTATCCGAGTACACTTGCATGTGTCAAAATTCTGATACAGTGTATTGCAGGTGGATTTAAATGGGGAAAGGTTTTAGAAAGAGGCGCCAATATATTTCGGCAGGGGTTTATTATTGAGAAGCGGGTTTAGAATATTAATACCTAATATTAATATTGCGAATGCATATGCTACGCGTGTAATAGCAACCCAGTGTGTCATCAGTAAAATGGATTACCACCTATAACAGCACGAGAAGTTAAACTCGAAAATTTCTTGACTGGAGCCTGGGCCCGTATTCACAAAGCATCTTAGCCTAACTTGGCATCTTAGTCCTAACTGCTGGATTTAGGAGAAACTCCTAAAAAAAAAAAAAAAATGGGCATGTCATGTGTAAATTTAGGACTCCTAATTATTTTTACTAAGTGTTACTCACAAAGCATTTTAGGCCTAAAAGTCAAGAGTTAGTCAAGAGGACTCCTAACTCACTAAAACCTATTCACAAAGAATCGGAAAATGGCTGCTGCTGTTGAAAGACGGAATGACTTGGAAATTCTGAATGATGCGCAGTTGTTGAAAAGATATCGGATCAACCATGAAGGGATTTTATTTGTTGTTTACTTGGTGAGGGAGAGAATTACGTCTCTAACCATGAGAAAAAACCCAATAAGCCCCGAAATAAAATGTTTGACAACACTTTGTTACTTGGCCACCGGAAAAATGCAACTTTGCAACGCGGACAATTTAGGGATTTCACAGTTATCTGTCAGTCTCTCAATTCAACAAACAATCAATGTGCTCTGTGAACCCCATATCATCCAACAGTTTATCCGGTTTCCAATGGATATTCGCCAACAACACAGAATCAAACTTGAATTCATGCAAATCTCAGGTATGCCCAGTATCATCGGTGCTATTGACGGGACCCATATTCGAATTATTTCTCCGACCCAAGATGAAGGGGTATTTTTAAATAGAAAAAAAGTTCATTCCATCAACATCCAGATAGTATTTGATGCCGAATACAATATTTTGGACATTGTTGCGAAATGGCCAGGATCCACGCACGACTCACATTTTAATGGAAAGCAGCTTATGACAATTATTTGACAGGCATTATGTGCCTGTGGGATGCCACTTGCTCAGGGACAGTGGCTTTGGTGCTGTACCTACTCCTGCTATGCATGAATTATTTTATTAGGCTATTGAGCGAGGGTTACATTTAATAGATCATCATAATAAGACCAGCCTATGTCATATTTTGTATGCATATTTAAATAGTAGGCTATAAATTACAAACCAAGCTTAGTATGCTTTCCTGTTTGAATGATAGCCCGTTTATAGGCTGCAATCTCGGACCTCCCCTGCGATTGCAGCCCATACCACCGCTTCTACTTGATCGTCTGCCATCCGAGACACCGGGGAATGCAGCATTGATCTGTAGGCTGATATTATCCAACACATCCCGCTTGGATTTGCTGTTCACCCCCGGGCCAAATTTCCCTTTGATTACATGCTTTTGCTCCAGCACTAACTGGGCCAGCAGCAGTAACTGGTCGTGGCTCCAGTTGGGCTTTCGTGTCCTTTTTGTACTTTCATCCAGACAGTTTAGGGCAAACAAACTTGAGCAGCCCGACATTTAAATGATCACAACATATTCTCATTAGGTAATAAGTTGCCAATTATTGGGGCAAATGACATGTTTTATTATTGACTCGTTTTATGCTATTGGTGTTTTTTCAACTATCTCTTTCCTATCTATGTTTATTTGCCTGGAGCGTGATATGTGGGGACTGCGCATAGTGCATTTTCAGGAGTGCTCAACATGTTATTATTTTATGGGACAAAGCAGCCGCTTGGACTATTTCCTCATTTTTTCCTCCATGGGTTGTATGTGGGATATTTTTTTCAATGGGCCGCCCTGTCACCAAACAACCAATCACCGTGCTCATTGTCCCAAGACTCGTGCATGAGAATTGACGTCATCCATAGCGACGGAGATTTACTCCCACCTATCTCAGAGCTACTCCTAGTCTAGGAGTTACCAGTTTTCTTAAAAGTTGCTCTCAGCGGCTTTGTGAATAACTTTTAAGATTTTACTCCTACATAAAATGTTTTAGCGTGACTTAGGAGTACTCCTAGCGGTAAGATAAGATGCTTTGTGAATACGGACCCTGATGTTTTTACTCACCAGAATATTTCTCTGGGTACCCAAACATGAAGGTAAGCCGAAAAAGAAAAGTACTGATTACTTTCGCTATTGGTGGAGGTTGAAAACGAATTCTTTTGCCCTTTCGTTTTCGGCCGATTATGCTGTCCACTGCCTAATACCACTTGTAAGTGCTTACTGCGCTGTAACCTTCTTCTACCAATAATGGTATCTGCGACGTAGTAGAGGCAGCACAAGCACATTGCTGCCCCCATAGGTCAGTTGTATAACTTGATGTGATACTCATGTTAGCAGAAGTTAGCTGGTTAAAATTAATTATCATTAAGAAAGCTACTAGTTAGGTCCAATAGCCTAGTAGCTAAGTTATCCCTGGCGCGAGCAAGCTTATTGTAGGCTCCTCATGTCACATTAGCTAGCTAATGCTAGCTACATTACTACTGAATGTAATGTTATATAGGCCTTCCGCTTTGCTTTTTCCTGATTGTGATAGTGAACAGAGACCTATCCAGCTTTTCAGGAGCAGTTTCCCCCCTTAATGTTGTTGCCCTCTGTCTCAATTGTCAAGTGATATTGAGATTCACTTTTACTCTGTGATCTGGTAGCCTTAGCCTTTATCTTTATTTTTTCACTTGTTTTCGTTGCTGAGTCAGTATGACAGCCTGGATATATCCTTCAAATGTAATGTATACCCTTCCGTTTGCTTTTGTCTGAAATTGCTTTTCTGTTTTTCCAAAAATTAAACAATATTTCTCCAGGAAATACAGTAAGAGACAATGAACCGAGATTGGGCTGAGGTGTATTTTCATTTATTTATTTTTTTGCATTCGCAGGAAGGAGATGGTCCATTGCACAAGCTTGGGAAGTTTTTGCACAATTAAATCTTTTTCCGTGTTTTTCAGTCAGTGGATGAAAGAGTGTGCGAGCGCAATGCTGACCTCAAAAGGTTATCGGACTTAGCAACAGTAACTAAGGGGTGGATGGGGCTTTGCGAAAAGTGAACTTAGGCTACTCCATTTAAAGCTGTGTCACAATTACCGCGCATGCTCAGAAGTTCAAAAATTCTTAGCCTAAGAAAGTGAATTTGATTGTCTGCAAATCAAAATCTGATTCCATCCTTGCCAACCCACCTTTGTATTGCATTGTATTTATATGCATTTAGTTCCTCAGGTATTATGCTTTTTATATGACGGAGTTTCTATGGAAATTCAAGGATTCAAAGCGTTATTTTAGCGGTCTAGCCAAAGGACATGTAAGCCAGTTTACCAACCATCCATAAACATCATAGAAGAAGAATACCCTCTTCAATGATTACTGCCGTTGGCAAACAGTTCACATTTTACATATCCTTTGGCTAATGCACTGAGGTAGCGAAAACTCTGTAATATAAAAAGCATAATGCCCAAGCAACTACAAAATATAAATACAATGCAACGATGGAGATAGATTTTGACTTGCTGTGAAGCGGACTCGTTTCATTCAAAGTTAAGAGCATGCGCAGTAATCATGACACAGCTCCTTTAAGGATGTAATGCCCCTCCCCTAAAGCATTTCATTCCCCTGGCTACCTGCCCTGTATCAATAATTCTATTATCTGTTGTCCACATTCCTGATTACCCTCACCTGTTGCCTTTCTGTTAATCTAATTGTTATCTAAGAGTATTTATGCCTTAATTTTCCCTCACTTGGGGAGGTAGCCTTCTTGTCTGGATTTCCCATTTGTGTTTAGTGCACTTCCCTTTATAGTCTCCTGATGTTTGTATTAGTTCAGTCAGGTCCACTTTGTCAAAGTGGCCAAATTATAAAATTTACAGCAAATTTATTTGCAATATTTTGAGTTTGGCTGCATGGCTCTGTTCTGGGGCCTCCCTGCCCTACCACGCGTATGCATGAAAAGCCAGTGGGCGGGGAGAGCCGAAAACCTGCCCTTCCATGCATACGTGTCAAAGCCACTGGCGGAGAGAGCAGCAGCAAACCCCCAGGGGTACAGAACAGAGCAGCATCAATGACTGCGTCGTCATTGACTTAAGTCAGAAAAACATGCAAAGGATGAGCTGGGGATGGAGGTGGGCTGCAAAAATGAGCAGAGAAAGCAGCAATAGAGGGCAGGCAAAGCATCTTTAAATAGGGCGCCTTGTTTAAGACTTGCCAAATGAGTGCCTCAAAGGAATCAGCTGAGCTGTCAGCTGATGTGGGCTTGGCTTGCGATCTGTACCATCACTAATGCAGGCAGGCTTGCGAGCTGGGCGTGACTCCGTGGCCTGACTGAACTGCCGCTGTGCTCAATTTTAGTTTCTCCCTCACTTATTATTTAATAAACTCCACATCCCTGCACCTGGGTCCTCCTTTCCACTCCTTGCCCTGGCGCTCTCTTTTAACATCCTGGGGTGTCAGGGTGTGACAGGGTTCTTGGATACACAAGTTTGTAGCTGGAGTGGCGTGCACGTCCTGCGTGGCTGCATAGTGAACCAATTATATTTATTTAAAGTTATATTTTTGTAAACCACCCTGGGGGTTGGTGTGAAGCTGCTGTTTTATTTTAAAAACGTTTACATTTACAACAAAAAATGTTTTAATTTTGGAATAAAATGTAAAATGACATTTTTTCACTTGCCAGTTACCTAATGTGGAAGTGAATCTTCTTCATGAGTTATTTATTAATATCATTAAAAAATTAAATTGTCAACTTAAGCCTGGATTGATTGAAGACTATTATATGAATACAATGGTGTCACGGTGAATAAACCGTGTATTAAATTGCCCATCACTTTATCATCACCTCAGAGGAGCAGTCACAGCAGTCACCTATTTTTATGTGTAGAGCTTTGAAACCAATTGAAGACCACAAAGGAAAAACGAGTCCAAATTTCCATTTTTTGTATATTTCATATATTATGTATAATATTTCAATTAATATATAATAATTATATATATTATATAGTATTATAATATTTTATATATTTTGCATATTTTTCAGTGCTTTGTTTCTAGGATCGTTTTGAATTTTTAATTCATCATTTCTCCACAATGTGAAAATGTGACTGATCATTTTTCCATTGTGGTCTTCAATTGTATCCAAACTTCACAAAAGGAGAGTTTGCACTCAAAGTCAGTTTTCAGCTTTTTGTTATTTGTCTCGTCTACCCACACATAATCTCCTTCAATTTCACCCTAATAATTCAAGAATGATTCATTCCTGTATTTTATCACATCGCAATATATATCGCAATGTCACTTTTTTTGCAATATCATGCAGCCCTAGTGTTTATCCTTGTTTGGAATTGTTTGGAGATGTTTGCGCCATGGCAGTTAGTTAAACAACATTCCAAGACAACATTCTATGACAACTGCCAACATTAGAATGTTCCCCGTTGTAGGAGAATGTTTGATTGGTGTGCTCTGGGCTTAAGGGGTGGTTGAACCAGAAAAGAGTTTTGTTTTGCATTTTCTTGCTGTTTTTTCATGATTGAGATGTTTAATTCAAAGAAGTTTACCAAATGAATTGGTGTCAACATCATTTACATATTTAAATATTTTTCAAGTCATGTTATCCCACACACGTCTGACATCATACAAATGAATTGTGGAGCTTTCAAATTCATACCAAACAAAAAAAAAAGAAAAAGTCCAATATTTAGACTCATAACCTTATTTGTTATTTCTATTACTTGCTGAATTTGCTCAATATAAAAAATCTGTCAAAGTGGAGCCAATATTTGATTATTTCAAAAAATGGCAACAGAAGTTTAAAAAAAAAAAAAAAAAATCACTTGTGAAGCAAAGGGAGCATCTTATATTGAGCTGAAGTGTTCTTAATTAGATTTTAAAATGCAAAATAAGACACTGGTTAAGGCAGAGGTTCATGCAGTGTGCTCTCAGCTGCGCCAGTAAATTGGAGCGCTTGCGGTTTTGGGGTGCGGTTTTCACCTGGCGCTGGAGGGGTGTGGAGGTACACATCCTCGCTGAACTCCCCATACCCGGCCTTGTTGCAACCCCTCACTCTGAGCACGTACACGGAGCTCAACTCCAGCCTGTCAATCACCACGCTGGTTCCGCCCACCTCCTCCAGCCGATGCCATCCGACCCCGGCCCTGCCCCTGACCCCGCCCCGGAGCCCCGCAGCCCCTCCTTTTTTGCGTCGGAACTCCACAGAGAAGTGCCAGGCAGGGGCGGAGTCAAGAGGCAACCTCCAGCACAGCAAGAGCTGGTCATAGGCCAGGGTTCGTTGGGTGTCAATCACTGGGGCCAAAGGAACTAATGGAAATGGAAAAAAAAAAAAAAAAAAAAAAAGGAAATTTCATATTGCATGCATTATAATTCCAAAGCCAATTTCATATACACAGATTAAAGGTCCACCATCATGTCACCAGTTGCACAGCCAATTAGCAACTGCAAGCCATTTCCAAATCTGTCCTTTGTGACATCACAAGGAGGAGAAACTAACCAGAATAATGAAGGAGCTGATTAATCTGACTTTGGGCAGTTACTTCCCCATGTGATGTCATACCTGAACAGATTTGAAATCACCTTCAATGGCTAACTGGCTATGCACCTGAAGACATGATAGGGGACCTTTGACCTTTCTCCATGCATTATGTCATGACCTGCTTATTCCTGCTCAGGATTGTAAGAGTTGAAGTTGGGGGAAGGCTGTGGGTGGGGGTATCCCAGCATACAATGAGCGAGAAGCAGGAACAGCTTGGACAGTCCTGCAATCTAGTGCTGGGATCATACACTAACTCACTAGAGTCTCCAGTTTGCCTACCATGCACGTCTTTGGACTGAGAGAGGAAACCTAGATTCGAGCGTGTGACCTTCATGCCATGAGAAAACGGTGCTACTCAATGCCATTAGTCATAGACTAAATTCAATTTCAAATGATGATTCTAAACATGGTCCAAGAAAATAATAATCTGTGAGAGTAAAACTGGCCCGTGGAGTGTTAAGGTGCTGACGTTTTCTCGTGGGCCAACATAGTTTGTCCCACCACTGGTTCCCTGTTAAGACTTGCTTTCAAGTTTCTATACTGGAAACACAACAACTTTCGCCCTCAATCAAACACTGCTCACGTTAAAGCCCTTAAACTCTAATTTCTCACTTCAGTTTTTCCTCGAGTTGATTCTAAGTCTGAAAAAGCTTTTTTTCATACTGCAGGTCAATGTCACATACATATTCTATATCTGCTGGTTGCAGCACTTCACTGAAGCTGCATCACACACATATTGAGGGAAATATTCAAACGTAGGATGCAATGTTTTTATATCCACTGCATTACATGAAATGGAAAACATCTAGTTCTTCAATATATACGCAATTCCCTGTACTTCAGGAGGACATACTTGGAATCGCTGGAAACCATGGGATCTCCACTGTAATTTAAAATAGGCCTGAAGTTCCACAGGTTTGAATACAGCAGCTGCATTTGACGGAACTACATATATATAGGTCGGCAGGTCTTATATGGAGTCAAGTACTGCATCACCTGCGGGCACAATTAACACAGTAGTGTCAGTGTAGCGACTTGTAAGCAACTAGCGTTTTAAGAGCGCATCATAGCTTCAAAATTCACAGTTCAGATACTGTTGGATGTCCTTTAGAAAGTAGAACATAATGTGAAAGACTGTTAAGCTCATGTTATCCACAGACCCCATTTCAGCTGAAAACTAAATTCATATTGGGAAAGAAGGCATTAGAAATCAAAAATCTGGGGCTTTAGGACTGAAAAAATATGAAACTCAATGCACTGTCCTGAATCATGAAGTAGGTTTTCAGCTGGGTCAGCAGGGTAACTGTCCTATGTAAAACATGGAACAGACAGTATCAATTTCACTTCAGTCCATGTACCCACGTTAACTTGACAACTACATCAAATAAACAGCCCCTAACTTAGAAATCCTGCTTCAGGATTCTGGTCCTTAGTGAGCTGGGTTATTATAAAACTGTTAATTGAGTGACTGTTTTAACTGCCAAAATCTCTCACACTCTATGGTCTTGTGCACCAAAAGTGAATATCATTAGACGGTATTTATACCAGTGCTGCCAGTGGGTCTTAATGCTCTAATGACAATTATGATATATGTCTTCATCATTTAGCATACAGACCTCAATTGGGCATGTTGGCCTATATTTCGAAGCAGGATCACCGAGTCAGACACCCACACCCTCCCAAACATGGCACATGGACTGAGCCATTGCACGTTTTTCGTAGTGCGATTATCCAGATTATCCAAGCAGTTCTGCTTTGTGATACAGGCCCCTAAGTTACGTTTCTAAAAGAAATCGAAATAAATCTTTTTTACTTATGTAATAAATCATAAATTCTCAGAATCTACAGCATTTTATAATTTCACAGACATAAAGTATGAAGATTTAAAAGCATTTAATACAATTGAAACTAGTCTAAAGTTTGAACCACCACAACTTTGGCTATCGATTTCATGTTTGTGTCACGAATAATTCACCCACGCCTGAGACTACTGATGTCAACTCTACTCATAGTCTACAGGATGGTAAATCTCCCGGAACTGGGTACAGAACCACTGCCTGAAAGATGATAATGGATTATTTAATCTAAGGGATGCTAAATCAGTGTAAGAAAGTCTAGCATTTAATTACCCTTGTAATTAAGGCTTAACACCATATTCTTTTCACTCAAGTAGAAAATAGCTCATTTTAGTACTAGTATTATAGTGTTGCCTTAAACATGAGCATTTTAGCATTTTTTTTTTCCTGCAACAAAAATTTGAGAATTTTTTCTTGACAAGTGAAACTTTCTCACCTCATTGGTTTGCCCGAACTAAAATTAAAAATATTAAAGATCTTAAGTCTAAATATAAAACTAAAATAGTCACTGAGACAGAATTTTAATTTTTGTTTTGCAGTGAACCAGGAGGAATGTTTGCCTGGCTACCTCCAAACAGCACCCCGCCCACCTCTCCTTAACCCTTTAAGGAGTAAGATCACAAAAACATGATTCAAATTTTTGTAACTGAAGATTCTAATACTGGACCAGAATGTTTCAGAATTAAATTTAGATGGTGCCCCATCACTATAATGCTGATGTAACCATGACCAATGGTGGCTGAAAGCAATGTAGCTCCAGAATGCCAACTTCCCTTTTTGAAAACTATTCTACTCTACAAAGCAGGGGAGGGCAATTCCGGTCCTGGAGGGCCAGTGAGTGTATGCAGGTTTTCATTTTTATCAGTTACTCTGACTAATTGAGCTAATTGGTTGTTTACACAAACAAATATTTGGACAAATATGAGATGAAAGAAAAATGTCTAATTTGGGGCGATAAGAAGAGTCTTTGATGGTCATTCAAGATCAACTGCAGAAATACAGCAGAAATGTCAGATTTTATAATTTACAACCCCAATTCCGAAATAGTTGGGACAAAGTGTAAATTGTAAATAAAATCAAAATGCAATGACTTTCAAATCACACCAGCCAGTATTTTATTCACAATAGAACAGAGATAACATAGCAAATGTTGAAACTCAGAAATTTTACAATTTTGTCCACAAAATGAGCTCATGTCAAATTTGATGGCTGCTACAGGTCTCAAAAAAGTTGGGACAGGGGCCTGTTTACCATGGTGTAGCATCACCTCTTCTTTTTAACACAGAGTGAAGGCGTCTGGGCATTGAGGAGACAAGTTTCTCGAGTTTAGCCATTGGAATTTGATCCCACTCTTGTTTAATACAGGCTTCCAGCTGCTGGAGAGTTTTGGGTCTCCTTTGACGGACTTTTCGTTTAATTATGCACCAAATGTTCTCAATCGGTGAAAGATCAGGACTGCAGGCAGACCAGTTCAGCACACGGACTCTTCTACTATGAAGCCATGCTGTAGTAATAGCTGCAGTAAGTGGTTTTGCATTGTCCTGCTGAAATACACAAGGCCTTCCCTGGAATAGATGTCGTCTGGAGGGGAGCATATGTTGCTCTAAAACCTTTATATACAAAAGTACCTTTCAGCATTCATGGTGCTTTTTAAAACATGAAAGTGTCCCACACCATATGCACTAATGCATAATCAGAGATGCTGGCTTTTGAACAGAAGACTGATAACAGGAGGGGTGGTCTTTCTGCTCTTTAGCCCGGAGGACACGACGCCAATGATTTCCGACAAGAATGTCAAATTTGGACTTTTCTGATCACAGGACACTTTGCCACTTTGCTAAAGTCCATTTTAAATGACCCTTGGCCCACAGAATATGGCGGCGCTTCTCAATCATGCTCAACAATGGCTTCTTTTTTGCATGATAGAGTTTTAGGTGGCATCTGTGGATGGCACGGCAGACTGTGTTTAATGACAGTGGTTTCTTGAAGTATTCCTGGGCCCATTTAGTAATGTCAATGACAGAATCATGCCGGTGAGTGATGCAGTGGTGTCTGAGGGCCCGAAGATCACGGGCTTCCGGTAAAGGTCTTCGGCCTTGTCCCTTACGCACAGAGATTTTCCCAGTTTCTCTGAATCTTTTGATGATGTTATGCACTGTTGATGATGAGACCTTCAAAGCCTTTGCAATTTGACGTTGAGGAACATTGTTTTTAAAGTATTCCACAATTTTTTTACGCAAGCCTTCACAGGTTAAAGAGCCTCTGGCCATCTTTACTTCTGAGAGACTCAGCCTGTCTAAGACATCCCTTTTATAGCCAATCATGTTACACAGCTGATGCCAGTTAACATAATTACTTGCTAAATTTTCTTTCAGCTGATTCTCTTATATATTAATTGCTTTTTCAGCCCTTTTTTGCCTGTATCCCAACTTTTCTGAGACCTGTTGCAGCCAGAAAATTTGAAATCAGCTCATTTTGTGGATATAAATGTAAAATGTCTCAGTTTCAACATTTGAAATGTCATCTATGTTTTATTGTAAATAACATATTGGCTCACGTGATCTGAAAGTCATTGCATTTTGATTTTATTCACAATTTACACTTCGTCCCAACAATTTAGGAATTGGGGTTGTATTTGGCAAATAAAGATAATTAATTAAATGGAGGCCAGAAGTTGGTGCGAAAACCAGGGGCAGATACGGCTCTCGTTGCCCACCTCTGCTATAAAGGGTAAACAGAGTCCCACCCCTTTGTGTCTGGCCCCGCCCCCATCCCCCTCTCACCCCGGATGAAGTCCATGTTGCCGAGAGCTTCAGTTCCCTGGAGACGTTCAGCTGGAAGTGTCTGAAGGAGGGGTCGGCTGCCAGTGAAAAGCACTGCAGTGAGTCAATGGCACTTGAGAGCCTGAGAGGCAGGAGAGACATTAATGGAAATTTAATTCATGAAAATGTTTTTTCCATGCCCAAACAAATATTCTTCGATCCTGTAGAGCTACATTGACAAGAATGAAAATAATTTGGCATTGAAGGAATCATGGGTAGAAGATGAGCCTGGTATCAAAATTGTCAAGTCCTGGCGCCCAAAGATGTGGGCAGGGCGCCAGAGGAGTGATGGAATGAGGACCCATGTGCCGGAATGTGGATATGTATTACATAAAGAATGTGTACAAACAAAAACAGAACTTGAGGAGAACAAAGAAGGAGTGCACTAAAAAAAGAGTGAAACAGACTAAGGCTACCTGCCCGTGAAGAGAAAAACTAAGGTTTAAATAGAAAGGGGAATCATGACTAACTCAAGAGGACCAGGTGAGATAATTAAAGGACCAGTGTGTAAAATGGGGGGGGAAACAGTGACATCCAGCGTTCAGATTCTAGACTGCAGCGCTCACTCGCGCTCACCCCTCCCATCGGCAAAAAGACGGTGGCCTCCGAGGCCCAAAACACTTTTGCGGAAATGGTGTCTTCCATGACTGGGATTTATACACGCGAAACGCGTTCTCTAGCTGGCTGGATTGTCCGATCGGGCTGCTGTACCAACATGGCGGTGCAAGATGGCGACGTCTCTAAAGCAAGGCCCTTGCTATATGTATAGATAAATGTATAATTATAAGGCTACGAAAACCAAACAAATTTTATTTTCTAGCGATTATACACTTATATAAACATATTAATGGGTAGTATATTCAGATTTTGCCAATAAACCATGTCAAATATTACACACAGGTCCTTTAACTGAAGGTGCAGAGGGGAAGATTGAATAATTGATTGAGGGCAGGTAGCCAGGATCTGGAATGCCAAAGGGGAGGGGCATTACAAAAATGTAGATCAAAATGAGATCTTTAATATGCCATAACTTGATTTGATCATCAGCCTATCCCACGTGGTGATATGACCCCTTGTAGTTTTCCCAACATGCACTTTTTCAAGTTCTCTCTGGTGAATTATAAGAAAACACATGACACATCCATCATTCTAATTCTTGTTTTTTTCTACTCTCAATCATAGTAATTAAATTGGTGCAGTGTTGATATTGAAACTTCCATAGTTCCTGTGATATTGAAGCTTAAAGTTGGTTATAGAACAATTCTTGTTCAAGAAAATCCAGATTTTGGCTTAAGATTGTGAAACCTAGAATGGGCATACAATTGATTTAATTGCAGTTTTGAACAGTGCTCCAATGTCTTTGAGCTCTGAAAATTTTGTTTAGCTATCTCTAATGCACATGAAGTTACGAGGGCTCAAAAGTGCAAGAAAAATGATTCGAGTTAGAAAGCACAAAATTTTGACCTACTCCTGTGTACTTTTAGAGCCTGTAACTCAAAAAATATTCAGAAGATTGAAGTAAAATTTGACAAGGATTCATTAAATATAGTGAAGCTATTGTACTAGAAAAATCAGTCAATTCTGAGGGCGTCAAGCGAGAGGCACTTGTTGATTTTAAATGGAATGACCCATATGCATCTCAGTCTATATAGATTTTGAAAATACGGATGATGAAACTTTGGGTTTTTATTTTTTTTTAACCAAAATTGCCTTTTCCGAGCCCCCTGCCATGCATACCGTGCCTCTGTAGGAAAATTTTGATTGAGGGTTTGGAAGTACCCTGTAATGGCATTATTTTAATGCAGAAATATGTATCTTGAATAATGTATAAAATGCAGAAAATTGGCCACAAAGTTGGTCCAACCCCAAAATGCTCTTTTTGGGGGTCCTTAGGAGTCAGGAAGGAAAGGGTTAAGAACAATGAAAATCATTCTTTTGTAAGACCTTGATGACATCGACAATTAAGCCAAAAATCATTTGCAAAGCACCATTCCTTCCCACAGGCTCGGTATGCATGGCAGAGGATTCAGAAAACACAATTTTGGTAAAAGATACCAAACTTCATGATCCATATTTTCAAAATCTATGTAGACTGGGATGCATATAGCAAGTGTAAAATGCTCTTTAGGAATACATGAAAGACTCCTGAAAAAAATCAGGGCATTAACTGTTACACTTTAGGAGCTGTTGCCCTTCAAAAATAGCACGAAAACAGACTTGCACACTAAAAAGATGCCATGCTCCTCTTTTTTTGGACCCTCTGGATGGGAAACAATTGGAAGTATTTGGGAGTTTTTATATTAGCCCCATATCCAACAAGATAAGCAAAAATAAAGCAAATCTAAGACTTTGACCTGGGAAGATTTTTGTCAACAGGTTGAGCTCATATGGAAAGACTCCACTGTCAGTTGTAGCCAGTTCTCTGCGTTAGGGTACGACAGGATGCAAAACTCATCATTCCAATGCAAGATTGCATGTCAATCAACATTATTCAATAGTGAATACTCGTTTCTAATTTTAATTTTCTTTGCAGTAATTTAAATAATAATAATAAAGCGCAGGTTAGATAGCAAGCACTACATGATGTGCAAAACAAGTGCGGAAGTTAACATATGATTCAGGATAACTTCTTAATCGAGTAAATTTTAAACAAGTGACCTGTAGACACGACACAATTGAAATAATTGTAATCTAACCAATAACACATCATACCATTTGCCTCAGTCGTATGCATCTTATTCAAGTTTTATGATTGCTTGTGAAGAAAGAGTCAATACTCAATAAAAACAGGAAATATAATGACACAACGAAAACATGCATTACAGGAACACTCCTACTAGTACCCCTGACCAAGGTACTGGCTTTAGAACTGGAGTTGGTCCCTGGGCGCTGCTCTGTGGCTGCCCACTGCTCCTAACTATAGGATGGGTCAAATGCAGAGGACAAATCACCCCACGGGGGTTCAGTAAAGTATATCTTAATCTATCTTAATCTTAATGATTGCTAGTTTAATGGCAAAAGGGCAAACAGATAAGGGAAGTTTGCTCAAAGTGTCACCTCAGAATCCTATTTTCCTGCAGGTAGTAATGGGTTGGAATAAAAAACAGTGAGGTCTCTATGCAGTAGATTACAATCCCTCGAGAACAAGATCAAAGATCGAGAACAGATTAAAGCGATAAACCATTTAAAAGCAAATGTTGTCCCCTGTGGTTGGTGCCCTTCAACTTAGATGTTAAGTTGCCCGCACAAGTCCACACTAGTTATATTTTGTTTCCACATCACATATTTACAAAAAATGATAACACATAGATTTGGTTTTCATGTTTATTTTATTTGTAGAAATGTACTTTGTTAACTTTACTTGGAGTGCACATCTTTTAGTGAACATTGTATGAAATTGTTTAGTTACATTTACCATTTTGTTAACACTATTTCTTAAAGGAGGACTATCATGGCTGGGAAAGTTGGGTGTTATTATTTCAATATATCATGAAAAAAGCTCCCACGACTTTGTTTTCTTTATTTTGCGATTTCTTTAATTTTTATGAGCGGTTTTTCAAAACTAGTGGACCGCACCATTTTTACCACAGCAGACAAAAATTCACCCTCGATCCGCTTGGGGCGCCCCTAATCGTGACGTCAGTGCGGCTGTCAGCGCCATGAATTTCCATTGTCCTGCGGTCCTGCATTGAGATTGTTGAATGACCGAGATATTCCCGCTTCCTCTATAAGGCAGACAGACGAGCATGATTATTACCTTTTTCTATCCGACACAACTTTAATTTAGAGGTGAACTAACATCAGAGGCCATTTGAAATGTTTCCGGAAAGAAGAGTGCGATTTGAAGTCTGCTAATTACCAGCGAGGCTGGACAGCTGCCATCACCTTGGCATAATTAGCTCACCTTAAATCAATTCCCGTGTACTTTGCCTAACTTGTAATCAAGCCATTTATTCAGCCAACTGACCAATCAAAACCAAAATCGAGCCAATAATGATTTAGAAGAGATAATGAGAAGCAGACAAACCGAACCAGGCTACCGTGTTAGATTGCAATAATGTCAGTAATCTGAATAAATAGCAGACCTCTGAATTCCACCTCTCGTCGGAAAACTTTCACGTATTATTAAAAAAGATTTCTTAAAAATAAAATCATGTTAAGATGGCCCTGGTTTTTAAGCGTCTAAAAATATACACGAAGTAGAAAACATTGTGAAGCGCATCAAACGTGAATGTGAGAGAGAAATTATTTTCGCATTGCAAGCAATGGACAAATGCACCGAAGACAGGGCAAGCACGTTCAGGCAAATCTGTGCGCAAATTTTAAACATTTTTTTACTTAATAATTGAACAAGATTCGCACACAACGGCCAAATTTAATAATCAAGCAAACACATTCAGGCAAACTGCGTGCTGAACTAAGCAAAGTTAAGGTCTTCAAAATCATCCTCCTCTACTTGACAATTGCTTTCACCCCCTTCCCGTTTACTTGGCTCAATTTGCAATCAAACAGTTGATTCGCTCAATGAACAATTTTAAATTGGTTGGTAGTCTAATTTATTTAGATATCCATGTATTCAGACATTTTGACATCGCATGTATCATGCACATGAATGCATGTGGCAGCCGCAGTGACGTTATGATCTCGCAAGTTCTCATGCCACTTGTGGCGTTAATGGCGGCCTCCTGGAAACAGCAATTCTGGCTAATTAATGGTCATTTAGAAGAACAGGGGGTATGTATGGACAAAAAAATCGACCGTGGATATTATGTTGGAGTAAATTGCTATAAGATTAAGTCAAAACGTGTAGGTCAGTATAGTCCTCCTTTAAGTTCCTTTTGCCCATCAGATCTGCTAAAGGGTGAGGCCACACTGCAGCCCCTCTGCAGTCGAGCCTGAGAGCAGCTGGAGGTAACTGGAATACAGATTGGGAGGCACCATTCCCCTTTTCTTCAGGGGGATGCACTTGTTATTTTTATTATTTAAAATCACGGTAAAATGTTATAAATTATGTTTGTAGTGTTGAGCTGAGTTAGAAACTGTGTTTCATCTGTAATTGAAGGTTAGGTCTGGTTAAATGATTTAAGTAAATTTGTTTGTGATTGTCTTGATGTCTTTTTCCCCTTGTGTGTATTTTGGTTTGGCTACACTATATAAGTTTCCCCAGATTTCATTCAGGTAGGTCAGTTTTGTTCTGTTAAGATTTGTGTTCATGGGTTGTTTTATTGGCCTAATTTATTTTTTGGGCCCTATTTTGCAAATCTTTCACTTTCATGGTTTGTTACCTTGTTTATTTTTATTTTTTTTTGGGAGGGGGGGTTAATTAAATTCTTATTTTTTGCACTCTACCTGTGACTTTCAGAGTTTTTTTTGGCCATGACCCTCATATCCCCAGTGGATAAAACTGCATTATAAAACGGGTGCTTCCCATCCTTAAATGTGATTGGCTGAGCCGCGTTCCATGCTGGTATAAAATCACTGTAACCCACTGCATTCTGAGGCAGACCGCAGCACAAAATATCCCTGCGCGCGTAGCCTAGCAACCAACTACTCTGTGCTCAACTGACTCGTTAGGTTACGTTTGTTTCAAGACTTTTAGCTCGCTATTTCAGTGTTAGCGAAGTTTAGCCTTTAAACCCGCTAACCAGTTGGCTATCTACCTAGCTAGCTATAGCATTATAGAGTTCGATATCACTTTAGCTTGCTAGCTACGTTGCCAACTAGCTCATTATTTCAGTATTAGCAATAAATTGTTTTTTTTTTTTTCTTGTGTTCATTTTATGGGCTATATGTAGGGTAACCACATCCATTGTAGTGAACGCTAGCTAGTTGACAAGCTGGCTAGCAAACTAATGCGCAATTCAACATATTTTCCTGGACACAGGCAAGTGTGGAGGACAAAAGTCAATCTTGTTCCCTACTCTCGCTGCTGGTAGTAATGATATGGCCAATCGGCGCAAGATGAGAACAGGTTGAGAACAAGGAAACTCGAAACCGAAACGAACGTAAAATTTTAAAACGGGGCCTGCTTTCATGGTAAATCTACATTAACGAGCCCAAATAGCCTGATGTGACATGATAATGGCGCTAACTTAGATGAAAAAGCAGTCTTAGCGTCTGCGTTGCTTGCCAACCAATCTGTCCACTCTATCTTGCTTGGTGGAAGAATGAATAGTTCTCAATTTTTTTTGTTGCATTATTACCAATAACTTGTTGCTTTTTTTTCTTGTGTGTTTATTTAATGGGCTATATGTAGGGTAACCGTTTTACAAAAGCAATAAGCCCCTTGAAGCAGTGGGTTACAGTGATTCTACAACGGCGGAGGGGCACTAAGGCACTCCGCTGCGCGTCGTGCCTTAGAACGCCCCTAAGCCGTTGTAGAATCACTGTAACCCACTGCTTCTCGGGGCTTATTCCTTTAATAACTCTTACCAAGGCTGTGTAAAACATTTCACAGGAGAAGACGTGCAGAAAGAGAGAATTTTTGGACATGGTTCTGTTTGGTAATTTAGGATTTTTTTTTTCTGGATGGCTCATGAATGAGGGAAAAATTCATGCTGAATTTTGAAAGGAACCTCTCTACTCGTTAACTATGGTGACATTGTGCATTAATATAAATATGAAATGACAGATTTTAATAGTTGACAGACAACACAGGAATTTACTGTGTCAGCGTTTCACTTTGTTTTCGAGCATGTATGGCTTTACGTTGTTGCTAGGAGATTAGATCAATTGAATCAACATCCTACAGACAAAAGAGACAAAGCTTATAATGGAAGAATGGGAAGGAACTACTCATTATCCAAAACATGCCACCACGTCTGTGAAGAGTGGTCATGTGATGGCACTCCAAGCACGCATTCATTGTTTGTTTCATTTCAGATCCATTGCAATGATGAAAATTGCATCACTGTCCGAACACTTATAACCCTGACTATATTGGGAGGGAAGTGTATTAGCATGTAAGTATGCACATGAGGGGAAAACTAGTGTGAGCAGCTAAGCGGCCAAATTGGGCAGGTGATTACGCGTTTAATGAGGCAAGTATGCGCACATGCAAGCAAGAAGAAGAGAAGGCCCTGACCTGGCGTGCGCGAGGCGCGCGGCCTGTACGAAGCAGGATGGGTCCGTTTCCTTCAGCAGCTCCTGGGAGAAGGCCAGTAAGCCGGAGTGCTCCTGGAGGCTCCGCCTCTCAGTCACCTGGGCCGCCAGAGCCTCTACCCTCCGGAGCCGCGCTCCATCCACCGCCCGCGACAGGATGACCTGACGCTCCTCCAGCACCAACTCCAGGTCTTGAATGCATCGGGCCAGCTGGTCCTGCGCCGAGTTACCGTTTACCTGAACCGGGTGCGAGCGGCAAAAATGAGATCTCACAAGCACTCGCAGATAGTGTAGGACTGGGGCATTGGGTCAAAAAATTATATCAAGATTCATGTCAAATTTTTATGGTGATATTTATTATGGTGTAAATTTTTTGCAATCTCAATTGGAACAAAAAAATGTAATAAAACTAGATAACTTGGTCGCCACAGGGACCGAGTCGTGTATCTCCCCGATCCCCTTCTCTTTCCGCCAGCGGCCATATTGGATGTAGGAAATTGCCGAAAATTGATCTTGAGCATTGTCAAATAAACATCTTTAGAAAAATATCCTATAAATATTGAAGCCTACAAAGCCTGGAACAGAAAATCTCTGCGGGCATGGCGGTGGCGGCGGCCCTGAAAATATGGTCGTGGAGATACAATTACTAGACTTCTTCTGTGCTTCAGTATGTGCAACACAGTCCATTGTTGTGTTTTGCTACAGGTAGATAGTTGGATAATGTAGAACATTTTGTCGTGTATTTTGTTACAGCTGGATTGGCTCAGTTTGCATTATGCTGTATATCATTAAAGGAGGAGACCGCACCTCAGCAAAGTATATTTCAGCGGAAAGTAGAGTTCTTGAAGTGTCTATAACGCATAGTTCTATAAATTTTAATTTGGTAATGATCCAGTGCGACACATTTTTAAACCAGCGAGTCTTCAAATTGGCTTCAATACCAGGGGGCAGACATTTTTACTTGGGGAATCTTCAGATTTTGAATTTGATCTTCGGAAACCTCTCCTTTAAAAATGCTTAATAACCTTAACCTTTCGCAGTTTACATCTCCTGATTAGCCACAGTTGCTCAGACTAATTGGTAAAAACCGACGACCTTCTAATTTACTTTTGATAGCATTGTTATGCATTGCACCACAAAATTATGAGGCGTCTTCGGCGCATAAATGACGACGTAAAATATCAATATGTCTTTAAACGAAGCAACTGCTCCTTAAGCGTTACAAAATATGTTTTTGGTAATTTTAAGTCAAAGTTGGACTGAATAATGAATACTTAAACATCAGGAATTAATCACTAATGGACTCCGCCATTTTGCCTTTAACAGCAACATCAAATGTCCTGTAGCTTTACGGCAAGAGGAAGAAAAAAGCTCTCATTTAATACCCAAAGTCTTTGCTTTCTTGTGAGCGTTCTGACAACCAACAGCCGAAGACAACAGCAATTTAATTAAGAATCATATCCACTAATACAACCAGCACTCTGCTATTTAACAAAATAAACATGATTGTAGTGTTAGGTAATCTATTGTTTATACATGGTGATTGAACAATGACAACAACTAGGCAAACCACCTGAGCTAAAACAAAAATTAGTTTGCTAAACATGCTAGCAGTATGTACTGATGTAATGGTTTTTGCTTCGCATACAAATGGAGTGCACGGAGAACAGGAAGTTGAGGACTGGTCTCAGGTGCAAGGATGGAGTTGATGTTATTTAATATGACTTCTGTGCAACAAAAAGGCAAAACATAAAGCAATACAAAACAAACAGGAAAACGAGGTTCCACTATAATATTATTTATAATACAAACATTGGTTTAAACTACAGTAACAATGTATTACTAAAAATAAAAAAACAAACGGGGAAGCGAGGTTCCCAGACAATCTAGCTAAAGTACTGATATAAACAATAACAGCACTAAATACAAGAGTTAGAGCAGATACATGCAATATGCAGAGAATATGTCTATGCAAGACTAGGGATATAACACAGGCTTGTGCTTTACGAAGCTCGTAAAGAATAAGAAGAATAAGAAGCTTGGTCTTAAATGGCATAACCCTACCGCCTAAATGACAAACAGTTGCAAGTAATGATCATGGAGCTGAGAATGCGGTCCAGATCTTAATAGACCAGTGAGCTTAACGGCTGGAGGCGTGACCTTACAACTGACCAAATCTGCGGCAAACTTCCCACATTCCAGAACTAGAAAAGGATCGATGTATAAGCCAGTAACGATAATACCTGCGCTAAAGTAAATATCCGTTCAATATCAGGAATGCAAAAGGCAATTCACACTCAAACATATTTTGTAGAAAAGAAACTAAAAATGAGAGAAAAAGAAAAAGATCATACACAAATCTCCCATTGCTTAACAGCCAACACAAGAAGATAGGGGCGCACTATCTTGTGCATTGACCAATTTCTGCTGACAAAACGGCTCAAACGAGTGGGAATTTAGGACAAAATGAGTTAAGCCTATACAGACATCGGTTAAGCTAAAGTCAGTTGATGTCACGGTCACGTGACTGCCAAAATGTTCCTCATTTCTTACTGGTGAAATCTTTTTGAGGGATGGAAAGATAGCGACCACAAGTTTTTAATTGTTCGGTCCCAGTTTCGTAATTTGAAGCATTGTTCTACTTCACAAAAAATTCAATACATATTATCCGAGCTCCATATGGGTAATTATTTTATTTAATGTTGGTTTCAGGCAAAAGTCATCTTTCATTTTAAATAGCCCGCCACACAGAGGGGTGGGGCCACAACAGATATGTATGGGAAAGTCAATGAAAATTAATATAGTTCTTCAGCTGTCTGCCTGAGCTAGCTACATAAGGTGCACGCCATTTTGCCTACAGCCATGCATCATTGTGTTTTCTTGTCAGTAAATTATCTCAGTTTGCAAAACGTTGCGCACCATTTTTTGTTTTCTTAATGTGCATAATGTTCTGCATCATTGTGTGCTCTGTAATCATTAAATTACCTCAGTTCGTGTGATGATGGGGATCATTTTTTGTTTTGTCATCACTAAATATCTCAGTGCCTGCAATGTTGCGCATCACTGTTACCAGTAAATAACGTAAGTTTGCTTAATTTGTGCATCTTTGTTATCAGTAAATTATCTGTTTGCATAATGTTGTGGCTCATTCGGTGTTTTGTCAACAATAAATTACCTCAATTTGGAAATCCTATGCATCATTGTTATCAGTAAATTACCTCAGTTTGCGTAATACTATGCATCATTGTTATCAGTAAATTACCTCTGTTTGCATAATGTTGTGAATCATTGTATGTTTTTATCAGTAAATTACCTCAGTTTGTGTAATTGCATTCTGCAGCTGGGTAATCTGGGCGTTGACGGTGTCCTGATTGGACAGGATGTAGTTCAATGCCTTGGTAATCCTGTCCTACGGTGGAACACAGTTATCAACAGGTGTCAAAAACCTCTTCCTATGGAAATGATAAGTTAAAGGCTACAACATAACACATGCACATATTCACATACAGCCCTCAAACACACATATGAATGCTCACTCACACACATACATGCACACAGTCACAATCACTGGCATAAACATGCTACTCACTCACACACTTGTGGACATACAAATCACCCTCCCTCCCACACACACTCACTCATTATTTGTTATTCTGGCTCTCTTGGCAGTGTCCGTCATCTGAATCCAAATTAATATGGATTTTAAATGCTGAAGAGGAGTCTGAAGGCAAAATACAGGAACTGAAGATGGCTGTAGTACAGCCAGGCAGAGCATTACCAGAGAAGATATCCAGCATCTGGTGATGTCTATGCATCTCAGACGTCAAGTAGTCACTGCATGCAATGATGTGCTATCAAATGTTAAAAATAGTGCCATGGACACTGTAGCTCACTTGTTTTATTTCAGGCTTGAGTGTTATGTAAACTCACAAATGGTAGTATTTTTTATGCTTGGGTCCAACATTGGGACACCTTTTGTAATTTGTGTAGGGTAAAAAAATCTATATATGTACAAGTGGTAACTATGTGGTCCAAGCAACATGAGGTAATCATTAGTTTTGAAGCAGTGAGGACACAAATTATGTGTTTTTCAAACAATTTCCATTTCATGACACATAACTGTGCGTGGTATTCTTTGCCCTGCTACTTTCGCATTGATTAGTCATTGCCATGTCTATGAAATAGCAGCTGTTACCTGATTGACAAATAGCAGCCAGATATTTAAATATTTATTTTGCATGTTGGAAAGACTATTTGATTCTCATACAGAGATCCAATATGCAAAATTAGAACCAATAAGTCTAATGGTTGAAAACAAATATATAATTTTACATTGTATTTCTTAATACAGCACCACATATTGGCCAATTGAAATCAAATTTGTTGTACCTCTCTATAGCGCCATCATTTGGCCAATCAAAGTAATTGCATTAAGATTGTCCTTTCATATATCCTTAACAAAAGTATTAAATTCCATGATTGATGACAGAGTATACAGGCTAATGAAATTGTTTAAACTATCACTTTGTTCTTCCAGGTTTTTATGGCAACCTTCACTATTATGAAATATGCAAAATTAAAAGTTGCTTGCACAATGGTTTAAGAGTTATGACCATTTGTTTGCTATAGCGCCACCTATGAACCGAATTCAAACTAAATTCAGTATGAAGAAGTTGCATGACCCGTAGATGTGTGGTCTCAAATTTGGTAATGATTGGACATTGCATTAAGGAGTTACAGCTCTTTATATCAATATAGGCCATGCCCTTCAATTTTGCGTGAATTTATCTCACTGCTTAGGAGGAGATAAAAATTAAAGGAGACATATTTTGCCATTTTCACTATGCTAATGTTCCCATTGTGTTAGTTCTAAACATCGACTGAGTAGTTTAACATGACTTTCAGTTCGAAAAACTCCCTACGTTTCTCGGAGCTGCACCCAGAAAAACACCCATTTTAACAGCCTTGCAGCCACTTCCTGAAAACGGTCGGTTATGGACTACACTCTTTCATGATTGGTCGGTTTAGCGGAGCCTTCCAGGGGCGGAACCAAAGGCAGAAGGGGCAGACCTAGGTTTCCAAGGCCCGCCCCCACCCAGCTCCACGTGCTCTTTTAGTATACACAGTATACTCTATACTATATCCCACATAGCAAAATTGGCCTGGCCCAATTCTGGCCCACATAATGCATACCCTTGGCCCAGTTCCGACCCACATACAGCAAAAATGATGGCCCTTTTGTGGCCCAAATCTGGTTTGCCAGAGCCGGCCCACACATGGGCCAGCACAGGGTCAGCTGCGGACACAATCGGTCCACATGTGGCATTCCATCACATAAACAGTGCCATCATTACCAGACTTGGCCCACATCCGGTTAACAGACCACTTGCCATGCCAGCAGTCGCCTAGCAGTGCCGGCTTGATGCCTAATCCGGGCCAGACCCATCTGCTATGTGGAATCAGGGCTCTCAAGTCTCACGCAATGAACGTGATTGTCACTCATTTCAGTCAGATGTCACGCACTTACGCCGCACATAGTATTTCTCACGCAAAAAAATGATTAAAACGAAAACAATTTCCAACAATAGGCCTACATGCGCAGCAGCACCGCTATAACTGTGGAAACCGGCAGGAATCAAACGTGGCAGTTTGCCACCTGCCAGCCAATCAAAAAAAGGGAAGGGGTTGTACAATAGCCAATCAGATAATAGCACTATCATATCAGGGTAAGATTTAGGGCAAAAACCAGTGAAAAAAAAAAAAAAACATAGTTATCCTGGAATTATTTACATGATCCTGCTACAACAGCGTTCTGAAAGCTGCATTATTCATTCACCCATGGTGGAATATATCAAGTGTAGTAGCCAACAATGATTTTGGATTTAGCAAATAGACACCTGTGAGTAAGTTACAATTTTCCAGACATACCTTTACTTCGCACATGTTGTTTCAACTTTCCATAAGCCAACTGGGTCGCTATGGATCTGCTGGTGCATCCTGACGGTGTAAATTGTGTGCCTATAGAGGTCTTGATCACAGTTGTCTGGGTAGAGACGCTGACTCGGTCTGCTTCTCGTGTGTTTCTTGGCGGTTTGGAGGCGGGCGTCGTGGGCACGTTCAGAGCGCATTCTTCCTGATTCATCACAGGTTTTATAAATTCCTCCTGATTGGCTTGAAATCGTGACAAAATAATTTCGACAGATCTCGCGAAGTTCTTGTTACGAGGCGTTCCGAGAGGCAGGAAATCACGTGAATTCCCGTTTGAGAATTACGGCAGAACCCCTATGTGTCATTTTTGACAACTTTTTTCGATGTTCGGCATGGAGGTGGAAGTTTATAGCATTCTCAGAATGTCAAAAAGCATGGCTCAGCATAATATGTCTTCTTTAACCCCTTAAGCCCTACGCCCCGGTACCTAGGGGTGGTGGTTATGCATAATAAATACAGCATGTTTCCAAATCGCAACATTGTCAAGCGGCATATCCACATTTCGCGAAGAAACTAGGCAAAAAGCTCACATAGACCATTTTTACCTCACCCGAACACAATTCAAGCACCAAGCAAGTAAATAAGCATGTAGCAAAACATAGGATAAAATCATATCAGCGCTGAATCGCTAGAATTTCTCCTGAATTTGTGCTATGCATAAAAACGATAACTCAAATGAAAGAGGAAAGTCCACAGAATCCAACGATATGAGCCCTGTCATTTTAAACCGACACCACACTCAAAGAACAGCAGGCATACACTTTACAGTCTACAGAGATGAGCAAAGAAATTTCTTACCTTTGATAATTTGCAGTAAAAAAACAGTTTGAGGGTAAATCCATGCTTGCTATTGTTAGCTCAATGTGTCTGTGTTATAATGAAACTAGATCTGTGAGTCTCAAAGCATGTTTTTCTTCTCGAGCATTGCTTCAAAGATCTCAGTTCCTCAGCATTTCGCTTGCTTGCAATGTATTTTCCTCTCTGTGATTGGCTTGTGATGCTGTCAGTAAGACTTTGCCAGTAGCCATTTGATTCTATGGCTTCTGAGGTTTCCAACGAGCCCTAAAGCACCTTTATCGCACAAAGCTAGCCTGAGCTAGAGCCTTGCGTTCCCAGTGCGTCAAACCGAGTCCGTGGGCCATTCGAATGTACTTAAATAGCGTGACAATATAAATGCTTAACAGGTTTGTTTGTGGTATTTTCGGTATAATTATCCGCTAAATATTCAACCGTCATTTTCAAAGTCGTTTTCTGACAGAAATGCATGAATACTGAGGGCACAACAGTACAAGCAAGGTGAGTGACTTGTTTTTTTGACTCATTCTTTATATGGGCAATTTGAGAGCAGCATCAGTTAAATGGTATAGCCTAGTGGTTAGGGTGTAGGGCTGCAGCGCGGGCGACCCGCGTTCGAGTCTCTGATCAGGTGTGCTTTAGTAAGATAATAGTGCCATTTTGCTTGTAAAAATAATTGCTGAGGATTTTATTCTTTTGACTTTTTTCCCCATTTTTTTTAACCCATTCTGTATTCATAATCTTATTAATTTGCTTTTTTTTTAAACAAAAAAAATCTGCTCCAGTGGAGCCAAACTTCATTTTCTTTGTATTTATTGTCTTTGAATGGGAAACTGTATAGGCTATAGGACTGGTAGAAATATTAATAAAAAACTTATAAATTCTAAAAATTAAAAACTGGTTGTATTTGGGTGAAATGTATGCCTGTAGTGACATGTTAGTGAAATTAGATGAGTTTTACGGTTTAATATCTGAGAAATCTGATTTGGCACACAAGGTACCTGAATTGCCAATTTGGAGAAGCAACCTAGACATTCCTCTCTAATTTTGTTCTGATTTACTTGATTAGAATAAACTTTGTTACAGATAATGGTGAGATTCTGTGCTGTAAATTTTTAGAGGTTTCAGACAGCAACTAATTAAGTTTACAAGGGATAGAAGTAAAACTTTGTTTGGTGCAAAATTAGGTCTTTGATTTATATTGTGTTCCATCTTCATTTACTCTGACTCAGTGACATATACACTGATTTTTACAGAAATCCCAAATGGTTTTACCTTTATTATGATACCAAGATCATTCAAATGGACCAAATAGTTGCAGAGATATACTCATTTCATTTTGGGCTTGCCATTTTCGAAAAAGAGGCTCAGGGCTTAAGGGGTTAAAGGGTTCAGAAACAATTTAAAATGCCAGAAAGTTTGCAAAAATTAAAGTGGCTTACATGGATTGATTGGTCTCGACCCACAGAATCTAACAAAAAAGAATTTTGTTCCTACAACCCATGGTTTAGAAGTTATTGCCCAAGGTATATTGTAAATCTCCTTTGCACCGCCATTTTGTTGCATTATGTTTGTATGTGCTATATATGTCTTGTGTACTTGCAACCATTTTCTTGACGTGTCAACTTTAGTGCTTTTCTTTTTTTTCTCACCAATGTATTGTTCGGTATTCTAATGTATGCAATCAGCGTGTTCTCAACGTTCAGCTTTGCTGCCTTCTTGGGCTGGTCACCATTGAAAAAGATATTTTTTTTTCCTAACCGTTTTTTTTTACCTGGTTAAGTAAAGGTTAAATAAAATAAATATGGAAAAAGTAATTTTAAATCGATATAAATATATCAAAGTAATTTGAATGAAAATGGCTCTTTTCCACATCTTTAACAGCAATATAAAGTTTGATGACAGGTGACAGCTAAAGTGAGTATAAGGGCAACTGAAATTTCATTTGCTGATGTTGGCCATGTTTTTTCATTTATCAGTTTGCTCTTACAGATTTTCATAGCAATCCTGACCAACATGAAGCATGCAAAATTTCAAATTGATCGGACAAATGATTTAGGAGTTAGACCATTTGTTTGCTATAGCGCCACCTATGGACACATTTACACCAATCGAACAATTTTTAATCTGTCCATCCAAATACACCTCCCCACCGAATTTCCCCTTGATCCCTTCAATGGTTTGGCAGAAGTTCAAAGTTAACACTGACGCCAACGCGGACATCAACACTGATGCCGACGATTTGATTGGCTGATGTTGGCCATGTTGTTTCATTTGCCAATTTGTTCTTATGGATTTACATAGCAACCCTGACCAACATGAAGCATACAAAATTTCAAGTAGATCGGACAAATGGTTTAGAAGTTATGACCATTTGTTTGCTATAGCACCATCTATGGACAGATTTATGCCAAATTTGATTTTTTTGATTGACCTGGCCTGTGGATGACATATCTCAATTTTAGTGAGGATTGGTCATTGCACTTAGTATTGGCAACTCATTATATCCATAGAAGCCACACTGTCGAAATTCATTGGCTTACTGTGGCTACATCCTTTAACATAGCAAAATTCTTCATGCTAAGATTTTAGATCTTGGTCTGATGATGCTGTTGGCCAAATTTTGTGCAAATTGATTGCACCGTCTAGTAGGAGATAGAAATTAAAGTTTTTAGAGATTTTTTTTTTACCAACAATTCAAAATGGCAGACCATTTTTATAAGTGGAAATGAGTGGGGCTTATATAGGTTGATTTGTCTTGATCCACAAAATCTAACAAAATAAAGAATTTTGTTCCTACGACTTACGGTTCAGAAGACATACAGTTGCAATCAAAATTATTCAACCCCCATTGCAAATTAGGCTTACTAGCAAAATTTACAAACTTTCAGCTGATTGTGATAAACAGATTAAACAAGAACATTTTAAATAGCTCAACACAACTAACATTACAAGTGGTTTCTCCAAATTTAACACAAAATGCCACTTTTAATGACAACTGCAGTCTCAAAATTATTCAACCCCCCGAATAGAATCCGTCATAAGAGCATATTTCCAAATCAGTTGTTGTCTCAAGCATACCTAATGCAGCTAATCAAGAGTTTAATTAGTTGCATCAGGTTTGCTGGAGATAGAACACATCAAATACTTGCTCTGGCTAGGGGTTTGTTGACAGTGACATTTGATTGCATATTAGAAATATGGCTGCCAAGAGAATTGTCCAATAAAGGAGATCACTGCCAGGCAGAAACGAGGAAAAGGATACAAAAAGATAGCACAGGCACTGAATGTTTGTAGAGATACAGTTGGAAGCATAGTTAGCAAGTTCAGAGTTAAAGGAAGAGTGGCTACAGTACCAAAATTGGCAGAAAGAGGAAGCTATCAATGGCTATCACCTGATTCCTGAGAAGACGGGTGGTGAAAAACCCTCGAGTGACCGCAGGAGACCCACAGCAAGACTTGGAGGCAGGAGGCACTGAGGTTTCAGTTTGCACAGTAGGGCGTACACTAAACGTTGAAGGTCTCCGAAATATACACCACAACTGATCCAAAAGCACAAGCTCCAATATGCTCAAAACCATATAAATAAGCCACAGAAGTTTTGGGATACTGTTCTGTGGAGTGATGAAACAAAACTGGAGTATTTCGGGCTAATGAATCAGTGGTATGTCTGCAGGGAGAATAAAGAGGCATATGCTGAAAAGTACGCCCTGCCTCAAGAGAAGAATTGCGGGGGCTTTTTGATGCTCTGCGGCTGCCTTGCTTCCTCTGGCACTGGAAATCTGCTAAGTGTGGAAGGCAAGATGGATTCAGTCAAGTACCAGGATTTCCAAGGAGAAAATGTAATGCCGTCTGCAGGGAAGCTGACACTTGGGCATCATTGGACCGTCCAAGAGGACAATGATCCTAAACAAACCTCAAAATCCACCAAGGCTTGGTTTCAGAAGAAGTCAGGGAAGATACCAGATTGCCCATCACAGTCGCTTCACTTGAATTCCATAAAAAATCTCTGCTGGGACTTGAAGAAGACGGTTACAGCATGCAAACCCTAGAATATTAGTGAACTGGAGGCCTTTGTCCATGAGGACTGGGCTAAGATTCTTTGGGAATGCTGCCAAAAGCTGGCGTCTGCCTATGCATCACATTTCCAGCAGGTCATAGCGGCAAAAGGGTGCTCTACTAAGTATTAAAGATGCTTGTCATGAAGGGGTTGAATAATTTTGAGCCTGTAATAGTCATTAAAAGTGGCATTTTGTGTTGAATATGGAGAAGCAACTTGTAATATTTGTTGTGTTGAGCTATTTAAATTGTTCTTGTTTGATTTGTTCATTCAAACAGCTGAAAGTCTGTAAATTTTGCCAGTAAACCTAATTTGCAATGGGGGTTGAATAATTTTGATGCAACTGCAGCCTGAAAGGCGTTATACTGCCTTTGGATGGATTAGCACTAATCAAACAATTTATGACACTGGTCAACAACATTTTTGTTGCATTGATATCAACACTTGGTATTACCTAATTTGAGTGTGCTGATTTCAGATCTGAAGTTAGTTTTGTTCCCCCAAGAGTTACAGTTTTTTTGCAATCAAGATATTTCACAATCTCAAAATTTCATCTTCAGCTAGTCAGTTGTGCAGGCCTAGATCAGTTGACTAAATCAGTGGTGTCAGGTGCGCTTCTGCTGTACAAAGGTAAGGATGAGATGTTCAAAATCAGGTTTCTGCAGGCTGGTCCAATAAATGAATGATTCAATACTTACCGGCACATCAGCTCACAAGGGCTATTCAGTGCCAGAAAAAGTTAAAATGAAAAATATACAGGCTAGTCCATACAAAACTCAAAACTGCCAAGGGCAGGGGTGTCAAACTGGTCCATGAAAGGGCTGAGGGGCTGCAGATTTTCATTCCAACTGAACAGAAGCACACCTAATACAACTAATAACTGGGCAGGCTGAGATCAGTCTTTTAAAATATCTGTATCAGGTGTGCTTCTGCTTGGTTCGATCGAAAACCTGCAGCCCCTTGGCCCTTTTACGGACCATTTTGACACCTGTGGTCTAAATTATGACCGCAAATGGCTGGAATCCAAAACATAAAATTGCATGAAAACAAGAGCATGTAGAACCATATCATTCCCAGATTTGAAAGCAGCAAATCAAAAATAGTAAAAAACAGTAAAAAAAAAAGTTATGCAACAGAGATTTTGAAAAAATTTGTTGAGCTGTTTTATCTGTACATCCAAATGTTCCTCCCCGCCAAATTTCTCATTGATCCCTTCACTGCACTGCAAAAAATGAAAGATGAAAATACTAGGTAAGATGAATTTACTTATTTTAAAACTTAAAACACTTATTTCTATCACCATTTTTCTTAGAAAGATAAAAAATGTTGTCCTTCATTTGAGGTAATTTTGACTAGCTTGCCAATTGAATAAGTGAATTTTCACTTGTCAAGCAAATCATAACTTATTTTAAGTTACTATTTGCTTGACAAGTGAAAATGTTTTACTGATTTTAAATTACTATTTGCCTGATAAGTGAAATTTTCTTATTCCATTGGCAAGCTAGTCAAAATTACCTCAAATCAAGGACAAATTTTTGTCTAAGAAAAATGGTGAAAGAAATAAGTGCTTTAAGTCTTAAAATAAGTAAATTCATCTCACCTAGTATTTTCATCTTTCATTTTTTGCAGCGTGGTTTGGCGGGTGAAGATCAAAGTTAACACAGACGCCGACACTGCCGCATGATCGCATAAGCTCCCTTTGGTCCATTGGATCAAGTGAACTAAAAATGGTGAGTTTATTAAAGATTATGTTAAACCGTCCAGTATTTTTTGATGCGCCCGAAAATCTAGAGAAAATATGAACTAAGGAGGCCATTTTTTTCTAAATAGCTAATCTGATATGGATTATAAGCACTTCAGCCTAATTGTCACCATACCCTTTCAAATTCAAGGTGCTTAAATTAATTCCAGACCACAACTAAAATACTAGTTAAGGATATTTATTGAATTGGATAAGCATGGGAATTTGTACTGACTAAGGATGGAATGGAGTCCACTCGATGAAGACCAGTGCAGGATAACATGGAGCCCCAGGAGACAAGACTCAACGTGGGGTTCGAGTCTCTCCCTGGAGTCATAAAGGCTCTTTTGAGTCTCCAAAAAAAGGTGGAGTGAGAAGACATGAGCATATGCTTGATGGATGCCACGGTCCACGGATGTCATTATGAAAGTAGCATGGGTATTCTTGTGATAGCAGAATTAGCTGTAAATTAATTTTCACAAGCTGGTGTCGCTACTGTATATGGCATTCAATGGGCAACGAGAAATGAATAGATTAATGATACGACTGGTAGGAAGGCTCCAGCATTTCAGAAAGCCTCCCATTGCCATCAGCAGGAATAGTGTCTAGAATGTTAAGTATTGGACTAATGTAATCACTAAGGTCAGAAGAGAGTTTGAGGAGCGAAGCTGTGCAGAGTTGCACACAGCAAGTCTTTGGGTATGTCAGGGATTTATGGGAAACTGGCCACCTAAGGCAGTGAGAGTGGAATTTCACTTCGATTTTTATTTATATAAGCTTTTCGCTGAAGGATTGTCGCAGAGAAACTTTACAGAGCAAAATGGGCAGTGCCTGGCCTGATCCCCAGGATAACAAATGAGGCAAAAAGTGCCGGAGAAGGAGAAAAAAACCTCAAACGCTGGTGAGAAAAAACTTCCCAGTGGTGAGAAATCTCTGGAGGAACCCAGCTATAGTGGGGAGCCCATCCAAATAATTTTTTAATTTTAATTTCTTTGTATTAATGGGTGTGAGTAGGAGTAGGAATTAAGGATAATTTTTTTGATAGAAGGTTTTTTGGTGGAATTGTCCAGTTTACTATATTGACTTTGCCCAGTTTGTCCAGGTGAGAGATGAGTGCTTTCAGTCTACCCCAAAAAATTTGATAAGAATCTAGTGTACAAGTCAAAGGGCAGATGAACAAGTGTGATGCCTTGGCGGGGGTGAAGTAGGCATTTTTTGAGGGGGGGCTCAGAATCGCCCAGTCTGATGGTGTCAATCAGCATTATCTTATGGGAGTGCAACCAGCATGATCAGGCATGTGCGGATCGATAGGCACGGAAAAAATGAGTTTGAGTGATGTGTCTATGAACTCCGGTAAAGCCTAGGAACATGATGCTAAATGACACATCCCTTCAGCTAGTTTCGGGGCTAAAAAAAGTTCCAGATGTGCATCCCAATTCCTTTCCATGGGGAAGGAAGTCCAGGTCTTTAGAGCTCAGACAGTGGGTAGGATGCCTGGGATTGGGATGATGGAGTTGTTACATTTGCAGTATTTACTGGACACTCGTATCCTGTAGATGACATTTATACAAAGTACGTCAAAAACTATACATGCGTTCATGAGGGAGAGAGAGTATACATGGGGACAAGATAGGGATTGGTTGGAAGGAAGTGATGTCATCATCAGCATTTACAAGATAATCTTTATGGCAGGTTGCCTATAAAACAAAAGCTTTGATCAAACAACGTTGAATGGAGATGGAAGAGACAAGGGAACGAGAGACAAGATGATGTGTGAATGGAAAAATTAGGGCATGAAAATTAGATGTAATTTGTCATGCGTTGTTATAAAGAAAACCTCCTGAAAACTGAAATGCAATGACATAATTTGTGTGGGGGAAGAGGAATGAGGGATCGGGACGGGGGTGATATTTCATTACTTGAATTTGTTTCAAATCTGGAAGAAAAAAATGTATCAAAATCATGTGGGGATAAAGGGACATGGGGGACTGAGGGAAGAAACAAAAGAATGAGGGAAGTGGCCAAAGGGGAACGAGGGAAGGGGAACAAGGGGAGGGGCTGAAGAGGAAGAAAGGGAGGGGCCAAAGAGGAAGAAGGGGAGGGGGCAAAGAGGAAGAAGGGGAGGGGACAAAGAGGAAGAAGGGGAGGGGATTAAGAGGAAGAAGGGAAGGGGATGAAGGGGAACGAGGGATGGCGATGACAGGAAAGGAGGGAGGGGGACAAAGGGGAAGGAGGGAGGGGAACGAAGGGGAACAAGCGAAGGGGATGAAGGGGAACAAGGTGTGCGATATCATTATTAAAGTTAATTGCATTTTTTTGTGCTTGAAAGCAGAGCATCAGTTTATTTGTTTAAAAATTATTTGGAAAAATTATAAAGTTTATATACCTGGCAAAAAGTACATTGGGATTTTAGCAAGGGGAGGGAGTAAAGGATAGAGTAGTCCAACAGAGAATTGCCAGATTTGTTCCTCCACAATTTGAAATTCCAGCAATGAATATTTTAGTGGCTGAAGGAGCCAAAATAGCTGTGTTTGATCTTTGAATACACCGAAGGAAGAGGAGAGGAATGGATGAGGGGACGATAGGATGCACGTGCTCAAGGATATTAGTGCAGCTTGCAGAGACAGGGATGAAAGGGGGACGTAAGAGGCCAAAATGATCTAAAACAGAGGGTGCAGGCACGGGGAATACAACCTGGCCCTGTAACTAGGGGCAGTTGTTGCAGAATCGGTGGCGTAGGCTGTTGGGTGTGATGACATAGCTGGTGCAGTCAATATTATGGCAAGGACCCGAAGCCACTGTATTGCAGTTGGAATGGTTCTAGATGGTGAAGGGTTGCTTCGCTTGCGATTGATGCGGAACAGGACTGGAATTGTTTTGCGTTGATAAAATAGTGGTTGAAATTTAGGTCTGTTTTGTTCTTAGCATGTTGGAGACAAATGATGATCCATCAATAGGAACTAGGAAGGCAAGCTGGGTTGAGTCACTGAGTAGCTGCGAATGTAGGTTGAAAGCTGTAGTCTGGGCGCTGACGCTTGAGAGGAGCTCAAAGAGGCAATGGCTGGGGCAGAAATGGGTAATGACTATTGTGGGTTGTATCTATTCCTGGCCATTGTGCAAATTTTTGGCCTTTAATTGCTTAATAACCTCAGTTAGCTAAACCATTAATGAAATATCAGTTTATTTGCTTATTTGAAATTAAAAAGCTCCTGATTGACCACCAAAGACCTTTCTCGTGTCCCCAAATGAAACATTTTACTGTGATGTACTCTGAGTGAACTAATGTTTGCTTGTCGAGCCAATTAGCTTATTTTGGCAGGATAATCAGTGGAAATGACAACTGGCATAGACGCATGTCCTCCGGGATAGGAATTCCCCATCCCTCAAAAAGGCAGAGCCATTTAGTGATCTGCTGCCCTAGTAAATGGACTGTAACAAGTAACTTTGGAAGTGACAAGGTCTGCGCAAGCCTATAAGTTGTGGACCATTATTGCTTTAAGAAATTTCTGATGGGCGTGGTAATTGAAATGATGTCCTTGACTCATGAGGATGTGGTGAACTTGGAAGTTTTTTTTGTTTTTTTTATGGTTTTGCTTCGGGTGTAGCATTACAAAACTTGCTAGCATAGTTTGGTTTGTTTAAAAGTCCTTTAATCCAGAGCATGAATGGCTGAATAGCTAGATTAGTCTGATCTGTCAAAACCTCTGAATAGCCTTTTCGTTCAGAGCGTGTTGGATATGGCTATCAATCATACAAGGTCTCGAAAGGGACTATTTGTGCTCGCTGGAGTGAGTCGCCGGAGAGCAGTAAACCCTGACTGGACCAGCTGGAGTTGTAGCTTTTGCCCTGGGAGGAAGCCCAGCAGAACCGGGGGAATGCTGTGATTTGCCGTCTTGGAAGATGGACTGTCTAATCAGGAACGAGATGATGGCGTCTGAACCGGAGACATTGAAGAATTTGTTGGAATAGCTTTGGTTGAACAATTAAATTTGAGTCGAATTCGGCATTTGTTGGTTATGCCGGAATCCACAAGCTCCAATTCTGGAATAAATGTTGCTAGGTAAATTGTAATTTTGTTCAGCAAATAAGTAAACAAGTGCGAAGTCACTGAACCTGCGTTGCTGCACGGGTGTTATGTAGAAGTATGCTTTGGTGAATAAAATTTGCATTGATTGAGAGATGGTGAATTGTTATGATGATGATGATGATGATGACTACGATGATGAAGATAGATAGATGCAGCCATATGGAAATGATAAACTGGAAAGGATTTTGGCATAGCACTCTCATCTTCAATAATGACCTGCCTTGGGTCAGCTACTTATTTTGCGAGTTATCTCGATAACGTCGTCTGAAGGCCATCTTGGATTTTGATGTTGTGATATCATTTTCAATAAGAACATGCAATAGGTCAAGATGCACCACCATACCAAATTAAAAGTTCCTAGGCCACTTGTTTTTCACGTTATCTTGATAACGTCGTTTTGACAGAAACTGCGGCGGCCATCTTGGATTTTGAGTCAGCGCGGCCATTTTCAATAGTGACCTGCCTTAGGCGAAGTTACATTAGCATACCAAATCAGAACTTCCTACGACACATATTTTTCGCGTTATCTCGATAACGTTGTTTTTACAAAAACGGCAACGGCGGGTCCGGAAGTGGAAAAGCCATTTCTAGACCTGCTGCCTTCGGCAACGCAGGTAAAAATGTCATCTCAGCAAGAGGCTGGTCAGAAAGATTGCGTGTCCAGTAGAATGCTAGTCGGGGAGAATACGAGTCCGTTGGCAGGTTGGTAGGACATGGACTGACGTTTTTAGGTGTGGTCTGGTTCACTAACCTGCATTTAATAAACTCTAAAGAGCACAACCTAAACAATGTTGATGAATGATAGTGTTTGTTCTATACACACTCACAGACAAACCCATGCAATCTCTCACATACAAACATACTGACACAGAATCGCAAACACACCGCCATCTCTTGTACACACGTGCACACTCAAACACACACAGCCACCCGCACAAACACGCACCGACACAAGCACAAAAACAAAATTTCGCCCACCACACACACACTCACACGCACCAACACAATCACACCAACATGCATACGCCCACCATAAACACACACACACCCCAACGCAATCACGCAAACAAACATATGTCCACCACACATACACACACACACACACACACACACATATACCAACATAATCACAGACACACACACCAATACAATCAGACAAACACACAAACACAACCAACAAAATCACATAAACACGCAAATGCCCACCATACATACACACACACACACACACACACACACACACACACACACACCAACTTAATCGCACAAACACACATACGCCAACCACACACATAGACACACACATACGCCAACCAAAAACACACACACGAACACCAACACGCACATACACACACCCACACACACACACGGCCTACCTTGAGCGTCTGGTAGGTCTGGGCTACAGGCGTGACCTTGTGACCAGCATGGATGCGGCGAAGCTTGCAGAGGGCACAGAGCAGCCGCTGGCAGGACTTACAGTAGAACTGCAGCTTCTCTTGCTCGTGCTCCGGACAGGTCAGAACCTTGGAGGCAAAAAAATGTCAGGCATTTCCCACAACATACTGTATAAAAAAACTACTGACCATGCTAACTGTGACATCACTTTCTACGTTCCTCGGGCCTGGGGCAAAAGAAACATTGAAGAAAATGTAAGTTCAGGCTAGGGATGTCAATTTCAAGAAATTGCGTTACTCGATTACTGATAACGTTAACGATCAATCATCGATTAATTGTTATTTAAAAAAAATGTTTTTGCTTTGTATATACACCAAGTAATTCCAAATGCCTTTTTATTTCACAATCAAAGCTTTATTTCAAGTCTTTCACAGCAACATTTTTGCTTATTCTCTCTGCATATTTGCTTAAAAAAACATACCAGTATTGAAACAAAAATTGAATATTAATGTAACTTGCTTCGGCGTACGGCTTCTTAAAAAAGCGCAGTGGCAATTCGTGGGCTGTAACAAAGGGAAGCCAAAACTTGCACCCTTCAGTGCTTAATGACCTGAATCTATCGCAGTTTACTTTTGATTAGCAACAGTGGCTCACACTAATTGGTTGAACGACAGTCAAATTAATTTTACATAGCATTGTTAAACATTGCACCACAAAATTATGAAACATTCGCACATGAGTCTGTGCGAAAGATATGAGTTGATCGCAAGCTGCAGCGTGTGTGCTTTCTGAAATACGCAGGGTTGCTTCAATATTAACTGTTTGCTTCTGTTACTTGTCAGTCTATATCAGACGCTGAGCAGATGACAGGTACAGTATCTAACAAAAGTGAGTACACCCCTCATATTTCCACAATTAATTTATTATATCTTTTTAAGGGACAATGTTACAGAAATGAAACTTGAATATATTCTAGAGTAGTCATTGTACAATATGTGTAGCAGTGTAGATTTACTGCACTGTCCAAATAACCGAACAGTCACTATTTCCAAAATGGGTGGCAACAAAAGTGAGTACACACCCCAATTGGTAATGGTCAACCAAGCAATGAAACGTGTCTTATTCATCATGTTCATGCTTTTGTCTGTTCGACTGGGCCATATGAGGTTGTGTAACGTGTTGAAGGTTTAAATTGTGGTGCTTTGGGTTCAATGCTCTCATTCTGGTCACTGGATAGTCAACATGGCACCTCATGGGAAAGAACTCTCTGAGGATCTGAAAAAGAAAATTGCTGCTCTCCAGAAAGATGGTCTAAGCTACAAGAAGATCTGTGAAACCATGAAACTGAGCTACAGCATGGTGGCAAAGGTTATCCAGCAGTTTTCCAAGACGGGTTCCACTCGGAACAGGCCTCGGCAGGGTCGACCAAAGAGGTTGAGTCCTCGTGCTCTGCGTCAGGTGCACAAGTTGGCTTCAGAAAACAGACGCAGGAGTGCTGGCAGCATTGCTAACGAGGTTGCAGCAGTGGGAGAACAGCCAGTCAGTGCTCAGACCATACGCCGTGCACTGCACTTAGTCGGTTTGCATGGCCGTTGGCCAAGACAGAAGCCTCTTCTGAAGTTAGCCCACAAGAAAGCCTGAAAACAGTTTACTGAAGACAACCAGTCCAAAAACATGAACTACTAGAACCATGTTCTGTGGTCTGACGAGACCAAGATAAACTTGTTCGGTTCAGATGGTGTCCAGCATTTGTGGCGGCGCCCTGGTGAAGAGTACCAAGACAAGTGTGTACTGCCTACAGTCAAACATGGTGGTGACAGCATCATGGTCTGGGGCTGCATGAGTGCTTCTGGTCCTGGGGAGCTGCGCTTCATTAATGGAATAATGGATTCCAACATGTACTGTGACGTTCTGAAGCAGAACCCGATGCCCTCTCTTTGGAAACTGGGCCGCACGGCAGTTTTCCAACATGATAACGCCCTCCAAGATGACAACTGCCTTCCTGAAGAAGCTGAAGGTGAAGGTGATGCAATGGCCAAGTATGTCCCCAGACCTGAATCCCATTGAGCACCCGTGGGGCATCCTCAAGAGGAAGGTGGAGGAGCAGCAGGTGTCCAACATTCACAAGCTCCATGATGTTGTCATTGAGGAATGGAGGAGGATCCCAGCAACAACCTGTGCAGCTCTGGTGAATTCCATGCCTAGGAGAATCAAGGCAGTGCTGGACAACAGTGGTGGTCACACTAAAAATTGACACTATGGATACAATTTGGCATGTTGACGGTGAGGTCTACTCACTTTTGTTGCCACCCATTTTGGAAATAGTGACTGTTTGTTCAGTTATTTGGACAGTGCAGTAATTCTACACTGCTACACATATTGTACAATGACTACTCTAGAAAATATTATTCAGGTTTCATTTCTGTAACGTCGTCCCTTGAAAAGATATAATAAATTAACTTAATCGTCGAAGAGCGAGGGGTGTACTCATTTTTGTGAGATACTGAATACATTCCCGGAAATGTGATTTTAGCTATCGCCGATATTCCCAGGATTTGGCTTAATTAACCGCGAATGATGTTTGCAAGATTTGTCTCGATGATGTTTGTTCGCCGGCACTCTTAATGAGACATCAGCTGCTCCACCGATTTTTTTAACTAGCATCACATTTCCAGCCGTTCTCACTGATGAGTGATGAACTGGCTTTAAGCCACAGAAAACAAATGTGAAAATATTTGGTAATTAATGTGTAAATATTCTATAATGTCAAAATGCCGTTTCATAAATCTAACATGCGATCGACGCATATTTTAATATTGTCGATACTTCGTTTACCTTCCCACTTGGCGTCAGTTGCAGTCTCAGGACCATCACTTCTGTAGCTATGGTTAGCTGAGCACATCTAAGAAAACCAGAACGATGTAGCAGTACTAGCTAAGTAGTTGCATCAGAAAATGTCAAAGTAAATTCAATATGAAACCGATACAGAAAATCTGGCCCTGGAATATCGGCGATAGCTAACATCACACTTCTCGGATGATATACCTGTCACCTGCTCAGCATCTGATAGCCTATAGGCTGATAAGTAACAGAAGCAAACCGTCAATATTGAAGCAACCCTGCGTATTTCAGAAAGTACTCCGAACCATCTCGTGCAACTAGCCAATGGGCCATATTGAACGATCTTTTGTCATCAAATAATGGACTGGGACAATCACACTATCCAACAAAATAACAGCGCATACCTCTGGGCGAAGGACGACGTTTCGTCATTATCACGGAACCGTTGTAGCAGACGACAGCTAATTAGGGGGAATAAAACCTCATTCATCTAGTCTTTGAAAACAAAAATTTCACATTTTTGTATTTTACAACATTTATTTACTAAGTATGTTTGTATAAAACAGCATTATGCATTATCCTTGAGTTCCCCTTAAAGTAAAAACATTAACTGTCCGGCCGCTCAGTGTAATTGTTATCGTGCGCCCTCCTCTGGTGGATAATTGAAACAGCTTTTGAAAATACACAGACAGAAAATACAACAGACCTATAGGACATATTACACTCGCTTTTCCAGATTCACTTTTCGATCAAAGGTCACATGATCGAGTAAATACTTAACGATCAATCATCGATACGTCGAGTAATTGTTAGCATCCCTAGTTCAGGCCTCGGTTACCACCATGCCGTAGAATTCGGACCCATTAGAGTCTGCTCGGTACAGCCGCCGAGTCAGTCATCCATCGAGGGCACATGCGCCCTGACACTGACACGCACACACACGCGCGCTTCCACAGCCTGACCCATCCAAGTCGCGCCTCAACTTCTTAAATATTCTGCAACACCGTGGCGCCGCCAGCAGGGCCCGCTCACCTTGGGTCTGAAGTTGAGGGTAGGCTGTACATGCTCGTGCTGGGCTCGCGGCGTGCCCCACGGGTGATGCAGCTTGAAGCACTCGTTGCAATAGCTGGACTTGCAGTCGGCACAGCCTTTGGTTGCCTCCAGAGACTGCGGCGGCCTGCAGAACTGGCACATCACTGCCACGGCGCCCAAGCTAACGGAGTGTCTATACCTAAGGTGAGGGGAACACTCATTATTAATAAGCTAATCCATGCTGGTCCATCTTATTAATGGAGGAGACCTCACCTCAGCAACGTACACTACCGCTCAAAAGTTTGGGATCACTTGCAAATTTCTTTGTTTTCCAAAGAAAAAAAAAAAAAAACATTTTCATGCATTTCACAAACATTTTTTTTCCATTTCACAAACATTTTTATCCATTTCATGAACAATTAAAATTAATCAGATGATTTTCAAAGAACGATCTACATTGTTGCATAGAGGCCTATTATCATTAGAAAATCCTTCTGCAAATGTGTTGCACAGCTGAAAACCGTTGAACTAATAAGGGAGCGCCAAAGGGAGCATGGCATTCTTGAGGTTGGTTTAGTACCTGAAGCATCAGCAGTTGTTTGTTTGTTTACAGGCTCAAAATGGCCAGAAAGAAAGAAATTCCTTTAGAGACCCGTCAGCCTATTGTTGTGCTTAGAAAAGAAGGCTATTCAATGCGAGAAATTGAAAACTTAAAATCTCTTACCATGCTGTCAACTACTCCCTTCAGAGAGCAGCATAAACTGGCACTAACAAGGACAGAAAAAAGGAGTGGGAGGCACCGATGCACAACTGTGCAAGAAGCCAAATATCTGAGAGTGTGTAGTTTAAGACAAAGACGCCTCACAGGTTGTCAACTAGCAGCTGCGCTAAATAGTTCCCGTCAAACACCAGTTTCAGTATCAACAGTGAAGGTGGTTTTTTTTTTTTGATGAAGGCAAAATTTGAAGTACATATTCATCATTTTCCATTAAAATCATTATTTCTAACTCAGACAATGTCAGCATGTTCTGTTCATGTGCTATATTTCCTATTCAGACTAATTTCATGTGTGTTTCCATGGAAAACAAGAAAATTTCCAAGTGATCCCAAACTTTTGAGCGGTAGTGCATATTTCAGCAGAAAGTAGAATATTTGATGTGTGTAAAACACATAGTTTTATACATTTTAATTTGGTAATAATCCAGTGCAATGCATTTTAAACCAGCAAGTCTACAAATTGGTTTCAAATATCAGGGGGCAGACATATTTATTTGAGGAGTCTAATTTTATGCAATCAAACGCCTTCATGAATGGAATGAGAATAACTGATGGATAAAATTAGATTCCCCAAGTAAAAGTGTTTGCCCCCTGATATTGAAACCAATTTGTAGACTTGCTGGTTTAAAATGCGTCGCACTGGATTATTACCAAATTAAAATATGCGTTCTGGACACTTCAAGAATTCTACTTTCCGCTGAAATATACTTTGCTGAGGTGCGGTCTCCTCCTTTAAGCCTTCCAGTCTCAGTATGAGCAGGGCTAGAGCTGGCATCTGAAACCTATTAGCCAAATGATAAGCCAATAGCTATTGTCAATTAGCCAAATTACTTCATTCTTAGCCACTAGTTTTTCACTAATTTGTAGTCAACTCAAATGATCAAGTTGTATGTTTTTGAATCTGCTTTTAAATTGGTGCTTGACTGCCTTTAAATACAGTTGTTGTCGTTGTTTAATGGTTTCACTCTGTCCCTATAGCTAAGAAAAGTTTGCCTTACTACAGACAAGTATCCTATGACAAAGGATGGAAGCTGGACCCATGGACTGAAGAATAGTCACTAAGTGACATAATATGAAGGTTTTAGCTAAACAACAGCTAAAGTGATATCGGGCGGAGCCTGGAGTTAGAGACACACTTCAAATAAGGCTACGTTACTACGAACAAATTGATTCAATTACACGGTGGGTTGATGCCCTCATATTCCATTGGATTAGCACTGGCTAGTAGGATGAGCTAACACCTCCAGATTAGGCCACCATGTATTGCTGTATTTTTGGGCTGCGTAGATATGGTGCGGAAATAATCCTTTCTCATTTAATTTGCATTCATGACGCGGCATGTTGCACACCGCGGACGTGTGACCATCATGATCGGCTTGGACATTTTGACATCCGGGGCATAAACATCTACACGCCCCCCTCCGGGATGACCAGATACTCACAAACCAAATGTGGGACAAATGGTATGTCTGAGTGGGACTATGTGGGACATGCTGCCAATGCTAATAGGTAGTAAAAAAATTCTCATAAATGAACATTGAGATTCTGTCCACTGGATTGTTATGTCTCCATGCTTTACCCAGCGGCTGATTCAGTATCACGCAATATGCAAGTATTGGGACTGAAACGTGTTTAATATGACCTTACTGTGCAGCATATATTGGCCAATTTGCACAGAAAAAGACTTTACAATTTGGCAATATCTGAACAAAAATTTAATTGCCTCATCTGTTAGTCCCATGATACAATCGTGAAGGCAGCAGGCATCACTTGCTTTAACTTTGTCATCCCTCTGACTCATGCCAAACTATGGCCATTTTAATTTAAAAGGGACACCATCAAAATAAATATGCAATAAATATGCATAGCAGTAAAAATACATTTAGAATGCATGGGATTCCTAGTATACAGTTTGAGGATGCATTTGAAGCCATGCAAGATGTATTTATGTCTCTAAAAATGTATTCCAACCAAAGAGGCTGTAACCCAAAATTCATTTTATCAAAAACTATGCCAATGCAATCTTTAATAGTGATGAAAAAATTTCTAATGGATTTCACAGAAGTAGCACATGCAGACCAAATGCACTTCAACTTCAATCCAGCCAGAGAACATGGTTAGATTTCACAAATAAATTATAACAACATTGAATGTTTCATTTCAGCTTATTTAGCACTTCAAGAAATGCATGATGTTAGGTCAGTGCATAATCACTGACATAGGTGCAACCATCATAACATAATGCAAACACTCGAGTATAATACGATATTAATATTAATTGCTAAATGCAACATCTCATTTTGATTTATCATTCTACAAACAGCATACCTGGCTATAAAAGACCCCAATTCAATACAACTCTGCTTACATGGAGATTAAGATTTATGCTAGGCTTATATGTCACACTGCTGACACCCAAACTGTTTCTTTTACAAACTCTGAAAGTATGGAACAAGTATCAGACAGCAGTATTGAGACTACTAATGAGCTGAAGATGGCCACAGCACAGGCCTATCCAATGAATTATGGTGTGCACTGTTAATGCTTTGGCAGAAGAAAAGCATGCTTATCATAACAAGGAAGCAAAGTGCAAACTGAATAGACTTAAGACACGGAAAATCAAACTGAGAGGGATACAACAATATCTCAGAAATTGACTGAGGAGGAGTAGGGTCGAAAGAGGAGGAAGAATAAGAATATCCCAACATGACATGAGTAGCGATAACAGGCCTTTCAGCACAGCTAGGCGCGCCGTGATGAGGAGTGAGGGAGGATGCAGGGTAAAAAGGGGAAAACCTCTCCACTATGCGCTCCAGGGTTAGGTTCCGCAGGCAGTCGGCCAGGCCTCTCTCCCCCAGCTCCACCTCTCTCTGGCACGGGGGGCAGGGAAACAGAACAGGCGGAGGTGGGCCATCCTTGCGCCTCCTACCCGGATAAGTTCCAAATCCTGGGGATGAGGCGAGGTTTATCCAATTGGATGGTCAGAGAGCAAAAGAGGAGACACCATGCAGAAAGCATAGTCAGACTTTTCAAATGGTCTCCACTGCCAAAGCCAGAAGACCATTCTCCTCGCTATTCAACTGGCTGCTCCGTGGCTAAATGCAGCCTCATAATCAAGTTTGTTTTGTGTGGCAAAGCAAAAATGAATAAAAGAATAATAGAAATAAGATTTCAAGTCAAAGCAAGCTTGAAATACTCAGATCCCCTGCCACAGTTTTGGCGCTCTGGCCTGGGAACCCACCGCGACGGAGGGACAGAAAGACAGATCAGAGGACGGACGGAAGAACGAAAAGGCACATCTACTCTGTCAGCTTTATCTATGTATCAAATTTTTTGGGAAAAATCTGGGACAGTTTAGAAGTTCTGGTCCAGAAAAGAAGCGTAATGGATGGACACACGAACCGACAACACTCATCCTATAGCCCCTTTCCACTTTGTGGCGGGAGATAAAAATTCTAAATCTTATTAAGTCCACAGGACCTCTTTAGTCTTATTAAAACTTAAATCAAAACACTAAAACGCTGAGATGGACTTATTCACCTTGCTTTTAAACCGTTTGAACAGAGGAGCAGATCTTTGACGCTAACATCTATGGACCTTCTCAACTGATGCATTCAGTTGCAGTATCCCAAAAATAAGGAGGAGATGTGAAATGTATATTGAATATTCACGAGGAATTGGTGCCCATAGACTATTTAGAATATGGATGTTTTAAGTCCCACCACTGTTGCCCAGGAATTGTACGTATTAAGCTCATCAACCAAGCCTGATCTGCACACAGCTTAACATATTTGCCAAAAACATCCATCCAGTAGTCAATAAAAATGATCTTTCAACGCGAAAAAAATGTGGTTTCCATAATAGCCACTAGCTAAGCCACAACAGCCCAAAGGTATAGCAATTTGCAAGTAAAAAAAAAAAAATCTGCTTTCTGAAGCAAAAAATCAACATGGTATTGATACAACATCATCCTACTGCCCATCATGGCCATCAGATATTCAAACCACATATTACCCTACCAATGATTTACACATAGATACATCCCTCGCAGGATTCAATGGTCAGTTGCCACCTCAAACAACCTGTTCTGGAAATTCAGTCATCGCACAACTTGTTGACTTTGAACAGCGCAAAGCACAGCAATAGTTCACGCTCACATGAGGCTTCCCCGGTAACTATCTGTTGATTGACAAGTGTTTTTATCCAAGAGAGGATAGTATGAACTTCAAAATGTAATTGAACGGAATTGATTGGGCCTCCAGAAAAAGCATCTAAACCCTCCCACAACAGCAAGTTTGGTTGCATCTTCTTAACTGTGCGCATTTGAATTACGCAAGTGCATTTAAAAAAAATGCTTCCATACACAGCTCAAGAGTGTTCACATTCTGTTACAAGATGGAAAAGCAATATGGACATGGTCAGCAGGAGTGTGTCTGAATTGGACAGCACTGGAGGGTTCTCTGAGCCTGAAAGCACTGATTCTCTGGAGGATGAAGTATATCATGGGGAATCTTTCTCTGCGATGTGCAAGTAGGCCTTTTGTTGTTCGGAATAGTTACTTGGCTAGTTATTTTTAGTTTTTGCTGTTCACCAGTGTTGCCGTAATTATCATACTGTTGCAGCCAGCAAGTCACATTCATCATTATCACTAACCATTACCCTTTGCTGATAATCCAGAATATGGTGGCATTTTGCCCAGTGAAGCAATCTGCTTTTAGAATTTATACCGCATGCAACAAAATAGGATAACATAACGACATAACATGAGTGGCAAGAACAGGCCGTTCAGCCCAACTAGGCTTGCCAGTTTCTTACTACTATCGTGAATTTATCAGTTCAGAAACTCAATGACTAGGTCTAGGACTGGATGTCTAGGTCTCCACTATTTTAAAATGCGAATAGCTTGAGGACTTCAGTATACCCATTTGATACATGGATTTCTTATCAATCTAGGCAATGCGCAACATAAACATTTGCCTGATTGCCTGATTGCAAGTAAAAGTCGAGGTCGGGCAAATGTTCTGGTGTATGTGAAAAAAAAAAAAAAAAAAGATTGCCCGAATTGGGCAGGCAACTGTTGGGAAACAGGATTTTTAGGTGTTAGCAATATGAGGTGAGCTAGACGGTTTGATCAATGGGTGATGAATGTGTATTAGGAGATAAAGAGAAGCCGTCGGGTCCGACAGGACATATCGCCTATTTGCGACTTCCAGCTGGGATCTCCGTTTGTCTTCAGTTCCGACAGGACACGATATGCACTAGCACCTTTTAGTTGGAGGTTCCGTATGCCCACATATGGAGCTCACTTCCGAGGGCTGGGAATCTGTTGAACCAATTAAGTTGAGTGGTTCAGGAGAGGCCCAATTGTAGAGTATTCCCTTTTTATCACTGTATAAACCCCAGGACCAATCAGCAACAACTTCTTATAACATTAAAGAAGTCATATGCGAATGTCTGTACTTTTACATGTATAAAGTTTCTTACGAAATGAAATAATTTAGAACTCTGCACCATGCTGTTGTTCCCACGGCCGGCTGTGTAATAAACTTTTTCCTGCTTTTGCTACGAACATCGGAGTCTGCTTCTTCATCGGGACAACGTTTGTGGTTTTTTATTAATTTACCAACAAATTTGGCGCTGCAAGCAGGGTGGATTCGTTTACGGACCTCCGTGAGTTTCCTGTCCAATTCAAGGAAAGTGAGTACTTACAGTTTATAGTTTGGAAGGCAAAACTACGGAGATCTGGAACGCTCCACCCAGTGGTATGTTAACCTATAAATTATAAATTGACCGGTGTGGAAGCGATCTGTTGTTCGTGGTTAAAAAAGCTGCGTCTTTGTGTAACGTGTTTGTTTGGTTTGGTTATCAGCACTGCTCGTGGTACCAGTGCTGTTGTATGATACAGGCCTATGTATTGAAAACATAGCTATTTTGTGACGGGGTGAATGTTGGACATCCCTGCCTTCGGAGAGTGAGAATTCACGCCAAAAAGGCGAATACGTGATTGCGTGGCCGTGGCAAGAGTATGTGGGTCGCCCACGGCACAGATGTGACTAATTATTTTCACGACTGGGTATTAGGTAGCCCTCCTGAGAAGCGCATATCATGTCTTAGTTTCTTCGGTTCATGTTCCGGGAGAGTTAGTGTTAGCGCCCCGGGCCCAGAGTGGGAGTCAAAGAGCGTCTTTCACTCGGGTACTTTTTACCTTTGTTGTAGGTTGAGAGAGAGTGCATGTGGCGCACCTCCAACCCGTCTCGTGGGTATTTGAGAAGCCAACTCGTGCCCGCCGTGAACCTCGTCATTGTCGCATTTTAAGTTTTGTATTGTCCTAAGTCTTTATTGTTTTGTGTTGGTTTTATTCTTGACTGTACGCTTAGTAAGCTACTGGCCAGTTACGCGCATTTATACATTACTGAAGGCCTATCTTGAAAGTAGATATTAGGCTGCACCTTGACGAACGCCGTATTAATTGCAAATAGACATGGCAAACAAGGAAAATTCAAACGCCCTTAAACGCGCTGGGAGTATTACCGCTTATTTAAAGGAAAAATATGCAAATGAACAAAAGGAAATGTGTAAGGCTGGTTGGGATCCGAACGGATCCACTCCGGAGTTGCTAGAATGGTGGACCAAACAGAAAAATAAGAGAACCGCATGTGGTAAGCTTATCTTAGTAATGGAACACAGAAGGCTAATTGAAAAATGCAATGAATTACAAAACTGCGTTTTAACACAGAATAAAGAACTGGACAAATTGCGTAAAAAGATTGATGAATTAGAAGAAAAATCTAAAAACTCTGAGCTCGCATGTGTCCTGGCTGGATTAAAAGGCGTCCAATGTTTGTACCCTGATTTGAATTGTCCAACCATTACTGACCCGCGATACTTGGCAAATGAAATGAGTAACACCACTCCCATGGCTCCAATGGTAACTAAAATTCACGGTAGAGAAAGCGAACAGCTGCTTCACGTTGACCATGTACCTCTCAATGTAATCGAAATGAGAGCGCTATTAAAGGATTTACCGAGTCTTCATACGAACGACGATAACTTGCAATTTTGGCGACAGTTAAATGAGCTACAACGATACAACGAAGGATGTCTTTACATCCGTTAGACTTGTTTGCAATTGTGCGCGCTAAGTGTCCCACTCCAAGCTGGAACACAATCGAGCCTGAATACCTCAGAAGGGAAGCATGGGCATCCAGGCCCTGGGCAAATCACGCTGAGCTTCAAACGGCGATTACCGACTTTTGTGAGGATGTAAAAACTGCTTTGGGTAAAGGTGCACCCAAATGGCATCGATTCACCGCAGTAGTTCAGCATAACTTGCCATTTACAGAATACGCGGACCAAAAATATGAAGCATTTGAAACGTATAGTGGTTTCCCTAACCCCCATAGAGACGTGGCTGTTTTTACTCAACAATTATTAGCAGATGCGGCTCCACATATTCAAAAGGTACTAGCAATTGGCATAAATCCAGGTAACACTTTTAATGAAATCGCTGCGTGGGCTTCACGTTTAGAGGAACAGATCCGTAAAAATGCGTCTACTCCTCATCCCATTGCAACCGTGCGCGACAATATTCCGAATTATAAAATAAACTGCGGTAATTGTGGAAAACTAGGTCGTCAGGCTAACCAACGCAGAGGAAGGGAACACAGGAAAAATAGGCCTTATACTCATCAAAGCCGGGATAACGATAAATGCTTTCGCTGCGGAGAAGGAGGACACCGGGCACTACAATGTCTAGCTGCCCTACCTAATGCGCACGCTTCCAAAGACAACTGCACACCCGTGAACCGAGGACATCAAATCACTAAGGCGCACGGTTCCAATCATGATTACGCCCACTTAAACAGAGAACTGCTATTGCCACTGCTCCACGTCCCCGCGCTGCTCGAGATGTCCGTAAGATTCTGTAACTTTTTGACTTTTGTGGGAACCGCATACCTGAATTTCTGTTATTGCAGCATCAATCAATGCTCTTTTTAAATGCCCGTATCGCCCACTGGGAAAAAGTTGATTGGACACATGAGTGAAAAGAAGCATTTACTGCTCTGAGTCTGCTCTTTGAGTTACAGGTATCCCGGGATCCCCCACTCCCGTGCTAAACCGTGCCATTCACCCGAAAACACCACCAAAACTACTGAAGGCTGACTCAAACCACGCTGCCTGGGACGCCCACAGCCTTCATTAATCAGGTGCATGCGTTCTTGATTGGTTGCCTAATTATTTTGGTAACTTGGGTAAAATTGTGGTTGAATACATTTTTCTAATTATACTGGGATTATATATATGCTTGTCTTATTAATTAAATGTGTGAAATTCATCCTCATACAATTAATCTGTGGTAAAGCGAGTAAGGAAACGGCGCAACTTGTTCACTATGACAGGACTCCAATAGCAGTCATAATATAGATCTAAGGTGTAGTGAATCAGGTGTACTTGAATAATACTCTCACATTGTATTCTCTTCCCTCATGCCGGAGAGGACACCTGCACCAGACCACACTGCTGAGGAGACCTGCACCAGACCACGCTGCCATAAACAGGACGCTGAGCTTTCAGACCACGTTGCCGCAAACTCCTGTGCTAGAAGATTACTGCACAAGACAACCCACCACAACAGTGTCATTCATCATACAGCTCACTGGTGTAGAATTCAAAAGAACTTATGCCATGGACAATAATGGCATTCACATGCGACCGGTACACATGACAGCCAAACATGCCAACAAATCAGAGCTGTTATGTCTGTGGACTCTAAGTAGCAGTGCCTGTACTTGGTAATAGGCCATGTACATGATCTACTTTTAAAATGTTTCTTTGACATTTCTTGCCTGTTCTTTTCTCTTATGCACAGCCGATCACTAACCGTGGGTTTTCTGCATCTCATACTCATGCCTCTTTCATATAGCCTTCCAGTGCCGGTCATTGACAGATGACATTGGGCCTCGAGAGTCTGGGTCTGTCCAAGGTTTCTCCCACTTAACTGGGAGTTTTTCCTTGCCGCTGTTGCCTATATGGCTTGCTCTCTTGGTCTCTGGCCTGGTATCTGTGTGAAGTTGTTGTTGTTGTTGTTGTTGTAGATATTTTGTCATTAGAAATTCATTTGCCATTACTCTTGTAATTTTCTTTTTAACTATTTCACTGTAAAGTTGACCTCATCATTCGTTGTCTATTGGGTCAAAAAAGAGGGACTGTTGGGAAACAGGATTTTTGGGTGTTAGCAATATGAGGTGAGCTAGATGGTTTGATCAATGGGTGATGAATGTGTATTAGGAGATAAAGAGAAGCCGTCGGGTCCAACAGGACATATCGCCTATTTGCGACTTCCAGCTGGGATCTCCGTTTGTCTTCAGTTCTGACAGGACACGATATGCACTAGCACCTTTTAGTTGGAGGTTCCGTATGCCTATATATGGAGCTCACTTCCGAGGGTTGGGAATCTATTGAACCAATTAAGTTGAGAGGTTCAGGAGAGGCCCAATTGTAGAGTATTCCCTTTTTATCACTGTACAAACCCCAGGACCAATCAGCAACAACTTCTGATAACATTAAAGAAGTCATATGCGAATGTCTGTACTTTTACATGTATAAAGTTTCTTACGAAATGAATGAATTTAGAACTCTGCACCATGCTGTTGTTCCCACGGCCGGCTGTGTAATAAACTTTTTCCTGCTTTTGCTACGAACATCAGAGTCTGTTTCTTCATCGGGACAACGTTCGTGGTTTTTTATTAATTTACCAACACAACTATTTCTAAAGTAAGCTAGGGTCTTTTCTCATTCAATCAACAAGAAAATACCACAAAAACAACGGGATGAAAGTTTCATAAACATTTTTTCTTCATGAAAGAAACACACTCTTATTTACATGCATATTCCTTCTACTTTGTTTCTTGCACAGTGCATGTTACAAACAACTACCGGCGGCACGCAGAACTTACGTGTTGCTTTGTTCCTATTCCTGCACACAGTGTATAAAAAATTGCGGAGCTAATTTCAGCTAGCTCCGTGAACAATCAAGTCAACTGCATGCTCTGGAGATAAGTGCATCAAGCTTTGTCAAGCTCCCCGCGCTTTTTAAACAGAGCGATACCCCCTCGTAATCTTTCAGTCATGCAGCACTCCGCAAGCGAAACGAATAGTAGACCGCCATTCCCGGGTCCCATGGTGAAGGAAAGTGTCCTTAACGATCGTCTCACGGAATAGTTACTCTGAATTCACGCAGCCCGGAAAAGCCTAACAGCCTTCACAAAAAGTTAGTACATACATGTACACTTGAAAACATGATTCCCAGGTCCCTGCCCGACGGGGGAGCCACTTGGATAGCTATCTGATTTGGCTCCTAGAGAGTAGGTAATTTAGAATGCAATGCTCAGATGACTTGCACTTGTGGTCAAGGAGTTTATGATCCCAGAAATGTATAGTTTTAACCCCCAGCCATTTTTCAATTCTCAGTATTATTTTTCTTTTACAACTTCAATGCTGAATTTTCTTCAGGGCTCGAATGAGGATTTTTTTGACTGGGTGCACATGGTGCACCCAAATTTTGAAAATGGATGCACTCGCGCGTGTTTAGGTGCACAGTCTAAAACTTGCTTAATTCAATAAAAAAAGCCGCTTTGCGGCAGTACAAAATTAATAGACAAATATTCTTAAACTCAGATTATTTGATATGCCATAGGACTACTGTAAATTTGCAGTGGTGCAACAGGTTAGGATTATTGGTGGGATAAGATTTTATTAAAATCATGCTGTATATAAGAAAAATAATGGAAAAAATACAAAAAAAACGAAGAAATCGGTAAAACTAAGAGTACTATTGTTATTTATCACAGTCAGATAATATTCAATCTGTAATTTTATTTAATTTTGTTTTACTTGGCCGAGAAACTAAATTAACTTCCACAACTCCATCATAGGACCTCTCTAGTCTCAATAGCAGCAACAGTGGTGCTTTTTGCTGTTTTCATATTTTTACATTCTTCATAATTCCATAATTAAGACCCTCTCCTCCTAGATTATATTTAATATAGAAGATTTTTTTTTTTTTTGTAAGATTTTATTAATCACCAAGCAGCCACTTACATTACATCCAACGAGTAAGTGCATACATCAACCAACACGAATGGATCTTCAAACATGAATCTCAATTACAATTTCCCAAGTGTCTACCCGAGTATGCGCATGCATAATTTCAAGTGTTCACCCAATCAGTGTAAAATGTCATTTATTTCTCCCGTTCGGACGCAGTCCCATTGGTGCGGGTCGTGGTCTGTGCTGGCGGCACCCCTGGTGCCGCGGATGGCACATATCCCACAAACTACCTGATCCTGGATTAGGGAAAATCTTTGATGAGAAATATACATTACGCGATCAGCCAATGTTAACACATACACGGCCTCAAACCAAACGCGTTCCGCATGTAGTCCCATCGATTTTATCATTAATTCTCGTCCCTTACCAGTAAAATTTATCATTCCAGGTAAGGATGAGTGCATTTGTAGAAACGGGATTTATTTTGGGGTCAGATTTTTACTAGGTGCACGTGGTGCATCCGACTTTAAATTTTGGGTGCACCTGCCGAAAACCGGGTGCATACGAGCACGTATGCACCCGCTATTTCGAGCCCCATTCATAAAGATTGTTTATGTTTGCTGCCCTTTTTCTCTACCAAAATCATGAAAATAAACTGAAATATGATGGAATTCTAAATGCCTCAAGTGTGCTGACTCCGTTGAGTCATACCCTTCCTCTCTGTGAAGCTGCAATCTTGAATTATAAAGCCTTAAATAAGGTCACAAATAAATTGCCAGATTTGGCTTCTGCGCAAAGGGTTTAATGAAATGAGTTTTTTTGTTTCATTTAAGTAATTTTCCCACTCCCTGTGATAATCAAACCTTGAGTAATGAAGCTTTAAATGGGGGAAGCACAAATTGCCAGATTTGGCTTCTGCGCACAGGGGTAAACCCTAGTCCTGCCTCCAGGCTAATGCTTATCGAGGACCAACATCTAGGGAAATAACTACGCACACAGGGAAACAAGTGTGGGTCCTCTCTATATCGGCAACCGGCAGTACTAGGGTTAATCATCCCTCGCCACAAAGTGGATGGGGGTATAGGAATGAGTGTTGTCCTTTGGAGTGTCCATTCATCCGTCTGTCTGTCTATCTGCATGTTCATCCGTTAGCGTGTCTGTCTGTCACGCTTCTTTTCTGGGCCAGAACTCCTAAACCGTACAATATTTCTCCATGAAATTTTATAAATGGGTACATCTCATTGTCTAGATGTGCCTTTTCATACTTACATCTGTTCTATTGTCCGTCCGTCCATCCCTCCACCACATTGTTTCCATATCAGCCATCCAATGACAGGGGAATCTGAGTATTTCATGCTTGTTTTATTTGGGACCTACAGTCACACCCGAATCTGGAATGTCCAATCAACATGCTATGTACAAGCATACTCGTATGCAACTGAAGTTCACATCTCAAGAGTACGCAGACAGTTCATAGTTCTCAAAACGTGCGCCCGTCAGCCATTGCTTATTTTTACTCAGAACCACAGGCCGTGAATGCACAGCACGAGGGCGGGGGAAACTCAAAACACATGCTTACTCAGATTTAGCAACTGGCAAGTGGGAGGTGCTCAAGGAGCAAGCCATGCAGACCCAAACCAACTGTATCCCTCCCATTCCCTGAGTAGCGCAAGGCCAACTATGCACTGCTCTCGTGAGGCTGCCGGCCACTGTCGACCCTACTTGCCTTTTTTATGTGGCGCTATGCAGGCATGGCAGAGCACCGCAAGCACTCACCAGCACGGAGCAGGCGGTCAACGCGCTCAGCTTTGGGCACTGGCCTTCGAGCCTGGCGGGGCGAGCGGGTGTTGGGGGTGGAGGCCGGCGACTTGGGCTCAGGCGGGAGATCCGGGGGCGGGTAGCCATTCTGCACCAGGACCTCGGAGGCGCAGAGGAGGCACACGCTGTGCTGGCAGGGCAGGACGATGGGCTGCCTCACCATGCCCTGGCACACCGGGCACCACAGCTCCCTCTCTAGGGTCTTCATATTGGACTAAATAAAAATGAGCAGGTGGAACACAGACAGGCAGGCATGGGTCTTTAGTATAGCCTAGTGGTTATGGTGTTGGACTAGGCAGCAGAAGTTTGGCAGTTCATACTACGGTACAGGATATACACAGAAATACCACTAAAGTTCTTGGGCCAAAGAACAAGGCCTTTGACACCACACTGCTCCAAAAGGGATTGGCCCCAACGTAGTCCAAAAAACTAGAAATTGCTTTGGGTAAATATATCTACTAAATACTTATTTTGCTTCTGTTGGCCATGCCAGTCGTCAGATCTGAATCTAATTCAACATGCACTAGTTTACATGCTAAATATGAGACTCAAGGCAAAAAGTCTCCAAAACAAGATGGCAGCAGTACAAGCCCAGCAGAGCATCTCCAGGAAAGATACCCAGCATCTGGTGATGTCTAAGGATCACAACTTCCAGCAGGATATGCAACCAAATGTTAAAATTATCAATTAATTCTGCAACCCAAATCCCGGAAAAGTTGGGAAATTATGGAAAAAGCTAATAAAATCAAAAATAGGACCAAGGGTCCTGTAGCTTACCGGCAAGCAGTCTTACAGCAATGATACAAGTAATGAAAATTTCATGTGAAGTTTGACATTTTAATCAATGAAAATCAATGTCAAGGTCACTAAATAAAAGTTCACATACATTTATAAGACCTTCTGTAATACAATCCTACGCTCCAAAGCAGTTTTGGTGATACAAGTCATTGAAATATGACAATATGTATTCAATATGTCAATTGTGAACTTAAAAGGTCACAGAGTGTCAAGTTGTGGTCAGCAAATGGACTTCATATATGACTTTCTAAATGTCCCTATACAAACCTTGGCTCAATCTGTGACCATTTCAGTGCTGCAAGTAATTGTAATTTCACTGTCGAGTTTGACCCTCAAAGGTCACTGACAGTCAAGTTGAATGTCACCAAATGAAAGTTCATATGTGACTTCCTAGATGTCAGTAACACAAACCTAGGCTCCATCTGTCACTGTTTTAGTGATACAAGTCATTGAATTTTCACTAGGTCACATTTGACCTTTGAAGGTCAATATGAAGGTCACCAAATGAAAGTTCATACAGGGTTTCCCACACATAGACCCACAGCTTCAATGTGGAGCACCACAAGTTGATTCCCATTAATTTAAAGTAAATGCGGAATTTGCACGTGTTGATAATGCATACACAAGTTCGCTAAAGGAAAAAAACGGGGAAACTTTAAAAAGTACTGGGAGACGCGTAATTTGCCCCCCTCAACAGAATTAGAGTAATCTCTAAACCCCCCACCCCCCCGCTCGACAAATGTGGGAAACACTGTTCATATATGACTTCCTACATGTCTCTAATACAAACCTAGACTCCATCTGTGACCGTTATGGCAATACATGTCATTGTAATTGCATTGTCAAGTTGGACCTTCAAATGTCACCAACAGTCAAGTTGAATGTCACCAAATGAAAGTTCATATGTGACCTCCTATGTCAGTAACACAAACCTAGGCTCCATCTGTGACCTTTTCAGTGACAGAAGTCATTGAATTTTCTCTAGGTCAAGTTTGACTTTCGAAGGTCAATATGAAGGTCACCAAATGAAAGTTCATACATGACTTCCTATACGTCTCCTATACAAACCTACACTCAATCTGTAACCATTTTGCTGATATAAGTCATTGAAATTTCACTGTGAAGTTTGGGCATTCAAGGTCACTGAAGGTCAAGTTCAAGGCCACCCAATGAAACTTCATACATGACTTCCTATATGGCCACAATACAAACCTAAGCTCTATCTGTAATAGTTTTGGTGATATAAGTCATTGAAATTTCACTGTGAAGTTTGGGCATTCAAGATCACTGAAGGTCAAGTTCCATGTCACCAAATGAAAGTTCATACATGATTTCCTATATGCCTGCAATACAAACCTAAGCTCTATCTGTAATAGTTTTGGTGATAAAAGTCATTGAAATTTCACTATGTGAAGTTTGACTTTCGAAGGTCACCGAAGGTCAAGTTCAAGGCCACCAAATGAAAGGTCATGTATGACTTCCTCTACATCTCCAATACAAAATGAAACTATCTGTAACCATTTTGCTGATAAAAGTCATTGAAATTTCACTGTGAAGTTAGGGCATTCAAGGTCACTGAAGGTGAAGTTCAAGGTCACCCAATGAAACTTCATACATGACTTCCTATATGCCCACAATACAAACCTAAGCTCTATCTGTAATAGTTTTGGTGATAGAAGTCATTGAAATTTCACTATGTGAAGTTTGACCTTCGAAGGTCACCGAAGGTCAAGTTCAAGGCCACCAAATCAAAGTTGACTTCCTATAAGCGTTCAATGCACATATGTTCCCAATCTTCAATATTTTCAAGCTTAGAAACCTTTGAAAATTTTAACATTTTGCTTGACTTCAAGTTTGACCCTTCAAGGTCATCTGAGGTCAACTTTAACACAGCCAAAATATAGGTCATATATAACTTCCTACATGTCAGTAATACAAACTTAACCTCTACCTGCAACCATTTAGCTTCCACAGGCGATTTGGCCCATTCTCCATAAGATCCAATGTTAAAGGGGACCTATTATGCTGATCCTTCTTTTAATACATATAAGTAATGTTATAATGTTGGATGTCCATACTCAACCTCTGAAAAGTTTCTAAACATAAGATACAGGGGTTTTGCCGTAATCCAAGAAAGTGATTTTGTGAACGTGATTTCCTCTCAGAACAGCTTGTCCCGAGATCTTCACGAGATCCGGGCAAAACCATACGTCAGGTTGTGCCGTCCAATTAATGCAGACCTAGCCAGAGCCAATCACGGCGCTGGACCTGCCCACACCGGAAACTATTCTAGCAGACACAAACAACCACGGATCATACTATGCCTTAGTAGCGTCTACACTTTTGGAAATACCAAAGAAGAACCGCAGATCATTTGAGGTGCAGTTTTGTCAGTATCTCTCCCAAAGCTGCTTGTCCGTTTACTTTTGGACGCGAAGAAAAGCACCTATTTCTCTTCCTAAAGACGATGCCTCCAGAAATCAGTGGGTAGCTTTTTTGTTTGCTGGCAGCAAACAGCCATGGCCAAAGGGAACGTTTGCTGTTTGTGCTCAGCATTTCACCAAAGACAGCTTTGTCAATAAAGGATAATTCGACACTGGATATGCGTCTCTTCTGCTTCTCAAACCTGAAGCAGTTGCATTGATCAAGCACTCGGAGCCACAAGCTGTAAGTAACGATATAACAGCAAATAATGTAAGTGAAGCTAACGTGTTACGGGTGGCTAGCAGGAACCGCTAATGATAGTTAGCACTAACAACTGGCCTCAAACGCAGGCTTTGTAAAATATCTGATGTTAAAGCCTATATTGGTCGCGACTGTCCGGTACTCACCAACGCGGAAGCTGTAAGTTGCTTTTAATGTGATGGCCTGTTGATTGTGGCTATAGCACAGCGGCTAATGTAACCAAGTTACTGTTGCTAATGTTTGCGTCCTAAATATGCAAGAGTAATACCAGGGGAAATTCAACAGAAGGTGTGTGAACATAAACCTCATTTGAAGCTAACTTTTTATACTTGTTTGTAATTTGGATGCTTGGTACAACTGTCCAAGGTAACGGAACTTGCTGTCTGTAAAACTTGTATTGTAAGGGTTTGTCTTTGTGGTTGTTATGACCCCTCGGTTACCAGCTACTGCATGTTAGTTTGCGTGCTGCTGTGCTAATTAAAAATGCTCCTGGTTAATTTATATGCAGTAATTCTGATCGGCATGCTTGTGTTACTTCGGTAAGCATCAATGTGGCAGTTTCATCATAACCTTGCCCGATTGTAGCCACCACAGTTGATGCTAACCGGACGGGTGCTGTATGTGTCAGCAAAGTTGGGCTGAAAAGGCTGCAGTTAGACCAGACGTAGATTTTGCAGAGCTTGGGATACGTGCTTGGGTTTGTTTACGGCTGCTTGTGATCGCTTCACTTATCCATGACCGGGATCAACCGGATACTTCACCAATATCTGGGCTAGCTCTCTAATGCGACCATGAAAGCAATCGCGAAACGCATAAGCCCTAACATGTCTGGTATAACAAACAATTTCTCTGGCATAATTTCATCCCCCTTTAGAAATTGTTCTGGCTAATAAAAAGCCAAAAAAGGCAGAGATAGAATAGGAAGTTATTTCCTGTAGAAGTGATCGATTCGCTAGCTCCACATAAGCAACTGTCCACGATAACTTACGGAACTTACGGTCTGTAAAACCTGTATTATGTTCATAACATAACCAGAACTCTCTCTAGCTGTCGCACTATCCATAAAGCTGCTTTCACATCGGACGCAAAACGAATTTGTTGCGCGACAGATTACATTCAAAGTCAATGCAAAGATGCGAATACACGCGTTATGGGCGCGCTAAGCCGCTTTCACACCAGACGCGAAACAAATTTTTCGCGGGACAGATTACATTCAAAGTCAATGCAAAGACAATGCATTGACTTTGAATGTAATCTGTCGTGTGAAAAATTCGTTTCGCGTCCGGTGTGAAAGCGGCTTAGCACGCCCATAACACGTGTTATTGTCCGCGAGCAAACGCTGGTCATTCCGACGCAATATGTAAACCATTACCACGGGCAATTTCCGAAAAGGCCGTTTAGCCTGGAGCTTTCGCCCCTCCGTCATATACCAGCGCAGAAGCTGTTTGTTACTCCACGCTAACGACACACCACAGTTATGCACACGAACCAGCAGGTCCTTATAATACACAACTAAGCAGTCCATAAGTTGATGGCCCACTTTTTGCTGCTCCTCACTGTCCTTGTTTCCCTCTAAACTCAGATGCACCGGATTTCTACGGTCTCCGGTGTACACTTGGGTATGTCAACCCGTTCTACAAATGTGTCTGTATGGGGTGGATTCTAGCTTTCTCTCAATCCTAGCTATAGAGTAGAAAAGCCGGTGTACTCACCATAGTAGCCGTACGTAGATAGCAAATTAGAGCTTGAGCGGCCAGACTTTCGCACTACATCCTCCACTTTCGTCGCTGCGTTTATTAGAACAAGTTCATTTCATTAGATCTATACACACGTACTGTGTTTGATTGCGAAATTTCCCCGCTGATTGCTTAGCTCAGATGGCAGACGCGTCTCACGTTTCACACTGGGGAGGCGAACCCGGAAAACTGCATTCAGCCAATTCCCGCCCAGCTCCGCCCTCCACAGAGCTGGCCAATCAGAAGAAAGTGGGCACACGGGGAGGGGGGGCCATACCGTAAGAGCCACCCAAACGAGGCGTTTCAGGCAGAGACTACAATGCACTACAAATGGGGTTTTTTGAGGATGGCAGTATGAGCTAAATAAGGACACTTTTTTGGACTTTGAACGAGCAGGAGTACTCTAGGGGAGTCAAAGATCAAAATATAAACTTGGAAATGTAGCATAATAGGTCCCCTTTAAAGTACAGTGGCCCCACTAGACCCGCTTCTGTCGATTCAATCAAAATGGCACTCGCACTGTATATAAAGTGTATCAAGGTGAGTTGATTGCCAGATTTAAAAAAAAGTTATCAGACAGTTTTTGAGAAATAATTTTTTGAAATTTCAAGTCATATCTTTTAACATTGTTAATATATTCCCTGACCTCGAGTTTGACCTTTCAAAGTCATCAGTGGTCAAATTTAATATTGCCAAAATATAGGTCATATAATGCTTCCTATATGTAGATAATACAAACTCAGTGGGTGCATCTCAAAGCATGGGCTGCAGCCTTCCAAGGCTGCATTTTTAGGGGTCGTCACTTACTTCCGTCGGCCAAACTAACATTCGGGGCTAGGGATAAGGATAAATTTAGGATCTGGGTTCGGGGCTAGGTTTAGGGTTAGGGGTCAGAGTTAAGGTAGGTTTAGGGAAACCAGTGACGATTTGCCTAAACCAAAGCTGCTTAACAGAGATGAAATGATGTCTGTTTCGTGAATGGAATTGAGTGACGACCCCTAAAAATGCAGCCTTCCAAGGCTGCAGCCTATGGTTTGAGATGCACTCAATCTCTATCTGCAACCATTTGGCCTCCACAGGCCATCTTGCATATTCATAAAGTACAGCGCCCCCAATAGACCCACTTCCGTCGATTCAATCAAAATGGCGCTCGCACTGTACTTTGACGGTACCAAGGTAAGTTGACTGCCTGATTTAGAAAATAATTTATCGTGCAGTTTTTAAGAAATCATTTAAAAAATTTTCTCAGTCCTATCTTTAACATTGGGGCCAAAATTTCAAGGGCCCATAAAACGGACAAAAATGATTCAATCAAAAATCCGAGAAAATCATCTGGAGATGTGGTCTAGTAGTATGTTACTGCAAATTTACACGAAAATTCATCAGGCCAAAAAAAAAGATAAAAAACGTTCTGGACGACGGACGCCGGACGCCGGATGATGGACGCCGGACGCCACACCACGACAATAGCTTATCAGCCCATAGGGCCCGTAAGATAAAAAGGAGTGGCCTTAAAAGCCCATTCAAACTCTCCTAAAATGAAATCACTACAGCAACACATCATTCATACAACATTCTGAAAATACAGATGACTGAAGAAGTGCCAAGCTAGCAAATAAACTGCTCAAAGAGTATGGAAAAGCTACAACTACTGGCTAAGCAAGGACAGCAGTTACATTCTTAAATAAATTCGACAGGCATTCACTCATTTGGAATTCAGTCTCCAACATTAAAATTGATCCGTGGCTAGCATCTGCATGGTAGCAATCGCTCGCTAGACTAACATTCAATTTATTGGAATGGCGGCACTATTCTCCTGTACCGAATTTACCCCATCAATTTGTTCCCATCAACAAGTCTCCTTCATTACCTCTGGCTAAACAAGACTAGCCAGTTTGGTCAAAACCTAGCTGCTCCATGGGTTGACTTTTAATATTATTGCGATCACGATGCTAAGTTCTGTTAGCGGCTTAATGGCAATTCCCACTATGTGTGAGCATTGCCAATTTCGTTGGCGGTTTAACCCTTTGAGCGCTGAATAAATTTTCAAAGAAGTAAAAATAATGTAATCACTCTGAGCTGTTGAAAACTTATCATGACATTTTGTTTAAAAGAGCTCCCCTGCGCGAGCTCTTTTAAACAAGTTGCCAGATGATAGGTTTTCAACAGCGTCTGATTTTGATATCTCACATGATTGGGCAACTATAGTTTCCTATAGCCCTGAAAGGGTTAATGGCAATTCCCATTATGTGCTAGCATTGAGATAACTCAGTCACTCTGCTGCTAAATCATTTAGCCGCGGCCAGTCTGCTTGAAAGAGCAGCGATTTCCAAAGCCTGCCCCAGACGGTGCAACTTGGCAAGTGACATGCATGTATACTGCATCAGGCAATGTTGCACCGTGTGGGGATGGTTTTTGCTGTGTAACTTCCTCGCGTGACAGTGCAGCAGCGTATCTAGCTCGCTGTAACGCGAGGCAGTTACGCAGCAAAAACCATCCCCACATGGTGCAACATTGCCTGATGCAGTATACATGCGTTTCACTTGTCTCAGGCAAAGTTGCACCGTCTGGGGCAGGCTTTAATTCACAGTCAATTGAGCCACTAGCTCGCTAAAGACACCAGTTGCCGCATTTTTTTGTAAAAGTAGCAACTTGACTTGCGTAGCCTGCTGGCTAAATAGCTGTAAATTGGTTAACGGCACACAGAAAGGAACACAAACCATTCATCAGACAAAATCTGAGCACGAACACAGAATAGCTGGATCACTAAACATTAATTTTATTTTCTATCTATAGTATCCTCAGTTTTCTCGTTGAGCAAGCCAGCATGCTAATGATGGCTTGCTTGGGAAAGGACTGGAGCAGTCGTGATTGCTTAGTACCGTTTTTACCAAGCAACGCCAGAAGGTCGACCTGCAGAGACCTTAATAAAGGTTATTTTTACAAAAAAATGTTAATCATGGTCACATCAAGTGTGGCATAAAAATAATCGGAAGACCTCTGGCTCACTGAAAATCGTATCAATTGGGTGCAATATGATATGGGGGAAAAATATGAATGAGATATTTTACTCTGTCTCCTCAGACCACCATGGACCTCAATACATCAAAACATAGAACGCAATGCTAAAGTACCCTCGGCTGTATGGGCATAAGACAAGGCATTTCAACATATAAAGGGTTTTTGTAATGTATGCCTATGTAACACAATGGACTCTAATTTCTTGGCGCAGCGCAGGGTGGCGTAGTGTGGCGCAGCCCATGCAGTGGTAATTTCGTCCGGTGCAGCCCGCATAGTGGTAAGTTTGTGCGGTGCAACACCGTGTGCAGCCACTTTGGCAATTTGGTACACGGACGTGCGCCGAGATGGGTGTGGCAGCGTAGTGGGGGGAGGTGTCACATATTCATCATGATGCAGTGACAATTTCATAGCAAAAGGCTCCACCGAAAGTGCGCAGAGAGCTCGCCAGCTCCAACCTGGTTTACTTTCTGTGCAGTGGTAATTTGGCTGACCGGCGCACAGTGCGCACACGTCACCGAAACCTCACAGGCAGGTTTCCAGAATATCAGGCACATTTGCACATTTCAATGCAATAAATAATTACAGCAACCACTATTTAATGTAACTATCTGAATCAGGACATAAATTATAGTATCTACATCGATTGTCCTGATGTCAGATCAAAGGCGGTTGTCACGCATAATGGAAACTCGACCTGGCTTAATCAACGCAGCTGAATCGGTGATGCAAACTAACGACTTCACATCTTTCTCAGCCAACCACAAACTGCCTCGGCATCAGGTAGACCGTATATTTAAATACATATAAAATGCTTGCGTTCTATGCTCAGTAAAAGCCAGAACACTGGGCCGCGAAACGAATTTTTTTTAAGCACTTGACTGATTGCATTCAAAGTCAATGCAAAGACGCGAATACACGCATGTATTCGCGTCTTTGCATTGACTTTGAATGTAATCTGTCGTGCGAAAAATTTGTTTCGCGTCCAGTGTGCGGGCAGCTTAATACTATTATTGTCACTTAGGTTTTATCGTTTTTAGTGGGGGAAAGGAATACAGCCTGATTGCTATGATCTCGTACTGAGTTAAGATCACATATTGAAAACAAATGTGTAACGTATCTTGCAATGTTGTCCTTGCATGTTAATCCCAAAATTTTAAGCAGCAATAGGGTATAATAATAGGAACACGCTATCCATTGTTTCTCTGCCCAATGATGCAGGCAGAAGAAATAAATGAGCCACCGTCGTATTTCATTCCAACTTCATAAGTTTGAATGATCTGACGTAGTTTCGTTTTGAAATTCCATTCAAGTTCGCTAATGGTAATAATTCGCGAATGCCCTAACTAGCCAGCTAACTGATACTCGTAATGATTAATATAGATGTAAGCGGTGCAGAAAACATGCCTGGAGCAGCAAAGGAAAATGCAACATTAACGCATCATGCAGATATAGGACAGAGGCTTCTTTATTCCAACAATGTAAAGGTGAGGAGAGGAGCTCATTTGATTGGTGAAGATTTGACTCAGCTGTGTTAAACCCACTCACGCCTTCTCTCCTCCCTCTTTGCCACTTGCGCCAGCAGGAGGGACAGAGGCGGGACAGAGGAGTACTTGTGCCGGGCACGAAATTGCAAAATACGCCTGGATACACCCCGTTGGCGCGGCGCTCCCCCCATTCGCCGTGACTGCGCTGGGTCAACGAATTTAGAGCCCAATGTGTTTAATACTTTCGGGCTTGAGAGAAGTTTCAAGAGTATTACCCATCTTCGAACTTGTCCAGCTTACCCATCTTCAAACTTGTCCAAGCTATATGTCCCAAGAACAGTCCCTGTGAATTTCATATAATTTGGCCTCAGGTAAAAAGGTCACTTCCTGTTACCACTGGGGGGCGCTAGAGCCCATCTATTGTCGATTCATTAACACCTTTTGAGGGCTTAGGAGCCTACACGGACTCCGACAAGAGATGCAAGCCCCACCCTGAGTCTCACCATCTGGGGACGCCCAACGTTCACACAATCACAGACAAAATCCATACGACATCACATTCGCCATGATCTCCTATCTGCAGTCCCACCTAACATTCTCCTCCACTTTGGGAGTGGTCCAAAATTAATTAAAGGGAGTTCCCGATAACGAAGGTCAATGAACAGGGCCACTCCCAATGCGCCTTCCTATTCGTCCTTACATCTATATACCGCCTACATTCCCACAATCCCCGCTCGTTTCATTTCTACGTCCCTCCCACCCTTCCCCTCTCCAAGAAGGAAGCAAGAAACAGCCAACACCTAGGACCCTGGGCTGCTTAGGAGCCTACACGGACTCCGACGAGAGACGCGAGCCCCACCCTGAGTCTCGCCACCTGGGGATGCCCAACATTCGCACAATCACAGACTAAGTCCATACCCATACGGCATCACATTTGGCCCAATCTTCTATCCGCAGTCCCACCTAACATTCTCCTCCACTTTGGGAGAGGTCCAAAATTCATTAACAGACAATAAGTTTCGTTACCGTGAACAGTTGTAGCAAGCATCCAAATTACAAACAAGTATTAAAAGTTAGCTTCAAATGAGGTTTATGTTGGGGCGCCCCGGTGGCTCATTGGTCTAAGTGCGCGCACCATAAAGGTTGTGTCCTTCCCGTGGCGACCTGGGTTTGATTCCGGCTCGGGTCATTTGCCGCATGTCTTCCCCATTCTTCTCCCCAACCTTCCTGTCTCTCTCCACTCTGCAACTGTCAAATAAAGGTGAAAATTCCAAAAAATAATCTTTAAAAAAAAAAAAAGAGGTTTATGTTCACACACCTTCTGTTGAATGTCCCCCGATATTACTCTTGCATATTTAGGACAGAAACATTAGCAACAGTAACTTAGCTATGTTAGCCACAGTGCTACAGCCAGGCTATCACGTTAGGTAGGCTTATGCAGAAAAGCAACTTAAAGCAACTTACTGCTTCCACATCTGTGAGTCACGGACAGTCGCTGCCGATCCAGGCTTTATCTTCAGATATTTTACAAAGCCTGCATTTGAGGCCAGTCATTAGTGCTAAGTATCCTTAGCGGTCCTGCAAGCCACCCGTAACACGTTAGCTTCACTTACATTATTTGCTGTTATATCGTTACTTACAGCTTGTGGCTCCGAGCGCTTGATTGATGCAACTGCTCCAGGTTTGAGAAGCAGCTGAGATGCATATCCAGCGTCAAATTATCCTTTATTGACAAAGCTGTCTTCAGTGAAATGCCGAGCACAAACAGATAATGTTCCCTTTGAGTGTGGCTGTTTGCCGCCAGCAAACAAAAAAGGAACCCACTGATTTCTGGAGGCATCGTCTTTTGGAAGAGAAAATAGTTGTGCTTTTTTTTCGCATCCAAAAAAAAAAAAAAACGAATGAGCAGCTTTGAGAGACATACTGACAAAACTGCACCTCAAATGATCCATGGTTCTTCTTCTTTTGTATTTCCGGAAGTGTAGACACTACACGTAATATGATCCGCGGTTGTTTGTGCTAGCTAGAATAGTTTCTGGGGTGGGCAGGTCCAGCGCCGCGATTGGCTCTGGCAAGGTCTGTACTAATTGGACGCCACAACCTGACGTCAGGTTTTGCCAAATCTCATGAAGAGCTTGTGACGAGCTGTTCAGAGAGGACAGGGTTTCCGCTACATGTAATTGATCATGGCGCTCTGCCACGGCAAAATAAAAGCCGCCATGCCTATGTATAACGACTTTACATAAACTCCAAAAATCCTAAGGACAATCAGGTGCCGCCTGTTCTCATTGTTAAGTTAAAATGAGCGCTAATAATTCTTGACCTGTTGTCAATCATTTTGCTTGATGAACTCATTTTCCAATGAATAAAAATTAGCCATCGGCAGTAAAATGCGCTGCTTTGCAATGTGTGCAACGATTAGAGAAAAAATATTTTGTTCACTTTGCAAAATGATAAACTGCGATGTTAACTTCTGTGTTTGCTGTGAGCACATCCTGCTCTACCTAATTGTATCTTCATGATTATTTAATTCCAATTCCGGAGTCCGGAGTCATAATCGGTTTTATGTTATATGTGAAATCCACCGTCACGCACGTGAAACTGATAAATCTCGGTGCACATAGACTTTAATTATTACATCAACTACGTGCTGATTCATGAAAACTGGCCACACCTGATAATGATGAGTTTTGACCTGACGCTGAAACCCTCTGCCACAGTTTCAAAAAATCCTGGAGGAAACCCTGGAGGAAATCACATTCAGGTAATCACGTCCTCTGATTACAGCAAAACCCCTGTATCTTATGTTTAGAAACCTTACAGAGGTTGAGTATGGACATCCAACATTATAACATTACTAGTATGTATTAAACGAAGGATCAGCATAATAGGTCCCCTTTAAATGAAATAAAATTATGATCTTCTAAAAGAAGGCCAGATCTCAGGGAAACAGACATGTGCTCACTCTAGGAAACACTGCACCAGAGCACTTCTTGTTCTACAATTACCTGGGGTTCAAAATCAGTTTCTCAGGAAACTTTGGTCAGGCAGTGAATACACTGAAAGAAAAAGCCCGTAGAGCCAGTTCACTTCAAGGATAGCCAAAGACTTGCTTATTTACACGGGCTATTCTGCCCTGTCTATTTAATGAAGATGTGGCAACATAGCACTTTCAGATGACTATAGGCTTGTTTTGCCCTTGTTTAAATCATTTGATAAGGCATAGTGTCGAAACACCAACTAGATTATTCTGTTTTTTTTTTTTTTTGAAGTATGAAGAACTGTACGGCTTACATATATTTAGTGTGAATGCTGAAAGCATTCACACTATTGTTTTTCATGTCGGCCATTTGACTTCTTCCGCCGTTCCATGCTATTAAACTACTCCTACATACTTTGTGCTATTTCAACAATTCATATATCAAAACATTCAGATTTTTCTGGACATTATTGCTATTATTTTTCTCTTTCATACTATTTATACTTTTTAAAATATTTAACTTTTTCTAAATTTTTGTCCCATAGAAATGCATTGAAACAGTCTTCATACTCTTCTGTCACAGCTAGAGTGGGAGCTGAGAGCAGACAGAATGAAAAAGTTCTTTCTCTATCGCTCTAACTTCCATAACTTTGAATCCCTCTTCCTGAAATTTCACAAAAATGTAGGAAAATTTGTTCTTGTTACAGCAGTATCATTTTTGTAGCAGTGAAGTATTTAGTTTTGGCTCAGGGAACAGTCAAAGGACAGGAGGCACGTCCAACTTCGCTATCTCTTCCATTCAAAAATCACCCAAAAAATTTTCGGAGAACAGCAAACGGCCAGAGTTTTTAGGTCGCTGTTATTCCAAAAATATATCACTCAGAGAAATAAAAAAAGACATCCGCGCACTCAGCAAAGTCTCGTGCCTTGAATGCTGCGGTTACATTGCTGACAGGATAAACGGTTTTTGCGTGAGAAGCAGGAGTTTGAGGTGTGCGAACAAGGCTGAGTGACTCAGCGATTGCCTGTGCGTGCACTTGTCTGCACATGCCTGGCTCTCACGGGTAATAGGACACCGCTCCTGCCATTGCCCTCCGTGTCGTGATTTTCTCATTTTAAATCTAAGTGAGCTGAGCTGAGTTTCCATGCAGATGCTTCCGTTAGAGCAGAGGTGTCTTCATAAGAACGGCGAAATCGAGCCGGCTATTTTGGCGGTTAGGGGAAATTATTGCAGCTCATTCTCTACGCTGCTTATTTCTATTTGCAGGTCTCAGCTAATGCACCACTATTTTAAAACGTTGCTTTCTGTGTCAAACAATCAAACGCAACGACAAGTTCGCTACAAATGCAACGTTAAAAAGAGAAACATTTGTTCATGAATGCGATACGGCATTGTTTGCAGTCTACCTTAAATGGAAGTACTGCTTTGCAAAACTAGTATTTGCCTACCTCTACGTTCATTCGCAAACGTTATGTCTTCACTTATTAGAATACAGGCTCTGTAAGTCTACAGTATCTGTTTGCCAGCGGTACCATTAAGATAATCTAAACCTCCGAGGAACATTCACGCAGACAACGTTGAGCTCTCTATCCACCGGCTGCCTCTGCTTGCGATAGCAGCTCTCATCGACTGAAGCTCTTTTAGTGGCGCATCAGCAAACGCCGACATGTATTTAGTTTAATTTCATCAAACGAACACTTGAAATATTTTCAATCATTCACAACTCTGTCTCATATTGTATGCTTTATTATGGTTTTCATGGCGCGAGTTCGTACTTGTGAATGGCCTTTTTTCTTTTTCATTTTTTTTAACATACGTTCCGATCCGATCCATAACCCGTGTGCGCAGATGTTGATGACAGCGGACATGGAGCTGCTCTATTTATGCACGCAGTTACATTATTCTGTCACTAGATGGCACACCCGGATCAGTCAATGAATATTCACTTGCAAGCTGAACTCGAACACGGTTTGTAATATTGATACGTTCGATCCTACCCCTGATTTCCAGGAGTTGCATTAATTAAACTCCTCAGACATGCCTCATGTGCAAACTTCTCTTATCCAATTCCAGGCAGTATAAACTTTCCAAAGTAACCAAAATACATTGTGAGTGCTCAATCATATAAGCTTTTTTTTTTTTCTTTTTTTTTTACAGCGTATGTCTTGACCATCTAAAATGGTTTTTGCCACCCTAAAAAACTCTAGGTTGCTCGGCTAACGACTGAAAAGAAAAGTTCATTTCTCGCCCTGGCTTTCATACTATTTATACTTCTAAAAATATTTCACTTTTTCTTATTTTTTTGTCCCATAGAAATGCATTGAAACAGTCTTCAAACTCTTATGCTACTTTGAACCTCTATAACTTCAGCATTCTTTCTCCTAGAGACTTCATTCGACTTCTAACATTAGCTAAGTTAGCTGAATAACGTGGTTAGCATAGTTAGCATAACTGCTAACAACATTTGCTAAGTTAGCTGAGTAACGTGGATGGCATGGTTAGCATTGCTCTTTCATTCTTTCTTTGTTCAGCTTTCTTTCTTTCACTTTTTTGATAAACATCCATGTATTCTACATAATTCAAATATTATATTTTCATGGCAGCTATTCAGTGTGGTGTCAGCAAACATTCAAATAATTCAAACTTTATTATATTCAAGACAGCATCGCAGTGTGGCTTCAGCTTTCAGCATTCACACTCGCAATTTCTTCAGAAATTGCTTCTCTAGTTGAATCTGTTTTCCCACCATGTGTGTGCAACAAACAGAACACCTACCACTATGTGAACTCGTCAGAATAGAAACATTATCACTTACTCATTCAGGAAGGCTATACCGATCACAAAGCACATTAATTGAAAATTGCCAAGTTGAAAATAAATGTAAGTCGCCCGTCAGTGCTCCACCCACATGAAACACAAAATACGCCAGTAGCATACAGTTGAGCCTGTGAGGGACTGAATGCGCCTACAAGCACTGCTCTCTCGCGCATACATGTCAACTGGTCACCTTATGCACTTGTAACACCCAACCCTAAAATCCTTAATAAAGATTAGCAGGCCAAGATTATCACTAGCAATACTATATTTCGTAATATTTTAAATATGTTGATAATAAGTAGGCTAGTTTATGCTCAAAACATACAGTATACAGTACTTTAAGAAAATCTTACCCACATCTAAGGCTTAGGACACACTGAATGCGTGAGCTGTGCTGCTGCGTGGCATTAGCTCTGGCTTTTTATTTCCGCGTCCATGTTAACAGGTTAGTATGGAGGGTGATTTGTGCCATAATTCAATACAATACACACAGTGAAATAAAATACACTTATTGAAATACATGTGTAACAGTAAATACAATACAAAAATGCTTAAATACAATACACATATTGAAAATACAATATATGTGTAACAGTAAATACAATACAAAAATGCTTTGTTTTTCAATGTGATTCAGGAATATTTGTGCCAAAATTAAAACAATACAACCGTATTGTATTTTTGAGATGTGTATTGTATTTCAAGATGTGTATTGTATTTAATTTTGTCATGAATAATCCTGACCGAAATTGAAAAACAAAGCATGTTTGTATTGTATTTATTGTTACACATGCATTGTATTTTCGAGGTGTGTATTGTATTTCAAGCTCTGTGCCAAAAACCTTGCATTGAAATACAATACACCGTGTATTGTATTTCGATATGCAGTTTTGGCACGATGTAGGCTGGTTCTTGGCGAGATACGCCCTGCGTGGCCAGGATTGGCCAGGCGCCCACGCTGGCGGCAGATTTAGTTGGACCAACAAACCTACAACAAGACTAGGTGCAACCTAGTATATGGCTGGGCCGCCAAGTACTGTATGAGAATGTGGGCCCAAGAAAAGGGTGCTAAATGAGGCAAAGCACACGCAATTATACGAAGTGCAAGTTTAGTAATGAGCTGGAGCTGGTAAATTATTTACAAAGTAGGTGGGGAGAGTGCGAGAGTGTGGGAGTGGGAGAGTGAGAGTGTGAAAGAGTGAGTGTGAGTGAGAGTGTGTGAGTGAGGGAGTGGGTGGTGGGGGGATCTTGAGTAAGGAAAACATATCAAAAGCAAGTTATACATTTGAATAGACAAAGAGCTAGAGTGAGGGTAGCAGTTATTCATTTTGTGAATGTCAATTTGAGAGAGACAGCAACAGCAGATGTAGATGGCAGTTAAAGTATTATGTATCTTCCTGAATCATAATGAAACAATAAAGTTATCATTACAGTTGTGCTAATCGGGGACATCACTTTCGTGAACACATGGCAGTTCCTATATAGTGAGGGTGTAAGAACGAATGTCAAAATTTCCTTTTTTCCCCATGTTTCTTCTTTGGGCATGTTATGGACAAAGAATCCCCAGTTTTGAGTAAAACCGCTTAGTAAATATGTTTGAGTGAAGGAGTTGCCATGTGTTTACATAAGGCGTTAGACGATATCGGTGATGGTTGAATATGGTTAAGTATGTGACCAAAAAAATTGAAATGCAATTAAATTTAATGAATTTATGACCTATTGAAAGCTCTTGAAAAGGCCTTGTAGTTCACACCAAGATCATGAGAATTGGTCAAGAAATAAGAAAGTTTTGGAATTTTAGGGTGCCCCAAATAGCGAATTGTTTGGTATTTATTTCAGTCACTGCAGATCAAAAAAAAGGATGTTGCGAAGTGAGCAATTTTGGTCAATTTTACCTCAAATATGGTAGACAGTCAAAAACTGATATAATCATTTAATGATGATTATTATAATCATCATTATAATGATATAAATGTTTAAAGAAATGAAATAAAACACAAGAATTCAGGAAAGAAAGCATGAACGATTTTCATATGTGACAGTTACAGCCTGACCGAGTATTGCACTTTCTCACATAGCTAATATGATAATCAGAGGTGTATAAAGTACTGGAAAAAATAACTAAGTAAAAGTAAGTCCGTTTCAAGCCAGTGGCCCATCGGCTGGTGCTTAACCCCAGTTTCTGTGGCATGAAACGACAAGGAGTATTGCTACCCCCCCCTGGACGGGATGCCAGTCCATCACAGGTACTCCCCCCCGCTCTTAGTCAGGTTTCCCTTACTATTTGCTGGTACCCATTTATACACCTGGGTGGAGTGAGGCGTGGAGTGTAGTGTTTTGCCCAAGAATACACCGCAAAGGCCGTGGCCAGGGCTTGAACTCAGAACCTTACGAGCTCAAGTCAAGCCTACTTGACCACTGCGCCACCGCGTCTCCAAAAGTAGAAGTACTACCACTAAAAGTAGCTCACGTTAAATGTACTTAGGTACCAAAAGTATTTTGTGAAAGAATATATACTCAAAGGCAATGAAAACGCAACACTCTTAATTTTGGTTTATTTTTGCTCAGGACCTGAGTAGTCAAATTTGAGTTCTTAAGTGACCATTGGGGTCACAATGTGTACCTTGTTACACATGAATGATCATCATGTAACTCAACAGTGTGAGTTGGACTCTCATCAATCCATATTGAGTACAACATATGGGATTAGGAGTTGTGCAAGTACAGTGGTTGAAATGAAGGAGGGGTTGTCTTCCTTATATAAAGGCATGATAAAAGCCACACAAAAAACATTTTTAAGTGTCATAATGCCACATCTGTCGACTGAACAACGGAACAGGGCCCTGGGTATGCTAGAGGCGGGAGTAAGTGCCCAGCAAGTGGCTCACTGTTTTGGGTGTAGAACCTCCAGCATCAGTACGTTTTGGGTGTAGTACGTCCAACTGGGACGAGCTCTTTCATCAAGAGTGCCCAGACCTCAAACCAGGCAGCAACTCCAGAATGCACAACAGGCAGAGTGGCAACAACTTCCCCAAGACAACCTAAGACGCTTAGTCAGGGCCATGAGGAGACGTTGTACTGCCTGTGTGGATGTTCGTGGGGGTCACACCCGATACTGACTGTTCTTTTGAGTTCATTTTCAAATGTGTGTTCTGTTCAGTCTTGTGATTTTTCATTTTTATCTTGTGCTCGTTATGTTTAATGCATCTGTTTATTATTGTCCAAATCGGCCCATTAACACATTTAATTCATCAAAGTCAACCCACCCGACATATTTGAATTGTTAAAATAAGAAATTAAATTTTCCTTCTCCCCGTCTCTACGTGTGTCTCTAAAAAGACATGCACGTGACTGCTTTAACCTGGGTACGAAATGAAATGAAATATTATATGATTACTTTGGTTTTTAAGGGGAAGGTCGTGTGTAAAGATAGGACTGGCGGGAGGACAGGCCCGGCGCTAGAACAGGGAACTGGGGGGGGGCACAGACACGTCCCTTTATGACCATTAGGATAGTCCTGGCTAGTTCTCAGTTATTTTCCTACATTGACGCGTTTTTCAGTTATCGTAATTGGCAACTGAAGACGCGGTTTCTCTCCATATGCGATCTAACAGCGATGAAATCATGGGGTAAATTCAGTAGAACTGAGAATTGGGGTGGACAAAACATCCGTTTTAAACAATTATTAGTCCTGACCTGTTCTCAGTCATTTTCGTGATTAACAGAAGGTTCACTCCGAGAGCACTCCACACTTAACAGGTGCTGCTTGTTCTCCTCGATTAGGTAAGAGGACAATCATTCAACTGGACGCGTATTTGCTGAATTTAAATCAACATATTGAGTGTCATCCCAAACCAATCCCCATGGAGCGTAAGTGGCTGATTTCACCCTCCGCAGCGAGTCTACACCGATGCAAGCTTTCAAACCACCCTCCTTTCAAGTGCAGCACTTATTTTGCGTCCGCGGGATGGAAGAAACGCTGCATATCTACAAATGTCAGGTACATACGGCTATTTCCGAAAGAAGAGTAAAACATTACCTAACCTCAAATGGACATTTGATTGACTATTTCATGCGCATATCACGGAACTAAAGGTTACATTGTATTTTGAAATGTACGTGCAGATGTGCACCCGAGAAAACACTGAGTGAGTAGTTTCATTTATTAAATCAATGATTGCTCTTTTTCACAATGTGCCATTTCATCCACAAACGCTTTCATCTTTGTCAGTGTTGTGTATTCAAAATTTTTTATATACATTTTATTTAATTACATTACCCTTTCAAAAATATTTTTGCGTAAGAAATTAGTGAACTGGGCCGTCGTATACAATGCAACGCACCTATCGGTAGGCATGGTGATGATGACCTCCGCTTCCCGTTGGATGAAGGGGAAGGGCATCCCATAGTTTATACACGTTTTTACAATCTCCCCCTTAATTAAGCTCCCTCCATAGCAGTGAGGGAGACTTCATATGTGGTGATACTCGGTAGTGAAGTGCTAGTGGATAGGGGCCGGTTTAGGATTGGGCCAAAAACTCGAGTTCATTCTAGACAAAGAAGACAATAAAATTTTTATGGTAAATTCAGGAAAATCCGTAAACTTTTGGCGATACGCCCGTAATCGATGTAAAATGGTTAAAATCCGTAGCAAATACAGGCTGACATGTATGGGCGTGGACGGGAAAGAACACTTGTTTCTACGCGCGAAGAAAAAAGCAAGCGAAAAGACAGAAGAGCTGCCTCGTCTGAGCGTAGCTTACAATGTATCCTGACAGGCACGAAGTCAATGGGCTTTTACCTTTACATGCAGTCGCCTGGTGAAACGAAAATTAATTAAAATGAAAGCAAGTCGGGCGGAGAACTACCAAAGACTACAAAGGCGGGGGAAGGCATTGGGATTTTCCCAAGCTTATCAATTCAGTGAACAGTAACAGATTTTACCTTCTAATTATTGTTTCGGAAATCGCTGACCAGCCACAGTCTTAATCTTGATTGCTGAAGCGTGCATCTTTCAAGGCAAAACATCCGCACGATGTGCTTTTTAAGTAAATGAGGCGAGTCTATTGTTTGCAAATGGAAAATATCAGAAAATCCTCATGGTAAACCAACCACGGACTGAAGTCAAAATTACCCGCTCTCTCTTCTGTCATTCACAATGTCTCCTCGGCGGCCTCATCTGTGAGGTACGTGCTCGCCCTCCCGCAGGAAGACAGGACAAAGTCATGCACGCTTTCCGCGATTTGCGAATGCAAGCGAATACGGTCGTGGGACACACTACTTTTATTTCCATTATTTAGCGCAATGTTATTATCATGCTACGGTATATGATAGAAACACACGCGATCTTACCTTCACCTGATATCTGGGCGCCATGACAGGAATATCGTCCCCCTCCTCTATACGGCCAGCATCACTGTTGGGTGGGGGGTGGATGTAGAGGGAAAGAATATTTCTTTGCATTGGGAGGGATGTACGAAAGGAAACATGTGGCCCACACCTACAATACAAGATTGCACACTTCGGTTTTAATGACTTTATTACAACTATGCAAAGTTATGTCAAATCCCGAAGGCTATACCACGTCCGTCCGATGTGCATACATTGTGTGCCAAACAGACCACGAAATCCACTCTCCCTGCATCAACCATCATGTGTTCTGAATCCGTCCCGCGACCTCTTCTAGTTAATGTAATGTAGGCTGTCCCTGGATGCAAGTGTTGTGCCATTTTTCCACTCCCTGCCAAAATTTCACTCCCCCTCTCGTGAACGCGCTTTCGCTATACACTACAGCCGTCTTCGGTGGCATGAACGGCGACAAGGACTGCTTTTGACAAGTATTGCTTTTATTGTGTGATGCAAACACGATAATTAGGGGCCAGGCAGCGAAAGCTGCCGGGAACCTATTTTTTTTCGTCAGTATTCTCCTCCTTCTTCTCTTTTTCTTCTTCTTCTTCCTAGGAAATCCTACTTACCATGCATGAAAAATCACCAAACTTAGCACAAAGGTCCAGTCCCATGCCAGATTAGGCCCGTTTCCACAGAAGAAGTTCCTGGTAGTATTTGGGGGGCAGGAACTACTACAGGAACGTCCTCTCATTCGGCCTTCTCAACTGCCGTGTCTCCACCGAGAGGGCGAAGCAGTAGGAAGGTTCCTGTAAAGTTGTGTGACGTCATTTTAAGAATGCGACCCCTCGTCGTCAGCTGAGTTTTAAAAATGCCGGCTATTTTCTAGCTTTCTGTTGACGTCACATCCCGCCCTAAGTAAATCCAATCAGCGCCAAGTAAACCCCAAGCCCCACCCAAGAGTTTTTCGGGGCGTTCGGAGTACCTACTCCGAGGCAGGGACTTTTTTTTAGCCCCTGTAAAGTTCCGGAACTCTGTCCTTCGGGGTGGTTCTGGCGGTGGAGACACTCAACAACGGCCCCGGCCCCGTAAAATTACCCCGAAGTTCCTGCGGTGGAAACGGGCCTATTGCCTCAGATGCAAAAACAGGCCAATAGTCCTGATGGTGGCGCTACAGCAAGCCTCTAAAGCTCAAAATTTTTAAAATTCACAACAAATCAACCATATGTGCTACAGTTTTGCAACTTTCACCAAAATGTAGCCCCAATACTTAAGAAACTTTTGTCCACTTAAACTTAGTACAAATTATGAAGTCTATCACTCTGTTTTTTCAAAAACTGTAAAACTTATAAAACTTTTCTTGCCCCACAATTATTGCTCAATTGTCACCAAATTTGCTGCACTGAATCTGCAGATCGTCCTCCACAAAAATACCACCCGGTGTTTCGATATTTGAAAAACTGAGCCTTCAGTGCATGAAAATGTTTGACTGTAAACAGTACTGTAAACATATACCAGCCAATTCTTGATAAATACATTTTCAATCTTCCTGGAAAAAAAAAAAAAAGAATATTTTAGAGTCATGGTCGGTGAAGTTTACCAAATATCAGAATTTTTTTCTCAAAAACTCAATTTTTGAACCCATTTTGAATTCTGCTCTCATAGAACAATTGGCATCAATGTAAGAATGGCATTTTTAAACATTAGATTTTCTCTTATGAAGCAAAACACTTCTTGCTAAAAACAAATCACCAATATTTCTATGCTGTCAAGCTGCAATTTATGTATTATCAGATTTGTGTCTTGATAACAGAAATTTTGACATTTGAACAATTTTTGAAATCTCCTTTGACAACTGCTGCCTGGCTGGTGGCTCCCGGAGTTGATTAATGAAGCCACACACCAGGGTTCACTTCTAGCCAATTAGCTCAATGAGTTAGGAGTTGTCTATTGGCATCAGAGACTGTGAGTTCAAGCCCCAGCTACGGCACAATGGATGTTGTAATGTTGATGTTCTTGTTATTTGCCTATTTAGGAACTTATTGTTCTCTTCAATAAGCGTTTAAATTTAAAAACTTTGAAAATTCCTACCAAACCAACCGTACGTGCTACAGTTTTGCAACTTTCACCAAAATGTAGCCCCAGGAAAACAATAAGTTCCTAAATAGGCAAATAACAAGAACATCAACATTACAATGTCCATTCTGCTGTAGCTGCTTTATTTCTTATTTTAGTCCTAAAATGCGCTAGAAGAAGTTTGAAATGCATGTAACTCTTAAAAGTTACTTGCTAATTAGCTCAGTGAGACGAAGGATACTAGGGTATTTGGTGTCAGTGATAATTAGTTCAAATGTAAACCAATGCAAAATGTACGATGTAATCCCACCTTTCTTATTATCCTCCATTTTTTGCCTCTTGTTGCTCAGAATTGCCTGGCCCCAATATCGCTGCAAAGCAGCTTTAATTCAAATTAATACACACATAAATAAATACATCACGATCTCTCAAACCTATAAGCAGGCTATTTGTACCGTTTTATATTGTGCTATACTGACGTCAATTCTATCATAGCAAACATAACTTTTGTGGTGGAATTCACGCATCCATGAAATGAAGCTTATTTAACTAAACCCAGCGGGCACCCTGACGTCAATTTGACATCAAATACCAGTCAAGATTTTGATTACCATGTTGAATATCCATAAATTCATTACTATTTTGTGATCAGAAGGTAGTACTCTCTTGTTGTTGCAGAGAGGTCCAACAAGGCTCAATCCCATATCCAGTTACTGGTCCATGAATTTTAAGTCAAAATATTTTACATGAGATTAACATTGATTTGATGTTTGAAAATAAGGCATTGAATTGATGTCAAAATGATGTCAGAATAAAAGTATTCTTTTATTCATTATGACATTCTTTCAATAGTCCTTCCACTTGACACCAATAACTTCTGCGACAAACTTCCGAAAGTTTTTCTGCACTCTCTGAAGTAAATGTCGTGTCGTTATCCACTAGAGATTTTCTCTCCGGCAGCAACTTCTAACAGTAAAAACTGTCTGGTGGAGTAGCGCCTTAAGGCTAATTGTTACTAAATGATTAAATGTGTAGGTATAATGTGTATGGTTATTAAATGATTATAGGCCTACACAGTCTCGTACCTTTGCCTTTTCCGTTTTCCGCCATTTTTTAAATCGGGATTATATATTTTTATTATTACAATTCATCTCGTAGCTGCCTGGCTTTGGTCATGAATGAAAACTCTCAAATTATTCTCTGAAAACGTTGATGAAAGAAATAAATGGGAAATTCACTTCCAGAGCCCGACTCGTATGAAAGGTGGGCGTTGTTGAGCTCTATCGAAACCCAACCAGGAGTACAGGAAGAAAGGCCTTCAATTGGCGCCTATCTGATCCGCGCGCAGCAGAGAGCCAGCACTTTTTGACAACCCGGTAAGTAGCTAATAAATGAATAATTAAAATTCATAATAGGCTAATCATTTCGGCAAGTAGGCCTTACCAACTTGCATTTTTACTTTTATTAGATATGTTGATAATATCAGTGAATATCAAATTTTAAGGGTTTTATTTTCTAAATCATACTGCTAACAGTTACATTAAGTTAGCTAGTTGGCTGAAGCCTACGTACATTAATGGTTATTCAGGGCTCTAAATTTAAATTGGCTAACACCCGCCAAATCCTCATTCGAGCCAAGAACTGGACGATTACTTTACACTCATTCTCGATCTCGCTTTATGCTTCGGCTGTACGGTAAGCGATTGCCTGTTGGCTACGTTGATATAATTGATGTGACTCCGCAAGGATGACGATCTGCAAATCGGAAACTCTCGCTGACTTCGCAACTATTATATTCGCCATCACTCAGCTGTGCATCGTACCTAGCCATTTAGCTGCCACTTCATTCAGACAGTAGAACGGATTCTCACGGCCTATTGCTCTATGAGCCTCGCACGCGAATCTGCGTTGTTTTCACGAACTACATGAGCACAGAAATCACAAAAACTTATCGATATTTTTAGTAGTCATCGATGTGCGGAAGAAAATGCCATATAATTTCGTAGCGCAATGTATAACAAGGCTTTCAAAAAAAAAAAAAAAAAAAAAAATTAAATAAATAAATAAATTAGACTTTCGTCGGTTCTACCAATTAGTCCGAAAACCGCGTCAGTATCCGTGGATGTTTGCCGACGAGGCAGAGTGCACCAATAACTGAAGCGCTAGCGAAGCACTAGCGGGCTGCACCAATGCGAGTGGCCGTTGAGATGGATGTGCGTAGCACCCGTTAAAGGGGACCTAGGACGCTATATTTCCAAGGTTATATTTTGACCTTGGACTCCCCTAGAGTACTCCTCAGGGCTGTACGTTAACTTTTTCTGCTCATAGCACTGGTGCTACAGAGGTTCATAGTCTTGTAGCACAAGACAAAAGCTTGTAGCACAGTAAAAGCATCTGTTACATCTCTAAAACCAACCACAAGTAGTGCAGTTTATCATTTAAAGACATATAAAATATTAATAATCTCTTTGTAAATTGAAGTACTTTCAAGGTCTCGGAATTCTTTAAATTCATACAATTTTAAGTAATTTCCAGAACTTGTCAAGCAGTCTTGACACAAACAACGCACACTTCAAATATAATGCAGGCACATAACTCACAGAAATATTTAGAACCTCTCATAAGAGACGTTATCTCTCTTCAAAATTTTGTTTCCTAAAACACATGGATTATCACTCCTAATTTTTTCTGGAGCCTCCGTACACCATTTACAGAACAACAACTGATCTCTATCATAGAAAAGGAGCCAAGGAAAATCTTTTTTCCATTCCGGGTTGTACTTGTATACTTTCCCTTTTGCGTTCGCATTTACGTTACTTGCGTCTTCGTCGTCGTCAGTTTGAGCTTGTGTGTCGGATTCATCCTCGCGGGCCCGTTTGGAACCGGTTTTATTCAAAACTGTGATGTATTTTTTCATGTTCTGTTACCGCTTTCATCAACCTGAGCCAGCCCAGCTGAACGCATTTTTAAATTGGCAGTGTTTCCTCAAGGTTTTTTTCAGCAGCGGGGGCAAAGGTGTTTTTTTTTTTTTTTTTTTTACCCTGGATGGTGTGCCCGTGTGAATATCAATCAGCAATTTAAAAAGTTTAAAAAAAGACACTGTCCTCCAAATCAAGCTTTAGAACATATTTATCAATACCATTTATTTTATAAATATTTGTACAAATACTTACTTATTTGTGTATTATAACTTTTTTTGCATTTTATAATGTTTGTACATATATTATAGCATATTTACTTGTACATATACTATAAAATATTTATTTTTACAATTTTTTAGATATATTTGTACATATATTTAATTATTTATCCTGGTTTCTGAAATTAGGATATGGTGTTTACACGCACAAAAGCAAAAACGGGATTCTCCAAAAACCCGACCATATTTGGGATACTGAAGTCTATGTAACTAAACGCACTCCTAGATAATACATTGCCAATGCTCATTTTGTGTAACGTCAGCGGCATGGAGACTCTTCTTAGAGAGGACGTGTCATATGAAAGTTAAAGCTCGCAACATAAGTAAAATTTACTCAGCTGGTTTCATAACTTTCTTGCGGTATTTCAAAGACTATAAGGTTCTGTTTATCACATAACAGAATAGCATAATTTAATAGAATACAGATGTAACTTCCGTCAGCGCCTTAATGGAAACGTTAGTTAATTCGCAGTCATCCTAGCATTGCGCTAACTCCATTACACTTACACTTCGTATTCAGTTTAGCTACATATTAACAGCGTGACGAAACGCAGAGCGGTTTTTCTTATCTTATCTAGAACTACAGCTATATGATTAAGTTCAATCTATTTTAACGTTATCGATCCATAATAACGTATACCTTTTTTTTTCTTGTTCTTCAGCTCCAGTAACGTTAACGTAAGGTGGTCTAACCTCATTCGAAAATTCTATAAAATGATAAAGTGCTGGCGCTGTTGTGGTTGCCATGACATCAGGAGCGTTTGACATTCTAGCAGTATTCCATTCGCTCGCGCTCGTAGACAGAGCGGGAGACCATTCGTTGACTGCAACTCGGAAGAGAGAGAGAGAGAGAGAGAGAGAGAGAGATTTAAAAACGCTCTTTATTTACCTTGTGATGTCACCACAACACATCTACCGCATCAAAAAAAAAAAAACAAAAAGCAAAAAAGATAAAGAAAATTACAGTAAACCCAGGTATATAATCAAAAATGAATCATTAGTAACCCTTCCTGCACAGAGCATAACTCTTCCCCAACCCCCCATGAGCATGTAAAACTATCCAAATTATTGGTGAGCTTGTAGTATTCAAATTCAACTCTTAAGCGAGCAGACATCAGCCCTTTGAACATAAACAAAGGGTCAACCGATCCAACACCTTTGATACAATTCTTCCTACTTTTCCAAATTGAAAGCTTTGCTGTTCCCACAATCATGTAAACCAGAACATGAAGCACTTTATTCCTTGCCGAGTACTTTGGACCAGAAATAAACTTCTCAAAGGAAAAAGCCAAGCCTAATCCCTGAAACCAATTCCGAAGAAAGTTAAAAAGCCCTTCCAGTCGAGCACATTGGATAAACAGATGTCCCAAATTCTCCCTCTGACCACAAAAAGGACAACCCTCCCCTGTGCTAGGATCAGTATGCGCCAGATACCAGTTTGTGGCCACAGCCCCATGCAAGATCCTCCATTGGAGGTCACATGTACACAGGTGTTGCGCAAAATGGCAAAGGCTAATGCAAGTAGCCATCTAGCTATGTACAAATGCACTTTGACTTCTTACACTCAAGAGTTTCCGAATTGAATTATGTAAGACCCCCCCTAAACCGTGATTCAAACCATGCTGTGCAGTCCATATGGCCAACAAACATAAGTGAGCCACACGATCCAGCTTCAAAATGTTCAGAAAAAAATCTGATTATTGAATCTTTCTGTATGTGCCCCCTGCAGGATCAACCCAAAACAGCAGTCTGGGACTGGGATATGGGCACTCCCTGGAATTTTTTCTGAAAGCAGAGTGGTGACTGTCGATCACATGGAAATAATCTGCTGCTTCTATTGTGTGTTATATCATCAGTGTGACTCATTCTGCTCTGAGCCTCCCATTCTCTTGAGCTCTCTGGTGTCAGATGACCAGATGTGCGAACGCACTGCACTGCTGTTTGATCTGCTGAACGCCCCAGCTAACACTGAACGTTCTGGCAATGCTGCTGCAATGTTGTGCCAAAGCTAGAGCATTGAGAACGCATTCCAGTGACAGTGCGCAGACATTTTCAGGAAACCTCCACCTCTACCTGAGGTTAATTAAACTCTACTATTAGTATAAGACCTGTGGCAGGAGCACTGCGAGTGGTTCTATAAATAAACACAGATCATTTTACATATTGTTTTTACTGTGCGTTGCATGCATTCCTTGGAGGGAACATGATCATTTGGAAAATGCTGCTGCTTGAATAACTTCAGTTGAATATATGTACATCTGGTTTGAGTCTGCTTGTGTCAATGTTAGCCAATTTGATGACAACATGGCATACCGTCCACTTTAGTGTGCGTCTCTATACACTTTCTTAAAAAAATGGCAAGTTTCAAAGCACAATATCACATTGCTAGATGGAATATACTGCCAAAGTGCAAAGAAAATGTCAACCTCATGAAGAATTCAGCCTTTCATGGTGTGATTGCTTCAGTGAAGCAGCACACTCTATTGTCTTACTTCTTCTTCTTCTTCTGCCTAAATTTGGCCGACTAACTCCTCCTACACCTTTTAAGCTATTGTTTCCGTTCAAACTTTGAGAAATTCAGCTTGTTTTGAATTATGTTGCATCTGTACAGATTTTTATTTTTGATTTAGTTTTTGAGATATTTAATTTTAAATGTCATTTTTTAGAGTCCTATTAAATCAAGCCATTTTTCTGCTGATTCAGTAGCTTCAGCTATTTTTCTGCTATTTTTTTACTCTGTTATACTTTTTTCTAGAAATGTCAAACTGCAAAATCTTAAGCTTTTTATGATTTCTTCACTGTTCAAATTTTTCGTAACTGCTATAATTTTTTAATTATATTTTTTGTTACAATATATTCTGGGAACTCAGTCTGGTGACGTCACTTTTAGAGTGGAGAACAGCAGAAAAATCGTCAAGAAGTCTTCTCTTAAACTAGCTCCCACAGTTTTCTCTCCGTATAAATATTTTCATATCCAAGTTGTAGCAAAAGTTGTGCTGGTCACGAAAATGGAAGTATGCAAGCAATCAGACAGATGATTCTGGCAGTATGAGCCGAAAAGCGACGGGAGCACTAACCGAAACTCCATTAACTCACATATTAAATGCGACAAGAAAATTCCGGTAGGGAAGTCGAAATACTCAGTTATTTAACGTGTTCCCACATTTTTGGCACTACACTCACAATTTTCACATTTTCCGCTCAGCAGACTCTCCTCTTTAGTATGGTGCCTCCATTTCGTAGATTGTACGGACTCTCTTTTAGGTAAGAGAGGGAGTATTAAGCTCAAATCTCGGTTGGACCAAATTCATTCAAATGGCTCAGAGTGACTAAGCGAAATTGTGGCATCGCGGTTTTGAGGTTCAATTCTGCCCTCTGCTGGACTTTTTCCCTGCATCAGCATTATCATTGTTTGGATTAAGCGTAATACAACTGTTAGACGAATCTCATTCTTCTGCGTCAAACTCAGTGAAAGAATTTTCGGTATCGTCGTTTGTACAGTCGCTCCAAGAGAGCGCATTTGAGGGCAGCAACGACCAGTCTTTTTGCAGGGCGGGTCCATGAGAACACATTTTACATTAAAAAATTGCAAAGCATTAAAGAATTGCTCGAGCTCCTATTCCAGTATATACAAGCAACTGTTCACACTAGCTAGATATATTTACGATTGTGTGTAAAACAGGTGAAATATTGGTATCAAAATAGAACCTGTCAAGTACAAAGAAATGGAAGTGATGTCGCCAGTCGCTATTTGCTCATCGCCCTACATTACTTTTTCCAGCGTTTGAAAATAGCTGGGTTTAAGGCCGGAGTAAGCAGTAGCCCCTCGTAGTTTGGCTTCCCATAAATTGATCAATGACGCCATCTAGCATTTCTTGCCAAATTAAATAATAATAATAATAATAATAAAATAATTGTTTTTATTACTATTAGTAGTAGTATTAGTTGTAGTAGTTTTTTTTAACATTATCCCTTGAGTAGCTAGAACACATGACATCACTTTACTGAAATTTCTATCGATAGGTAGTGACACCCCAATTTACAGCGCTTTTCGTTCTGCTCATCCTGCCAATACCTAAGTGAACGTTACCTAAAATAAATTGATTTATTTTATTTGCATGCTTGCTTCTCTTACTTCTTTTTCTTCTTCCGCCTAAATATGGCCCACTAACTCCTCCTGAACTGTTTAAGTTATTGATACCATTCAAACTTTAAAAAAAATTCAGCTTGTTCTGAATGACGTTGCATCTTAACAGATGTTTTTTGAGATATTTAATTTTAAATGTCATTTTTGGGGGTCCTATTCGGTTTTTTAACATAATTACCAGTGATGTAGTCAAGACCACCAAAACCAAGACCAAGACATGACCAAGACCAGAGTGTATCAAGATCGAGTCAAGACCAAGACTTTCAGAGGCCAAGACCGAGTCAAGACCAAGACCAAAGCAGGCCGAGGCCAAGTCAAGACCAAGATCAAGGCAGGGCAAGATTAAGTCAAAAGAGCAAATGTTAAAAAAATGGTTTCAGATAAGCAGAAGTATAAAAACCTCATACATTTATGTAAATGTGTGTCCTGTATTAGAACATTAATGTCTGGATCAACACAATACATACGTAGCAAGGGCATTATGGCAACCACTATTATCAAATAGTTACAACAATGTGATTGATATGTTATGCTGTGCCCAGACCAGTTAATTTCCTTACCATAACAGAAATACAAAGGAGTAAGTGTGTATTTTTCTTTTAAGTATCAAACATCCTTTTTTTTAAACTCATGTTAGGTAAAAGATTATATGTTATTTAATCTACAAATGGGCATTCAAAGTCAAAATTTGCACTCTTAAAGTAAAGTGCCGTGTGCTTATGGCCAAGCAAGGTAGCCTTCTGCCTCCATCAAGTTAATATCTGTCTCCACTTTGCTGTCACTTCTCTAGACTCTCACTCAAGTGAGGGAACAGCACTACGACGTGTAACTATGTTTCTGGCTGGAGTGGTATGCAGCCACTAGCCAACACTAACGTTTGGTTGCAAATAGCTGGCAAGAAACTGAAACTAGTGCCTTGAAACATACAGGATGTACATAGGTAGCTAATGTTTACAATCGCTAAATCTCTTACGGTGAAGGGTGAAGAGATTTCAGAGGAGTTCTGGTACAAAGGCAGATTGCTAACATTAGTTAGCTAGCTTTGCAAGCGTGACTTAACTTTATTTATGCTTCTTTTCTAAGAGCCGATAAAAGTTTGTTGTGGTCCCAGATATCTCAGTAAACGTCGCAATGCAGAATTTGCATGCTGCTGGGTGTTTTCTTTTGGATGTTGTATTGCAGATACATTGCAGCTTTGTGGTTTCGGTAGCCAAATTTTATTAAACAAGATCTGGCGACAGCATCCTCACCTTTCTCCCGCATTTACTTTTTGGAGTGCATGTTAAGGGGGGCAGGAGGAGAGGTGACAGCCTTCAAGTTAATGTTATTGGTTGCATTTGAAGCAGGAAGTTTGACATCCAATCACAGCAATGATGTCAAAAATAAATCAGACAATTCACAGGCAAATTAGTGATACGCCGGCAGCTGTGGTCTTGACCGGTCTTGGGGAAGAAAAAAAATCCCGAGTCCGCTTTAACCGAGACAAGACCGAGTGAAAATGCAGTCGATTCCGAGATGAGACCGAGACCTTCAAAAAATGGTCTTGAGACCGGTCTTGAGACCAAGAAAGGTCTCAAGTACTACAACACTAATAATTACTCGCGGCAGGAGCAGGTTCCAAACTTACCAGTGCTGAATACTGTTGTGATGGGGTTTTCAAGGCAATATTGATGTGGAAAAAAAACAACCAAACATTTGGCAGGACCACTTATAGCTCACCACGCACTGTTAACCAACAGATCTCAGGTTAACTGTGCTGATTAACTAGCTGAGACGACACTGGGTGTGCACTTTACAATGATAGTGATCAGTAGCGGCTCGTGGCAAGGGGAAGCGCAAACAATCCCTTAAAATTAATGATTGGTCTTGACCTGTTTTCAATCATTCATTTCAATTACCATTACAGAAACCGGAAAACTCTCAACATTATCAGGTGTGGCCAGTTTCATTTATAAAAATTACTTTCAGCTTATGTTTACATTTCAGTAGTTTTTCAACATTTCTTCAGCAATTTCCTTCGCCTCTCAGTTTCCTAGCACCTTCATTTTATAAGCCAACCTCTTCAACTTTTCTCGCTGAAGCAAGCACACAAATTTTCTTCAGAAAATTTAGCCTTTTCTAGCTTAGACCTAAAATCTCCCTTCCATTATTTTCTGAATGTGACAAAAACACTGGCAATAGGTGAGACTCATTTGAAAATTTTACAGTGGATTCAGAAAATTAGACTTTATGAGCAAAGCAAGGTTATATTTTCTGCTTGCAGCTGTAAAGTTTCATTAGAAGACTTAAACATTTGTCGTTGCAAACTTGTTAGCAGTGTGGGGAACAAAGCAACGATGTTACTGAGCAGGACAAATTGAGCTGACTTTTGGCAACTGTTTGGGGATCTATTTATTCAACTTGAAGGACAATATTGCAATATTTGTGTTACAGAGATGGTTTCCCCTCATTTTTATTTGCATGGTGGAATCCCTGTGGTCGGGGAAATCATGTGCGTGCTGAGTTATAGCATTTGTGTGTGTGTGTGTGTGTGTGTGTGTGTGTGTGTGTGTGTGTGTGTGTGTGTGTGTGTGTGTGTGTGTGTGTGTGTGTGTGTGTGTGTGTGTGTGTGTGTGTGTGTGTGTGTGTGTGTGTGTGTGTGTGTGTGTTTGTATGCACGAGGGTGTCAGCATAGTCTCGATCTTCTTTCAAACAGTGGTTGAAAAAGGATTGTCATTTCTCTAGTGGGAGCTTTGACGTCATCTGTTTCAGTAGCTGGAATACTGAGTACAATCACAAGAGGGCTTTATTCAGGTGTTCTTGGTGTGTCCTTTGCACGCTATGATGAGAATGCCCACGATTGACATATACTCCTTGATATCTACACGACCGCTTCCATCTCGATCCAGCATGTTGAAAAGTTCTTCCACTTGTGCAGGGTCAGTGGGGTCCTGTCAGGGGTTATGAAGGGGGAGACAAACACAAAAAAAAGATACTGAGGGCCTGATTTACTGAGGCATTTAGCACTGAAAAAAACGTCAGTCAAACGCAAGACCAATGGCAGAACCTTTGATTTGTGCAAAAGATGCCATGACAAATGCCATGACCTGTAATCGGTGATGTGTTTGGTTTGCAATGAGCTAAAAGCATTTTACAATCAAGCACAGAGTTGGAAACAAGGGAAATATGTAATTACATTCCAATTATAGTTTTGTTTTTCCATTTTAATGGATCCTCCTCTTCATGGAATAGGCTATAAGTCTAAAATGCACCTTCTACTAAGACTTCATAAAGTAGCTCTCATGAAGCCTGACTATTGAGAAATACTGACCAGGCCAAAATACCAGGATATTGATTATTACACGGTAGTAAGCATGAGCAGTATTGTATTTATTGTGATTCGCGTCAATATCACAGCGCAGGTTTGCACTGGCATCTTTTTCAAAAACGTGCAGTCTGAAGTGAGGAACTCAATATCAGCATTAGTATTGCAAGTGTGCATTAGGCCGCTCACCTCCATGATGTTCCCAAACTCACTTTTCAGCAGATCCGCCACTTCAGCTTTGGAGAGGGTTGTGATATCGTCGTCCTTCATGGCGTGCTTCATGAAGGTGGTGGTGATGAGATAGATGCTGTCCTGGGACTTTTTCATGGTGCCTGAGGACCAGAGGGGCGAACATAGCTATGGAATCACATGCACACACGCACACACACACACACGCACACACACACACACACACACACACACACACACACACACACACACACACACACACACACACACACACTCAAGCTCACAAGATGAAAACAATACCAGGCAATTCTGCCATGGCTGGTAACTATGGGCTTGCCAACTGCAATAACCAAGACAACCCACTGGATGGTGCTAACAAGCTCCTGAGTGTACCACTCAGCCCAGACAGGTTATGCTACCTGTAACCCAGATGGCATGTATTTATGGCAGTTTTTGAAGAAAATGATCATGTTTTCTTAAATGAGACGTAAATGAAACTTTCGTTAAAAAATTGTCGTATTTGGTATCATCCAAAAGGGTATGTAATACTGTCTCAAACTATCAGTACTCTTCACCTGGAGATGATAGTGGAATAGAGTAATCATGGATGTAAAACAGGCTTTTAACAATCCCCAATATCACCCTTGAACAGCAATAAGAATCAGGCCTTGAGCTGTGGCATTGCTTGTGGGATCAATTTTGACACTTAGGCTATCGTATGTGTATTTTACATAGAAAGCAAGATGTTGAAATCCACTGAAAATGTCTGAATTTTTTCTTGACTTGGACATCGAAGTTGAAGAGGACGATTCAAGAGCAAGTTCAACAACTAACGACAATGATGATGACAATTGAGAGGAACAAGAGATGGAAAATGAGGAAGAAATTGGCAACGATACGGAGCTGAATGCCTAAACTACCGCAAGCATAACAGCACGAACTGGAGTCTTGGGCATGGGCGGGTGAGTGGCAATTTGCTAACGTACTTAGTTGGAATCATTAACTGAATCTGATCGAACTAGCCATGTAAGTTGCGAACATAGTGTGCAACTATGCCTTTGGGAATCCTACCCCTGAGCAAGGGCAGAGGGAACCCGAACACTGTACACTGTACACGCTGTATACTGTACACTTTAGTTGGTTGGCCTTCACTGGCTATGCGCAAGCTGCACCATTGGTATGTTTTAATATACAAGGCTATTTTAGGCAAACTACCCCAGTACATTTGCTCTAAATTTGTTATAATTCAGAACTCTTACAACCTCAGATCCAACGCCTGGTTGCGATTCGAGGTGCCTCCTGTGCGAACTGACGCTGGTAAGAGGAGTCTGTTTTACTTTGGCCCTTGGTCATGGAATGACCTTCAAATACACCTCAAAATTTCTGCTCCTATCTCCATACCAAGTTTCAGACAAAAGATTTCTGAGGCCTTTCCCATTAGCTGCTCCTGTCGTACTGTTTAGATATTTTTTTCTACTGTTTTTATATTGAGCCTTTTTTAGAACTTATGATATAATTTTTTTTTTTTTAATTGTCAATTTAGTTTTTTCCTGTCAGATTGTACTCTCTACTCTGTCCCTTGTTAGGTTGCTGGTCGTAGGCCAGCAAACCTATTGTCATCACTTTCCGTCCGGCGGCATCGTCGGCATCGGCGTTGTCCGTTTAAAGCCGTATCTCAAAAACGGTCTGATGAATTTTTTTTTAATTTGGGGATGTGATCAAATCGGTCATCAAGTTAATGCCCGAGCAAAAATTTTTTTGATTGAATCGTTCGTTTAGACTTGGCGGCCATTTTTATGTCGAAAATGGCCATTTTTTGGCACTTAGGTGCAATTTTCTCAAAAACTGTCTGATGAATTTTTTTTTAATCGCAGCAATGGAATCAGTATCATGACCTGCTTCAACGGTGTAAACGACGTTTTGATTGAATGGCTCCTTCATAGCGCCACCTAGGCAATGTGTCTGGACTTCATCATTTTTCGGAGTGTTTTGTGATATAACTCTCTTAATATAGCATTTAGAGCTTAGGTATGTATGAGGCACCTATTGGGAATCAGGTATGCCGAACATTGTGAGTCAGTCACATTTGATCTTGGGCCTCCAGGTCAAGGTCAAATGGCAAAAATGTGCTATAACTCTCTTAATATAGCATTTAGAGCTTAGGTATGTATGAGGCACCTATAGGGAATCAGGTATGCCGAACATTGTGAGTCAGTCACATTTGACCTTGGGCCTCCAGGTCAAGGTCAAATGGCAAAAATGTGCTATAACTCTCTTGATATAGCATTTAGAGCTTAGGTATGGATGAGGCACCTCTACAGAATCAGGTATGCCATTGAACATTGTGACCTTGGGCCTCAGGTCACATTTTGACCTTGGGCCTCAAGGTCAAGGCCAAATGGTAAAAATGTGCTATAATTTGCTTAATATGACATTTAGAGCTTAGATATGTATGAGGCAGCTACAGGGAATCAGGTATGCCGAAAATTGTGAGTCAGTCACATTTGACCTTAGGCCTCCAGGTCAAGGTCAAATGGAAAAAATGTGCTATAACTCTCTTAATATAGCATTTAGAGCTTAGGTATGTATGAGGCACCTATAGGGAATCAGATATGCCGAACATTGTGAGTCAGTCACATTTGACCTTGGGCCTCCAGGTCAAGGTCAAATGGCAAAAATGTGCTATAACTCTCTTGATATAGCATTTAGAGCTTAGGTATGGATGAGGCACCTCTACAGAATCAGGTATGCCGAACATTGTGAGTCAGTCACATTTGATCTTAGGCCTCAAGGTCAAGGTCAAATGGAAAAAATGTGCTATAATTTGCTATAGCATTTAGAGCTTAGGTATGTATGAGGCACCTAGGGAATCAGGTATGCCGAACATTGTGAGTCAGTCACATTTGACCTTGGGCCTCAAGATCAAGGCCAAATGGTAAAAATGTGCTATAATTTGCTTAATATGACATTTAGAGCTTAGATATGTATGAGGCACCTACAGGGAATCAGGTATGCTGAACATTGTGAGTCAGTCACATTTGACCTTGGGCCTCAAGGTCAAGGCCAAATGGTAAAAATGTACTATAATTTGCTTAATATGACATTTAGAGCTTAGATATGTATGAGGCACCTACAGGGAATCAGGTATGCCGAACATTGTGAGTCAGTCACATTTGACCTTGGGCCTCAAGATCAAGGCCAAATGGTAAAAATGTGCTATAATTTGCTTAATATGACATTTAGAGCTTAGCTATGTATGAGGCACCTACAGGGAATCAGGTATGCCGAACATTGTGAGTCAGTCACATTTGACCTTGGGCCTCAAGGTCAAGGCCAAATGGTAAAAATGTGCTATAATTTGCTTAATATGACATTTAGAGCTTAGATATGTATGAGGCACCTACAGGGAATCAGGTATGCCGAACATTGTGAGTCAGTCACATTTGACCTTAGGCCTCCAGGTCAAGGTCAAATGGAAAAAATGTGCTATAACTCTCTTAATATAGCATTTAGAGCTTAGGTATGTATGAGGCACCTATGGGGAATCAGGTATGCCGAACATTGTGAGTCAGTCACATTTGACCTTGGGCCTCAAGATCAAGGCCAAATGGTAAAAATGAGCTATAACTTGCTTAATATGACATTTAGAGCTTAGATATGTATGAGGCACTCAAAGGGAATCATGTATGCCAAACATTCTCGGTTGTTCGAATTTCACCTTGAGCCTCAAGGTGAAGTTCAAATGGAAAACGTGTGTTATAACAGCTTAATGTGGCATTTAGAGCTTAGGTATGTGTGAGGCACCTATAGGGAATCATGTAAGCCAGACATTCTCGGCAAGTTGAATATGACATTGGACGTCAAGATCAAATGGCAAAAATTGCTATAACTTGCTGAATATGGCAATTAGAGCTCAGGTATGTTTGGGGCATCTATTGGAAACCATGTATGCTGAACATTCTTAGGCAGTCAGTCAAATTTGATGTTGGGCCTCAAGGTCAAGGTTATATGACAAAAATGGCCCATATTTGTTTAATATTGTTTGTAGAGCTTAGGTGTGTATTGGGCACTAATAGCAAATCATGTATGCTGGTTGTTTTCGACATATTGGATTCGACCTTGGGCAACAAGGTCCAGGTAATGACAAAACGGCCTAAAAGTCCTTTAATGTTGGCTTTAGATTTTCGGTATGTATTGGATACTAATGACATATCATGTATGCTGATCAAACACACCATATTGGATTTGACTTTGGTCTTAAAGGTCAAGGTCATGTGACAAAATCAATCTATTTATTTCCTCGTTTAATAATGTTTTTAGAAATTAGTATGTATTAGGCACTAACCTATATATAATTAAAATTTTTACGGCCATTGTAACCGCATGGTCGACCTTTTTTCATGATCAATTGCGGCAATAAAAACTGGTCAAAACCCATTTTTGGATGTTTGTTCCTATTAGCGTCATGGAGTAGAAAGAATAATACTAATTAGACCCACTCGGTGGCAGTGTTGTGTAAAAAAAAAAAAAAAATCATTATCTGAAAGAAGAGCAAGAACCAGAAGTGAATTGAGAAGATGTTGCACTTCACAAATTGACAGCAGTCAACAGTGAAAGTTCAGGTTAGAAAAAAATCTAATCGGATTTCATGATGTAGACTTCTTAAAGATTATATTTTTGCTGAATGGCAGAAATGTTGCTGTCTGTCACTCATGAAAAAGTGTGACTGCTCAGTTGAGTTGCCCGATGATGGTAACTAAAACCCCTTTCTCACTGAGCTGTGTTGGCCCGCGGAATTGTGCGGATGAAACAGTTCTCTTCTTTTGCAGAGAAGAATTGATTCGAAGAACCGTGAATTGATTCGCAGTGGTACGGGACCATTCGCCATCACCGCCGAAATTCGCGAAAAAATTAAACAAGTTTAATTTTTTCGCGGATGTCCGAGCTGGAGCTTTTTAATGGCAATATCATGTTGACAACGTGTTGCTTTCGCAAGAATTCGTGTTGGCTAGCTGTTGAATCTGCGGACTGATGCTAGTTACTTTTCTCCTGTTGGAGCTCTAACTGCCGGCAACCTTCAGGGCCCTTGGCACTCTAGTTTTTTATTATACTGTACTGTTTTGTCGATATTGTCTTGAACTGTGTTGTGTTTATGTAATAATAGTGTGTGAATTGCTGCGTTCTGCCAGATCACCATTGAAAAAGAGACTTTGGTCTCAATTGGTTTTATCTGGTTAAGTAAAGGATTGATTGATTGATTGATAATCCTTTAATCCAAAACTCGCAGTCCCTTCCAATTTATTTCCCTGCAGCGCAAAGCTAATTGTGCCCTGCTCTGAAAGAGCTACCCTGTTACTGGCGCGACCCGGGCTCCCACCCGGGCCATAGTGCTCAGTGCTACTCTGCAAAGCGGCGCCTTGACCGGGTGAGCTAATCTGGCAGCCAAACAATAACATTCTATTTGACGATTATATACTACCTGGCAAAAGCATTAGGACGTTCCTCACTCTCACTCAACTTTTGATGTACATGTGTTATATTACCCCAATTCCGAAATAGTTTGGACAAAGTGTAAATTGTGAATAAAATCAAAATGCAATGAATTTCAAATCACACCAGCCAGTATTTTATTCACAATAGAACAGAGATAATGTAAAAAATGTTGAAACTGAGAAATTTTACAATTTTATGCACAAAATGAGCTCATTCCTCATTTGATGGCTGCTACCGGTCTCAAAAAAGTTGGGACAGGGGCCTGTTTATCATGGTGTAGCATCCCCTCTTCTTTTTAACACAGAGTGGAGGCGTCTGGGCATTGAGGAGGCAATTTTCTTGAGTTTAGCCATTGGAATTTGATCCCACTCTTGTTTAATACAGGCTTCCAGCTGCTGGAGAGTTTTGGGTCTCCTTTGATGGACTTTTCGTTTAATTACGCGCCAAATGTTCTCAATCGGTGAAAGATCAGGACTGCAGGCAGGCCAGTTCAGCACACGGACTCGTTTACTATGAAGCCATGCCGTTGTAATAGCTGCAGTATGTGGTTTTGCATTGTCCTGCTGAAATACACAAGGCCTTCCCTGGAATAGATGTCATCTGGAGGGGAGCAAGTGTTGCTCTAAAACCTTTATATACCTTTCAGCATTCATGGTGCTTTTTAAAACATGCAAGTGTCCCACACCATATGCACTAATGGATCCCCATACCATCAGAGATGGTGGCTTTTGAACTGAACGCTGAGAACAGGAGAGGTGGTCTTTCTCCTCTTTAGCCCGGAGGACACGACGCCCATGATTTCCAACAAGAATGTCAAATTTGGACTCGTCTGACCACAGGACACTTTGCTACAGTTCATTTTAAATGAGCCTTGGCCCACAGAACACAGCGGCGCTTCTGGATCATGCTCAACAATGGCTTCCTTTTTGCATGATAGAGTTTCAGGTGGCATCTGTGGATGGCACGGTGGACTGTGTTTACAGACAGTGGTTTCTTTAAGCATTCCTGGGCCCATTTAGTAATGTCAATGACAGAATCATGCCGGTGAGTGATGCAGTGGCGTCTTGAGGGCCCGAAGATCACGGGCATCCAGTAAAGGTCTTTGGCCTTGTCCCAAACGCACAGAGATTTTTCCAGTTTCTCTGAATCTTTTGATGATGTTATGCACTGTCGATGATGAGACCTTCAAAGCCTTTGCAATTTGACGTTGAGGAACATTGTTTTTTAAGTATTCCACAATTTTTTTACGCAAACCTTCACAGGTTGGAGAGCCTCTGGCCATCTTTACTTTTGAGAGACTCAGCCTCTCTAAGACATCCCTTTTATAGCCAATCATGTTACGCACCTGATGCCAGTTAACTTAATTACTTGCCAAATGTTCTTTCAGCTGATTCTCTTTCTATTAATTGCTTTTTCAGCCCTTTTTTGCCTGTGTACAAACTTTTTTGAGACCTGTTACTGCCGGAAAATTTGAAATAAGCTCATTTTGTGGATAAAAATGTAAAATGTCTCAGTTTCAACATTTGAAATGTTATCTATGTTCTATTGTGAAAAATATTTACACTTCATCCCAACTGTTTCGGAATTGGGGTTGTATATGTGCGAGTGTTGTAGGAATTTAATGGTGTCCTAAAATGTACATGTAAACATCACAGAACATTATTGAACATTTGGGGAAGCTACAGATATACATATTGGCATTTTTTTTCTGTACGAAAAACTCTCAATTTTGGTCTGTCATAAGTAAGTAATATTATCATAAATTTTGCTTGCAAGACGGCAATTTTCAAATTTACACGTTTGGAATTGTGTCCTTGTCATAATGGAAGATCAATGGCTACTATTGGTCGAATAATTATGATCAGGTGTGGCACATGGGGTGATTTTGATTGTCTATAAAAGGAGGGTCGAGACATACAATAATTCAGTATGGTGTATCCAAAATGGGGTCTGTATTTTTATTTGAATAAACAACTATTTCTTAACATGATACATTCAGTATTTTCTAATGCACTGTAAGAAAATTACACACATAAATCATGACATCCTAATACTTTTGTCAGGTAGTGTAAATCTAATCCTCTAGAAATATAAAACAAAACAAGACCAAGAAATGAACAAATTATGACAGGCAGATGATGGTTGATGCGCTCGACTTCTTTACTGTGTGTCCCTATTTTCCAAAAATTACGCCAACAGAAAGGAGCTATTTTCGCTTAGTTTTTCTGGGGATGTGAGCAAGTTTAAGGGGCGTTCAAAGTGTCGCTTTTATTCTCTTCCTGTTTGAGGGAGTGTCTAGAAAGTGTTTTATTCATCATCTCCGTGACATTAGCTTTCCGTAGAGGCACAATTTGCTCATTTTTTTTGATTTCTCAATACATGTCTACTTTAAATACCAGAGTCTCAGTGCTTTGCAGAACCCATTCTTTTTCACGGCAGCCTCAAAAGAACCGAACAAACTGACTCTCGGATGTTGTCAAACGTGAACCCAGGACAGACAACTAGCTTAGGCTGTGATTTAAAAGTGGATAAGTATAATGTGGATAATTATAGACCCATTGTAAAAACCAGGATCTTTCTCTCTCCCTCTCTCATTTTCAAATCCCACTCTTTATCTTGCCTCTTCTTTTACGCAAGAAGAGGAATGAGAGTTTCATGCCATTTTTACCTGTGTTGTTCCAAATAAAAGTGGGAAGTTCAAAATTGCATATCTCTCTCTCTCTCTGTTTTCAATTTCAATTTAATTTGCTTTACTACACATCACATAAACAGTCATATAACATGATCATGTCTTCAAACATGAGTCACTTCACTTGACTGAATGCAGTTTTTCCTCCCCTTCATTCTCAACCCTTTTAACCCCTCCCATTGCTTAACTTCCCTGTCCTTCAGTTACCCATTCTCTCTCACTCCCTCTTTTTCACACATTCTCTGTCTCCCTCCCTCTCTCCCACTGTATCCCTCTTTGTCTGTAGCTCTGCCCCCCGTGGTGCGATTCGATCAGACAGGTTTGCTAAGTTTTGGCAATAAAAGTACAACAAGTGCCCAAATAAGGGTGCAGTGATTGTCCCACCTTGGCATGTAGCACTTAGAGAATAAGTATTTTCAACAAAAAAGCCAAAAAAAAAAAAAGATAATGAAATTATAATTGGAAGAGCCCATTCCTTACTGTAAGATTATTTAGTTCTGTCACACATGGTGACCAGTCATTGGAAAATGAGATAAAAAAAATTATGCTTACCTGAATTTGAGTGGAGTGTCAGAGAAGGAATGAGAGAAAGTCAGAGGGAATGAAGGAGTAGATGGTGCCATGTATTTTATATCACTCACACCACTCCCTTAATCCCTCCCTCTCTCCCCCTTTCCCCCTGAAGAGATTGCCAAAAAAACTTGTCTCTCATTTAGCTTTTGGATCCACCACTGTATTTACCCTCCTCTTATTATTTTTTCCACAGGACAGTTTTACATTCTTCAAAGTCTTTCCCATTTGAAATAGCCTTGTGAGGCAATATAATTGGAAGAGTCCCACAGCTTTGTCAATCACATTTGGATTGTATTGCGCTGCCTTCTTTCCAGACTTGCATACAAATTTTTCAATTTGCCTTTATGTGAGGCAACACCCTGGTGAAAAACTGACTATCAGATAAACCTTGTTGAAACTGAATGCAGGAACTATCCCAAAAATAATATACACTGCTCAGGCAAAAAAAAAAGTCAAACACCAATATTTTGCTGATTCGCCTTTTGCTTTGACTAGGGCACATATTCGCCGTGGCCTTATTTTGATAAGCTGAGGCAATGTCAACAATTATTTCTGTCCAGAATTGCATTAATTTTTTGCCAAGATCTTGTATCAATGATGGGACTGCTGCATGAAGTCAGACTGCTGCATAAAGTATTTTCCAGCACATTCCAAAGATTCTCAATGGGGTTAAGGTCTGCACTCTGTGGAGGTCAATCCAGGTGTGAAAATGATGTCTCATTCTCCCTCAATCACGCTTTCTCAATTTGAGCCCAATGAATCCTGCCATTGTCATCTTGGAATATGCTCATGCCATCAAGGAAGAAAAAATATTTATCGATAGATAAACCTAGTCATTCAGTAAATTCAGGTGACCTTATTTTTATCTTACCGACCCAATAGATCATTGTCGTGGTTTGGCGTCCGTCGTCCAGGACATTTTAAATCTTTTTTTTTCTTTTTTTGCTCAATGAATTTTTGTGTAAATTTGCCATAACATACTACGAGACCATGTCTTTAGATGTTTTTCTTGGATTTTTGATGCTCAGTGCTATGGGCCCTTGAAATTTTGGCCTCAATGTTAAAGATAGGACTTTGAAATTAAATATATATATATATATTTCTCAAAAACTACCAAATACATTTTTTTCTAAATCAGACAATCAACTTATCTTGGTGCCCTCAATGTACAGTGCGAGCACCATTTTGATTGAATCGACGGAAGTGGGTCTAGTGGGGGCGCTGTACTTTAACATTGAGGGCTCTAATTTCTTGGCACAGTGCAGGGTGGCGCAGCGTGGTGTAGCCGACGCAGTGGTAATTCCGTCCGGTGCAGCCCGTGCAGTGGTAATTTCGTGCGGTGCAACACCGTGCGCAGCCACTTTGGCAATTCGGTAGACGGACGTGCACCGAGATGGGTGTGGCGGCATAGTAGGGGGAGTTGTCACATATTCATCATGACGCAGTGACAATTTCATGGATAAAGCCTCCGCCAAAAGTGCGCAGAGAGCTCGCCAGCTCCAACCTGGTTTACTTTCTGTGCAGTGGTAATTTGGCTGACCGGCGCACAGTGCGCACACATCACCGAAACCTCACAGGCAGGTGTCCAGAATGTCAGGCACATTTCAATGCAATAAATAATTACAGCAACCACTATTTAATGTAACTATCTGAATCAGCACATAAATTATACTATATCGATTGTCCTGATGTCAGATCAGAGAGAGAGAGATGTGTGCATGTGGGCGCGAAAGTAGGCTATGTGGGTATGTGTCCTTCAGCTGCTTTCACACCGGACGCGAAACAAATTTTTCGCATGACTGAATACATTCAAAGTCAATGCAAAGATGCGAATACACGCCGTTGGCGCGGCGCTCCCCCATTTGCCGCGCCTGCGCCTGGTCATATGAATTTAGAGCCCTGAGTCTGAAGGAGAACGGGCAAAATGGCCTGTGGAAGCTAAATGGTTGCAGATAGAGATTAAGTTTGTATTATCGACATATAGGAAGTCATATATGACCTGTATTTTGGCACTGTTAAATTTGACCTCAGATGACTTTGAAAGGTCAAATTCGAGGTCAAGGAAGATACTAACAATGTCAAAAGATAGGACTTGAAATTTCAAAAAAATATTTCTCAAAACTGTCCGATAATTTTTTTTTCTAAATCTGGCAATAAACTCACCTTGGTACACTTGATGTACAGTGCGAGGAATGAAAGAAGTCATATGTGACCAGGCTTGGGGAGTAACGGAATACATGTAACGGCGTTATGTAATTAGGATACGAAAAAAATGTAACTGTATTCCGTTACAGTTACACACAAAAAAGATGTCATTAAATTACAGTTACATTCTGTGAAACATATGGATTACTGGATTACATTTTTAAATTAGTCCGTAATCAAGAATAACAAGAAGAAGAACAAGAAGAAAAGGAGGTCTAGAGGTAAAAGCGCACCTATATCACCGCACTTCCCAGAGTCATAGCACTCCTCCAGAACCTGACTGTAATTGTCAGTTCTTAACTTGTCAATCATGGCATCCAGCTCTGTGGGTAAAAATGCGTTCAACAGGTGGAAATTTCGGGATCATTTTGTATTAAAGGATAAGGGAAACAATGTCACTGTACAGTGCAAGTTTTGCCTTCCTGTTGTCAAAATCCTGTCGGCCTCAAAGGACTCAACATCCAATTTGGAGTAACATTTCTAAGTAAGACAGACAATCCTGCTAGCTCAGCTAACTTACCCAATTTACCTGACCTGTATCCATTTCTTCCTAATGAAAATAGTTCTGGTTGTAAGTGTGATACTGGTGAATGGGATGGTGTTAGGGCAAAAACAAGCATCAGCCTGCTATTAATAGCTGTAGCTGACTTGAAGATTGATTATGAAGTGTTACCATTAGCTACGTAGCGTTAGCCTCATGAGCATCAATACTTCTACCGGGGAGTTCCCGCTTTTCCGACAGGCCAGTAGTTCGTAATATGCTCTCCGTCAGTGCCTAAGTAGAAAATGATGAAATAAAGATGCAACAAACCAATTTGGTTATGTTCTGCAGATAAAGCAGTTTATTTGCTTCATCCTTCTGGAACCTTTTATAAGTAATTGTTTTCAGATGGAGATAATAGTAATATTTTCTGTACTCGCCGCTTTTTCCTTTCAGTTTTTTAACTTCCTTCACGTGAGAAATTGTGACTATCTGCTAGGTAGCTACTCAGTCATTGATATTTAGTGCATCCAAAATATACAATGGTACATGTAGTTACACTTTAATTACAATAGATGGCAGTCTAGGACCATAAATCATGATGTTATGGTTTTGTAGGTTCTTTAATGCCGATAATTGCCATTTTTACATCCGCCAAGGTGATGTAATCATTGGAATCTGTTTGTTTGTTAATTAGCAACATTACAGGAAAACTAATGGACGGATTTACACAAAATTTTCACTGTAGGTGGGAATTAGTCTAACTTTGATCCCATTAGATTTTGGGCTAGATCCAGAAGGGATTAAGCAGCTGGGGGGACTGCTGGGCCTTGGCGGAGGTACGCGCTCTCTGAGTGCTCTTGCTTTGGATATGGTATACATGGCACGTCTTAGCATCAGTCTTCACATCAATACAATGATGCTTAGATGTCCTTTTTATATATTCTAGTACTATCTATCAGGACTGGCGCCTGAATTAAAAATTCAGGGGCAAATATATATCCTTTTATAACAAAAATTAGTCCTAGCTAGTTCTGTCTTTTTCCTTTATTAACACATTTTCCAATTATAGTAATAATCAAGTGAATGAAGCATTTTTTTTCCCCGCAAAAATACAGCAAGTATAGGATATTTTTGATACTTAAAAGTGACATCGTTCTATTGTTTTACGAAATACACAAGTATGTACAAAGCACATATAAGTAACTTCATTGTAACTTATTTTCTTTCGTCTGTCTTTGTTCATTTTTGGTATTAAAGTAATCCAAAAGGAATCAGTTACATTACTTTTTTATAGTGGCATTTGGATTACATTACTGATTGCATTTTTTTACAGGTAATTAGTAACTGTATCGGAATACATTTTTAAAGTAACCCTCCCAAGCCTGTATATGACCTATATTTTAGCTACTTTAAAGTTGACCTCAGATGACCTTTAAAGGTCAAACTTGAGGTCAAACAAAATGTTACAATTTTCAAAGGCTTCAAGGCTTGAGAACATTGAAGATAGAGAACATAAGTGGACAGTGATAGGGAGTCATACATGAACTTTGATTTGGATACCTTCAACTTTACCTGCAATGACCTTCAAAGGTCAAACTTTAGAGGCAAATTTTTATGAGTCATACCACTAGAATTGTTACAGATGGGCAATTCCACGGTAATGGAATTACGATCAAGAGTAATTTTCATGTCATTTTTACCTGCCATCTATTACTCTAATGCAGTAGCTACTTGCCTGTGCTTTTATCAGTTCCACTGGCATGCCTACTGAGCTGTATAACACAAAGTTTGGGGTAAATCTATTTTGTAGAAGGCTATACGAAGGTGAAAGTGTCGGTAACGGAATTACGGCAGAAAAAGATGCCGTTATTTTTGCCTTTACTTTGACAGGCATTTCTCTAAAATCTGGCAATGATAGGCGGTAGGTTTAAGCTTAAGTTGATGGCTTAGGGTGTTGACCAGGCCATGGTAAGTTTATATTGACTGGTATGTTCAGATATTTTGTAGGATGCCATTTATGAGAAAGAGACAGCGGTAACAGAATTACATTTTCTGATAATCTACTAAATTTATTACACTCAAAACAAAGCAATTGAAAATTGGTATCATAAATGATGTTTGTGTTGCTGACCTCCTGAACCAAAATTTTGATCAATAAGTCTGGGCAAAAGGAAGACAATACATGATATTGATGAATATAACTCATTTCTGAACCAAAATGTGAGCTTATGAATCAGAGGTCACATGCATGAAAATTGTTCTTTCACTGACTGGATCCTGAAACATTTGTTTTTACTTTGCAGTGTTCCAGCATCATTCAATGGGTAAATATTGTGAGTAATGAAGTCGGTAAAGGAATTATGGCAACACAGCCAATGTCAAAAGCATTGCGCAAATCTCATGTGTCATTGCTTGCAATATCTATATTCTTTCTAACTTTTCTCAGTCATGAGTGGCAGTCTCTTCACACACAAAAAAAAAAAAAAAAAAAGTATAAAATGTCATGGTTTAGTCCCGCCAGATGCAACATGCAATCCGGCGGGCACTGGGACCATGTACCCAAAGGCTGATAAAGGGACCCACACACAGGCTGGTACAAAAGAGATATTTAATAAATATACTTTAAAAAATGACAAAGAGACAGGGGAGCAGCAGCAACACACGGAGCCAAAATGCCAGAATGCATAAAGCCTAAATACTAAGCTTCACCTCAACGAGCAATAGGTGTGGCTCTTTGAAGTGGAGGCGAAGACAGGAGGGGGAGGGACTGTAGAGCAGAACCATCACAGTACCCTCCCCCCAAAGCACGCCTCCTGATGAGCCAGGAAAGGGCCCCCCGGAACTCATGGCGCCAGCCGGACCCCCGGAACACACGGGAGGCCACACTCCGCCGGACCCCCGGAACACACGGGAGGCCACACTCCGCCGGACCCCCTGGAACACACGGGAGGCCACACTCCGCCGGAACACTGCTCCCCTACAGAAAAAACACTGCTGCTGCTCCTCTCACAACCAGCCTGGCTGGGTCCCAAGCTGGCAGCTGCATTCTATCATGGTTTAGTCCCGCCGGATGCAACATGCAATCCGGCGGGCACTGGGACCATATACCCAAAGGCTGATAAAGGGACCCACTCGCACAGGCTGGTACAAAAAATAGAAAGATATTTAATAAATTTAAGAGACAGGGGCGCAGCAGCAACACACACGGAGCTAAAATGCCAGAATGCAATTGGCAGTGCAGCTCTTAAATACTCTAAGCTTCACCTCCACTTCAACGAGCAACAGGTGTAGCTCGTTGAAGTGGAGGTGAAGACAGCAGGAGGGGGAGGGACTTCAGGGCAGAACCATCACATAAAATATCAATTACTCAACTCCTGAAACTTGCAAAGCTCAAAATGAACATGTTAACATTAAACACTAGTAAATGAACCATAAGTATTATCCATTATTGGCTGAAGACAAACGCTGTTTATACAAATGTAATCCTGTCCCTTTGATCCATCTGTGGCTCTTTGTGCTCAGAATTCCAGCGCAGCGTGACGACAGGAGCTGCACAGCTCAGTCGCTGTGTCGAAAATCGCCACCTTGGGTAATTTTTGGGCACCACGGCCACTTGAAAAAAGGGCAAGCCAAACTGGCCGTTTGGGTGGTCGGCCATGACGGCCACACAGGGGGGCAACCACGGCAATTGCTGCTAGACCGTGGTATAATTCATGTGTTGGTTATGGAAACTTAACTCACAGGAAGAAACACTCAACTATAGATGTCCAAAACAATGGACCACTATGCTCCATCAAGTCTTCATGCCACCTTGTGCTATCTTCTGTTTTTCACTGGTTTTCAGAATAATTCTGTAATTCTGTTACTGGTGTAATTCCGTTACCATGCAATTCTGTTACCACAAATTTTCCAGGATTACAGCTAAGTATTAGAGAGGTTAATGTCTGAAATTCAGTATAGACATAAGAAGGAAGAGAATTCTTCATAACAATAAAATAAATGCAGAAATAAGATGATGAAGAGAACTATACTGCAATTTCGGTGACGGAATTACGTTGAAAAATGACAAATTTCACAATGAGCCACTGGAATTGTGTGTTTCAATTTCCTGCAATGACTTACAGTCTCAAATAATTTGGCTACCAATGTATGGAAATACAGTAAATACCAGGAAATATCTTTTAGGAGTTGTCAGCTTTGGAAAAATAACCTTTGATCCTTGTGCTGGAGCTAAAAAAAAAATTACAAAATTCAAATCTAAATTTTGAGAAGACCATCAAAGATATTTCAAAGCGGTTTTCAGTGTCTGATTTGGCAAGGAGTCATCTACATGAAAACCTATATATTTCTAATATAAAACACTTTTTAAAAATTGCTGTTTTAGCAACTCTCATGTGGAATTGCCCAGATAGAGCGTAAGTTTGTATTAAAGACATATCGGAAGTCTTATACGAACTTTGATTTGGTAACCTTTATATTGACCTTCATAGGTCAAAATGTGACCCACTGAAAATTCAAGGGCTTGTATCACTAAAATGATCGAAGATGAAGCCTAGGTTTGTGTTACAGACATCCAGAAAGTCACAGATGAACTTTCATTTGGTGACGTTCAACTTGGCTGTTGGTGACCTTTGACGGGCAAACTCGACATTGTGAAATTACCATGACTTGTATTACCAAAACGGTCACAGATAGAAGCAAGGTTTGTATAAGAGACATTTTTAAAGTTGTATATGAAGTGACCTTAACTTGACCTTCTGTGTACTTTTAAGTTCAAAATTTACATGATGTACAAAACCCAAAACCAGTGAAGTTGGCACGTTGTGTAAATCGTAAATAAAAACAGAATACAATGATTTGCAAATCCTTTTCAACCTATATTCAATTGAATACACTGCAAAGACAAGTTACTTAATGTTCTAACAGGTAAACTTTGTAATTTTTGCAAATATTAGCTCATTTGGAATTTGATGCCTGCAACATGTTTCAAAAAAAGCTGGCACAAGTGGCAAAAAAGACTTTGAGGAATGCTCATCAAACACTTATTTGGAACATCCCACAGGTGAATATAGATTGGGAACAGGTGGGTGCCATGATTGGGTATAAAAGCAGCTTCCCTGAAATGCTCAGTCATTCACAAACAAGGATGGGGCGAGGGTCACCACTTAGTGAACAAATGCGTGAGCTGATTGTGAACAGTTTAAAAACAACATTCCTCAACGAGCTATTGCAAGAAATTTAGGGATTTCATCATCTACAGTCCGTAATATCGTCAAAAGGTTCAGAGAATCTGGAGAAATCACTGCACGGCGACAAGGCCGAAAACCAACATTGAATGCCCGTGACCTTCGATCCCTCAGGCGGTACTGCATCAAAACCGACATCAGTGTGTAAAGGACATCACCACATGGGCTCAGGAACACTTCAGAAAACCACTGTCAGTAACTACAGTTCGTCGCTACATCTGCAAGTGCAAGTTAAAACTCTACAATGCAAAGCGAAGCCATTTATCAACATCACCCAGAAACGCCGCCCGGCTTCGCTGGGCCCAAGCTCATCTAAGATGGACTGATGCAAAGTTGTTCTGTGGTCTGACGAGTCCACATTTCAAATTGTTTTTTGGAAACTGTGGACGCCGTGTCCTCCGGACCAAAGAGGAAAAGAACCATCCGGACTGTTATAGGCGCAAAGTTCAAAAGCCAGCATCTGTGATGGTTTGGGGGTGTATTAGTGCCCAAGGCATGGGCAACTCACACATATTGTGAAGGCACCATTAATGCTGAAAGGTACATACAGGTTTTGGAGCAACATATGTTGCCATCCAAGTTTTTTCATGGATGCCCCTGCTTATTTCAGCAAGACAATGCCAAGCCACATTCTGCATTCCGTGGTAAAAGAGTGCGGGTACTAGGACTGGCCTGCCTGTAGTCCAGACCTGTCTCCCATTGAAAATGTGTTTATGAAGCGTAAAATGTACAACAGAGACCCGGACTGTTGAACAACTTAAGCTGTACATCAAGCAAGAATGGGAAAGAGTTCCACCTGAAAAGCTTCAAAAATTGGTCTCCTCAGTTCCCAAACGTTTACTGAGTGTCGTTAAAAGGAAAGGTGATGTAACACAGTGGTAAAAAGGCCCCTGTGCCAACTTTTTTTTTGCAATGTGTTGCTGCCTTTAAATTCTAAGTTAATGATTATTTGCAAAAAAAAAAAAATAAAGTTTCTCAGTTTGAACATTAAACATCTTGTCTTTGCAGTGTATTCAATTGAATATAAGTTGAAAAGGATTCGCAAATCATTGTATTCTGTTTTTATCTACGATTTACATAACGTGCCAACTTCACTGGTTTTGGGTTTGTATTTTCAATTGTATTATTGTATTACAGATATATAGGAGGTCTTATACAGTACTGTTGTAAGATGGGAAAAGGGAGGTTGGAGCACCGCAGGCGCTGATGAGTGCATCTGTGACACTGTAGCAAGACTGGCAGGCCTTCTGAGCATCAAAAGACTTCAACGCCACGCAAGATAACAATAAAACTGTTTGGACTTCCTCTGTTATGAGTGGGCCCAGGATGTTCGCTCAGCCTGCAAGTGGAAGGTGTTAATGGTCTTTCTGTGTCCTTGGTGTTACTCTGTACAGGAGGGGTAGTTGCAAGGCCCTGGCTGACACAATGCCTCCTGTGGAAGTCATATTATTGTCCTCTGTCTTTAATATAACTGGACCTTAACTTATCTGTTTAAAATAATCTAAACCTCTGGGAACTTCACAATATGCTCATATGTTCAATATACTGCTATGAAATCACTTCTGTACTTACAACCCAATTTACCTGTATAATAATTCATCTTAAGACTTTTTCATGACAACTGCATCATATTAATACATTTTCCTGGCTTGTTTGGTATGTATGTTTTTGTTATAATTCGAGGAGTTGCATGCAATATATTTCATATCAAATGAGATGATAATGCATTCACTCTCAGAAACTTCCTAAAATTGGTACAATCTCCTCTCAGGTAATAGTACTAGCTATTTGCTAAATTACTTTACGGCCTGCAGATGGGGAAAGCCCAAGTTTTGGTTTCAACCCCCCTTCCAGGCAACTTATGGCCATGCGCCTTCATCAAAGGACAGAGTAAGTTTAAAGGAGAGACAAACAATCCATTCTGGCAAGATCGCAGATGACTTCCCGCACATGCATCTCTGTGTGTCCTGTGTAGCCAAAACAGGTTCGGGAAGAGACTGAGGCATTCAATTATTCTTTTCTAAATTAAGTAACGGACTAATTAAATTTACTATGTGGACCTACCTACCTGTTTAATGAAAGCACCAGAGGTGCTGATGCCTCGGTGTGTATTGCTTAGCCACTACTGATGTACAATAGTTGTACAGTAACATAAAAGCAAGCTTGAATACATAAACAGTCAATAGAGTGCGGTCCTTGTGCCAAAATCATGTGGGTGTGGCTTAACATTATGTACACAAAACGTGTATACTGAAACATGAAGTGCTACAAAAAATCAAAATTCTGGCACATTTAAAATCAAGAGAACAGTGTTTGTCACTCGTTGGCATTGTTACTTTAGCTTGGATGCACACGCTGTCGCAGTTATGATGGTAACAGACAGACAAACAAATACACAGACTGAGTACCGTATGCTCGCTGTGCGCTTGCGCACACCGAGGCATAATAAAACTTTCTTTCCTATTAAAAAATTGTCTTCTTGTAATTTGTGTGGTTTTTATGAGTTTAAATCCATCTTGGTTCCTTTAGCCAAAATTACGGTTAAATACTTAGGGGAAACGGGAGCTGACTGAGACCTACTGTCAGAGGCCAGTTGCAGAGAAAGTTTTTAGGGAGCTCTGGTAAGTTAGAACGGGGGCCACGTTCGACTGCTAACGGGATTGGCGGGGTATTGGCTCTGGAGGTTTGGCTTAAGAGGACCCATGGGAGTAATACGCCAGTTCTTGTCAAATTCTCCTTAAGGAGCCCGATAGGTACTATTAGTATCATACTAGTTGACTCGGGTCCGTAACTGTCGCGAGGGAAAGGTACTCACGTATTACGGTGGTTGCTGGCTAACCAATGCAGAGCTCCCCGAATTAAGGTTTTGCGATTTTGTGGGTCCGGAAGCGCAATCTTGTTAAACTGGCGAAGGACCAAGTATGGTATTATGATTCTAAACTCAACACATTTATAACTAAATTTTATATTCACAATTAATATTATGGAGTCAGATTAATCGTAACTGTTGTGCTTTTGTGCCCTGTTCTACGAACAGAGAAAAGTGATCCATTCCTATCATGATTTACACCAGCCCAAAAGTTAACGCAATAGCCAGAAGAACGCGCTGAGCCTTCGCCTTCGGCAACTTCCGTCGTTGGTATTGCTGTGAGGTTTTACACTGTAAAAAGAATTTGCCCCCTTTCCGATTTATTATTTTTTGCATTTTTGTCAGACTTAAATGTTTCAGATCATCAAACAAAGTTTAATATTAGACATAGACAACCCGAGTAAATATGAAATGCAGTTCTTAAATGATGATTTCATTTATTAAGGGAAAAGAGCTATCCAAACCTCACTGGCACTATGTTAAAAAGTAATTGCCCCCCGGTTAAATCATGAATTAACTGTGATTAACCGCATTTTTTTTAGTTCAATTTCACTAGCCACACCCAGGCCTGATTACTGCCAGGCATAAGAGGAGCTACCGCGGGGGCGGCCGCCCCAGGGCCCATGATTCTAATCTGTTCTGTCATGATTCTGCCATGTTTGTTATGATTCTGCCACTCCCTGTTATGTTTATGATTATGTCTGTTAGGTTTTGCCATGTTTGGTTTCGTTTTTGTACTTTGCCATGTTTTTCGTTTTTGCCATTCCCAATCCACTATTCTGTTAGATTCCGTCCATGTCTTTGTTCATGCCCTGCATTGCACTTTGTCTCCCCTGTCTGGTCTCTTGTTAAGTTACAGCTTCTCCCCAGTCCTGCGTGTCACATGCTTAGGTGATTTCATGGTTTCTGGGTTTCAAACATTCCTTCCAATCTCGTTTGCTTCCTTCGCCTCTCTTTTCTATATTACTAACCAATACTAACAGTTTGTTGTTTTTCGTTAAAGTTACTAACCCAAACTAACATTGTATATAATACTAACTTACTAACGAGCACTAGGGATTGTATAGCTGCACTTACTAATTGATTAACAAGCTCTCAGCACTCGCCCTGTTCTAGTCTCCGCCTCTTGCCTGCACTTAGTCTTTGCTGCAATTCAGCAGATCCTCTGCACCTGCTCCACTCTGTCCTACCTCTCATTATCTGTGCACATTAGAACTCCCTAACTGGAGCTGTATGTTTTGTCATAGGTTGTCTCGTGTTCCCTGTCCGCGTTTTGGCTTTTGCCAATTTCATGTGATTAGGCTCTCCCTCATGTTCCCTCCTTTGTAATTAGTCTGATCCTCATCACCTGATCCTAATCATAGCATGTGACTTCCCTTGAGTGTATTTAAGCTGTCTTCTCACTGCAGTTCCCCGTCAGAACGTTTCCTCTTGCTTACCTGTGCTGCTATCTTTCGCCTTGTATTCATAGTGTTAATCTTCTGACTGGACCGCCCGACTTACGATTTTTGGCTCTGCTCTTTTGTACTTTTGTCTGCATCTGTTTTCGAACCCTTTTTGCCCGACTACGAGTTTTTGTGTTTGCTGCCCTGGTAACGGTTTGGATTTCGCCCTCTGGATTTTGGCTTTTGCTTCTGTCAATCCTGTGCCTGTGTACCGAACCTGTTTTTGCCCGACCACGATTACTGTGATTGCTGCCCTGGTTTTTCGACTTTTGGATTTTGTCCCTGGGATTGTGTTCTTTGGATTGTGGACTTTGTACTGTTGCCTCCTGCTCTGCGGGGGTTCGCCCCCTTTCCAATAAAATCCCATTTTACCTTCACAGCTCGACTCTCGCGTCTGGTTCCAGAACCGTACATAACAGTAGTCATAAAGCGTACTGTTACTACATGTACTCCCCTAACAGAATGATTTATTTGTATGTTGTTCTATATATATACAAACCCCCATGTCGGTAATCTAGTCACTATCATGGGTTTTTTTTTTTTTTTTTTTTTTAATTATTCATAACTATTATATGAAGTTTTCATGCTTAATATACCCACGTTTTAAAGACCATTACTGAAATCAACTATTTTCTTATTTTATTTGATATTTTTCTTTCATACTGATATGCAAATTGTCAAGATGATTGCAGGGTAATGTGTTGCCCAATGTCAAGTCTGTATTTGATTTTATTATGTGACCACGTTAATGTCTGTAACGTCTGAGTTCAAGCGCAAAATCTGAACATCATCAAATTTGCAAACTTAGGAGCAGTCATTCCATTCAGACATAAAAGCAGTAGTCAAAAAAGAGAAAAAGAACTGGAGGAGAGGGTAGCAAAGCTATCAGCACTAAGTTCATTTGGCTTCAAGCAGTTGCCACACCACGGACGACCCTTCCTCAAGCAGCAATGCAACCAACAGGTAACAGATCAAGATAAGCTAAAGTTTGACATAAATAATAACGTCCACGGCTATTGTATTAATCTCAAGACAAGACGAGGATTTTGCTCAGCGCAAAGTTTGACGAATGCCTTTCAAGTAAGTGAGTAGGCCTACAAGTGACTTTTCTTTTATGCCCCCCTCACACCGGATTGACGGTGCCACTGCGGATTTTTGTCAAAATCGCCATCACCGTAGTGACACCGCCAGTAGTGTTTCCATAGTTTTCCCCTACCCGTCAAACGTGTTTTTCTTCGCGGTGCTACTGGGGAACCAGGGCGAAACCACGGCTGGATTACTGAGGACATGGCGATCCCATTGAGATGCCTCTACGGTTTGATGACGGTGCCACGGCGATTATTGGCGGCAGTACTGCGGTGTTGGCGGCAGCGTTGAGGGGCCAGTGAGTTGCTACTGCGGGGATGGCGGTGGTGCTGCGGCAGCAGGGCGGCTCCATGTCGGCTATAAATGGGAGATTGTTTTCGTTCGAAATTCATTGTAATATACTATTCAAAAAAAGTAGGGGATATTGGATTTACAAGTACCATGAAATGCAGATCATGAGGTCAGGAAGGAAACAAATGACATAAAAACATTAAGGAAACATTTGCCAATTTATTCGAAACCCTGTGTACAGTCAGTAAAGGACAGATTCTCCAGAATAAGGGTCGACACAAACACAGGGTCACACAGCAAATTTACCACCATTGTGAAACAGAGTCAGTAGCGGTAAAACCCCTCGGTTGGCTAGACAAGCTCGAATTGGCGTGGCATACTCCTAACGAGACGTCCCCAGGTCATTTTGGGGAACGTTATTCCATTCCTGTTGCAATGCTGCAGCAAGTTCTTGGACATTAGCAGGAGGTTGTTGACGTTGGCGTAGCCGCTGTCCAAGCATGTCCCAGACATGCTCGATGGGGGAAAGGTCTGGACTGAGTGCTGGCCATGGTAATGTGGTGATATTCTGCTGCTGGAGGTAATCTGTAACGATCCTGGCCCTATGACATCTGGCATTGTCATCTTGGAAAATGAAACGGCGGCCATAACGACGTGCAAATGGCACAACATGGGGTGCTAAGATGTTGTCCCGTAGTACTGCCCTGTGACACGTCCAGCAACAACATGCAAGTCTGTTCTGCCCGCAGCAGTGATGCCTCCCCACACCATTACAGATCCACCCCCATACGGATCATGTCTCATGATGTTAAAATCATGGAAACGTTCGTTACGTCGGCGCCAAACCCTCCTGCGTCTGTCAAGGAAGTCCACAGTGAACCTCGACTCATCTGAGAACATTACGTTGTTCCATCGGCGATTATCCCAGCGTTGATGATGACGACACCATTGGAGTCTGGCCCTAATGTGACGATCCCTCAAACAGGGAATGACACGAGGACGCCGGGCGTGTAAGTGAAATCTGTGCAGACGATTCCTGATGGTCTGGCCACTCACTACCAAGCCAGTATCCCTTGAAGTTGAGACCTTATCTGATTTGCTGTTACCATACGATTTCTCAAGACAATAGTGCGGATGAATCTGTCCTGAGCCTGAGTTGTTGCCCTTGGTCGACCGGATCGTGGTCTATCCTGAACAGACCCTGTAGCACGATGTCTGGACCATAATCTGCTGATGACAGACTGGGAAACATTCATTGCCCTTGCCACAACGACCTGTCTTGTGCCAACCTGTAGCATGCCAAGGGCACGTAACCTCTCCTCCTGTGTTAGACGGCGATGGTCTCTGTTTAATTAACGACTTCAACCACTGATAATCTGATGCTTTCTCTTCAAAATCTTCCTTTACAGTGGCTCTAACCTTCCAATTCAGAGTCATGCAAATTTGTGGCACAACCCCCTTGATCATCAATAGCATCCCATGCAGATCGTGAGAGTGTCATTGATGTGTTTGGGTGATGCATTTCTTTGGAAATGCTTCCTCAGTAAGGAACTATACAACATGGTTTCGTATCCCTTTGTATATGTGAAAATTTTGATCTCAAAATAAAATATCCCCTACTTTTTTTGAATAGTATATTTTGTCTGCTGATGATTTATTCCTATTGTGATGCCACCGTAACCGCCACGCGCGGGATCGCTGTAGGGTCGCCAGTCTACTTTTTTTTTGGCGATTGCACGGCGGTTGTACTACGGAGGCACGACGGTGATGGAGGTGCTACTGAGGTCCTTGTACGGTTCCATGGCAGTCATGGCGGTGCCACGGCGATCCCAGTGCGGATTGGCCCAACCTGCGGTGGCACTGGGGAAGTTTTGAACATGTTCAAAGTTTCCTCCGTGCCACCGCGGAGGTCTGCGGTTTTGACAGTTTTCTGTGGTGCTACGACGATCAATTGAGGAACTACTGAGGAACCATGGAGATCATGACGGCGCCACTGCGGTTTATGCCGTACAAGCACCGCAGTAGCACCGCCAATCCGGTGTGACGGGGGTATTAGTCCAGAGTCGATTGTTGTATATTTGAGATTTATGGCAGAAATAAAGCAGTTAGTGCGCAGTTAATTGGTCATTTTATGGGATTTATGCAGACGCTGTTTTGTTGGGCAATTTAGGGGACATTGTGGTATTGTTTTAAATATTTAATATTATATTTAAATATCGTTAAAAATTGCAGCTTTCGTCCGTCTCATCGCGTGCTTTTTCAAGTCACTTATGTCCTGTCTTTATGTCGCCTTTATGTTAGATATTGCACTCATGAGGTAATTGCACAGAAATGCAAGTTTTCGGACGCTTTAACTGACCCAATTATCGCTGTACAGGCAGTAGCGGAGCTACGGGGGGAAGACACGTCCCTTTTAGTCCTGGGTAGATCTCAATCATTTTCCTTTATTGACGTCTTTTCCAATTATCGTAATTGGCAACTGAAGACACGGTTTCTCACCGTATGCGATATAACAGCGATGAAATCATGGGCTAAATTCAGTGCAGAAAAATAATTGACTTATTAATTGGCCAATGCTTCGCGTGATTGAACTGGTCCGTGTTCCAATGAAACGCGGACTGTCACTCTCGGTATTTCGTGGGTTGATTAAAAAAACAAACAAAAAAAAAAAAAAAACAGTGGCACTCAGCAGTTAAATAGCCTAGGTTATAACAAGCGTGCTGCTCAAGCCATTTGCGTGAGAGTCGACAGGTAGGCTATGCAATTTTGAATAACGTAGATTTAAATACAGCAAGTATGCGTCCAGAGGAATGATTGTCGTCTTACCTAATCGGGGAGAACAAGGCAGCACCTGTTAAGTGCGGAGCGCTCTCGGAGTGAACCTTTTGTTAATCATGAAGATGACTGAGAACAGGTCAGGATTTATAATTGTTTTAAACGGCTGTTTTGTGCAACCCAATTCTCTGTTCCGCCACTGTGCTGAATTTAACCCGCGATTTAATCGCTGTTAGATCGCATGTGGAGAGAAACCGTGTCTTCAGTTGCCAATTACAATAATTGGAAAAGACGTCAATGAAGGAAAATGATTGAGATCTAGCAAGGACTAAAAGGGACGTGTCTTCGCCCCCCGTAGCTCCGCCACTGTGTACAGGTATAATTTCCAAGGTAATTGCCGATTTCGTTTTCTTCCCATAAATTTGACATTCGCTTGTGCCTCTATGAAATATTACCGGCGGTATTAGCTGCTAACAGTGGTATTCGTACAATGTTTTTAGCAGTAACCCTTATTGACCGCGCTGCCTCACACTTGTATTTATGCATGTGCAGGTGACATATGGTTTTGTTGTGGTGCGCACCAGAAAATGGGCTCCGCGAAAGCCAGTCCATGGGTTCACGGCCTCTTTGTCAGAGTGCCCATGCCTAAAGATCAACGTCATTATCTCACTCTTTGCAGTAATGTAACGTTTCTTTCTTTTTTTTTTTGCTCATGTATACGCTTGTGGTCGTTGTCTTGGCAGGGTAAGCTTCGATATTTACATATCTTAACCAAATCTGAATTTACAGCTCTTAATCGCAGTTCTTAACTCAATTTCAGTAGTTTCAGAAATCTCTGTTGTTTTCTTTACCTCATGCAGTCCAATAATTTGACCCTTTTGAAACAGTGCAGTAACACCATATCCATGGCCACAGGACATGATCTGACATTGTTGCTGAAAAATGAGAAGCTACTAACTGCATCAGTTATGGTTAAATAACTTGTTACCAGCTGGAACATATTAATCACTGCAGTATTTATCCAATGGAAGGCTCTTACCTTTTTGTTAAGTTAAATCCAAGAGGTGACTTTTTTGGCCGGGCAGTGTACGAACTCAAGACATGAAATAATTTGCTTCATTTAAACTGTTAGCATTTTTTATTTATTTAAATTTCTTTTTGATTTGTATAAAGTGTTTTAATCACGTTTGTACCTGTGCAATTAATGATATTCCAGTCTTTTTCAGTCGGGTTTGTTAAATCTTCTGAGGGCTAGTGACTTTTTTCTCTCACAAGCTCGACCGGCTAGTGGCAAAAAATGGAAAGATCCAGCTTTGCCGACAAATCAAATTAATGAAACTCATATAGTAATTCTCACTTTTACCTGGCCGAAGGCTCGGAATAAATGAAAATGACTACTTTTGTCCTCGCCAAAGGCTTGGAATAAATGAAAATGACTATTCTCGTTTAACAGACATCTGGCAACCATACCCTATATGCTTTTGCTGCCAAAGCACTGGCAACTTTTTTTTTTCTCCCTCTGAACAATTAGATTGACAAAGTGGCTTCACTGTATTTTATCTGAAACATAAGTTTGCTTGGCTCAATAAGTGACGATTTGTGTTGGTTAGGATAGAATATGATGCAGACCTATCTGTTATTTTACAGTTGACTGCAATGACAATCTGAGGTGCCCCTTGTAATGCTTCGCCTCCTCTGGGGTGAGAGCCTAGCTCCGCCCCTGTGTAGATCCGAAAACATTTCGAAATCCCCATTCTCGGCACGGGCAGCCCAACGCTCCAGCTTATTTGTGAATGCGATCACTTTGTCTGAGAGGGTCAGGATATTACTGTTGGGGCCTTGCAGCGAGAGATTTAGTGTGTTCAATTTGTCAAAAATACCCGACAGTTATGCAAGACATGCGATCCATCTGGAATCAGCCAGATGATGCGCCAAAGCGGAGTTTGTGTTTGCGAGAAAGGTGCGCGCCTCATCTCGCAGTTCATACAGGCGTGTAAGGACCTTTCCCCGTGAAAGCCACCCAACATCTGAATGAAAAAGAAGCGATTCGTGTGTAGATCCATTTCTTGGCAGAGAGGCGCAAAGAGTCTGGTGTTCAGTGGGCGCGATTTGATGTGATTCACTATTTTGACTGCTGTTTGGAGAACATCGTCCAGCTCTGGCTCAAGTGTCTTGGATGCCAAGGCCTCCCTGTGGATAAGGCAGTGAGTAAACCTGACGTGTGGTGCAACACTAAGTACCTTTGCTTTCCGTCCTTTATTTTTCCCCATCATAGCTCCGGCACCGTCAGTGCATATGCTTATGCAGTTTTCCCAACACAGCCCTGCCTCTTCCATCCAACCATTAAGACGTTTAAAAAAGTCACCACCTGTACACCTTCCTTCTAGCTCAGCGCAGAATTGCATGTCCTCATGGAGTTTCCCTTCGTGACTATAGCGAACAAACACCATTAGGTGTGCGACACTTGATAAGTCAGTAGACTCGTCTAACTGTGAAGAAAATCTACAGCTTTTCACTCGTTCAATGAGTTGACATTGCATATCATAGGCGATATCGTTAATGCGTCTGGACATGATATCATTGGAGAGGGGGATTTGCTTTAGTGCACTTGCAATCTTTTCGCCATGCATAGCGCTCATCATCGCAATTGCTGCAGGAAGGATTAGACTCTCCGCAATCGTGTGTGGCCTCTGAGCTTTGGCTACCAGGTGGGCCACTTCGTATGATGCTGCGAGGGCTTTGGTGGGCACAGTAGCTTGCCCATGTATTACAGTCTTTTGCCCAAGCAGTGCTGTTTCTTTTCTCTGAAAGAATTGAATGGGTTTGTGCACGTGATCTGGATGTCGGGTTTCTATAGGTCTTTTCATTTTAGCCGGTTTTAAACTTTCGTTCGCCAGAACGTCACCGCAAAGCACACATTGTGGGTGGTCGACTTCATTTTTAATATGGCACGTGAATCCATATCGCAGGAATTCCTTTTGATAGTAGCGACGCTTCTTTTTCTCACCTGGGGATTTTTTTCTCTCTGAGGATCGCGGAGGAACAGACCCACTGGTGGATGCCTCTTCTGAGCTTTTGTCTTAAGTTTTTAACAGCCACCTGTCCATTTTCCGTGAAAGTTATACAGACTAATAACACTATCTTTGTTTTGTTGTATTAAATCAAGCGGGAAAAATTGAGTTTGCGCAGTGGGAGCGAATAGATACATTGTTCCTGTCGCGGAGAATCAGTCGTATTTGGTTCAATAGGCTACTTCATAAGTGAAAAAAGAAAACATCACGCGACCCCCCAAAAGTTTTTGGCGACCCCCACTTAGAGAATCACCGATCTAAGTCACAGCAATAGACAAACACAGTCTCATACCTCCCAAGTTTGAAGGATCGAAATGCTGGTCCATAACACAGAGTTTAATTTCGTTGGGGGGTGGATAACGAGACATTTTGTTACCCGGGGGTGGAATTTGCGTTTAAATTCGTTGATTCATAATACATTATTATGCAGGGGTGCAGAAATAACGCGTAAATCTCTTAATGGTTTTTTTCACTTGCTTGCGGGTCCACGGGTTTTGCTATTCAAATGCGGGTCACTTGGGAGCTAAGAGTCTTCTTAAACTAATACCTCACAAACAATTATATGTTTTCAAGTTTTTATTGAATACAACATGTAAACATTCACAATGCAGGGGGGAAAAAGTATGTGAACCTTTGTATTTAATAACTGGTTGACCCTCCTTTGGCAGCAATAAACTCAACCAAACTTTTTCTGTAGTTACTGATCAGACCTGCACAACGGTCAGGAGGAATTTTGGACGATTCCTCTTTACAAAACTGTTTCAGTTCAGCAAGATTCCTGGGATGTCTGGTGTGATTCGCCCTCTTGAGGTCATGCCACAGCATCTCAATCAGATTGAGGTCAAGACTCTGACTGGGCTACTCCAGAAGGTGTATTTTCTTCTGTCAAAGCCATTCTGTTGTTGATTTACTTCTGTGCTCTGGGTTGTTGTCCTGTTGCATCACCCATCTTCTGTTGAGCTTCAATTGGCAGACAGATGGTCTTAAATTCTGCTGCAAAATGTCTCGATAAACTTGGGAATTCATTTCCCTGTCGATGATAGCAATCTGTCCAGGCCCTGAGGCAGCAAAGCAGCTCCAAACCAGGATGCCCCCTCCGCCATACTTCACAGTTGAGATGAGGTTTTGATGTTGATGTGCTGTGCCTTTTTTTCCCCCACACATAGCGTTGAATGTTCCTTCCAAATAACTCAACTTTGGTTTCATCTGTCCACAGAATATTTTGCCAGTAGTGCTGTGGAACATCCAGGTGCTCTTTTGCAAACTTCCCTGCAGCAATGTTTTTTTGGTCAGCAGTGACTTCCTCCGTGGTGTCCTCCAGAGATATATATATATATATATATATATTTCAGCGACGAATGGAAACTGATGCACTGGATGGTAACAAGTTCAGTTGGTGTAGTGGCTAAGGCCATAGTATATGATGAGTTTGAAACTGCTTTGTCCCCCAGTTCGAATCCCGCTGCAGACGCTTATTTAATGTCTAACTTCACATGTATACCTTTGATCACAGCCTCACAGATGGAGGAGAAAAAAAAAGATAACACATAAAAAAAGAAGATCAGCAGAAGTGGGAGAGATGGTACACAGAATGAATGTCACGAGGGAAGAGCACGTTAGTGGAAACTGGAATTACCGCAAAAGATTTTTTTTCCTCGCGCCGCATCTACCCCTTCCTTTTAAAAATTTTCTCCCATCATTCTAAACCCTCTTCTCACTCATAAAAACCCACCAAAAATATTTGTGCCTCCTTTAAAAATCGTTCTGGCCAAAAAAAAAACAAAAACAAAAAAAAAACCCAAAAAGTGGAGGTTGTGTATGGTACTCATGCTCAACGTTGAAAAAACATTGCGAAATCAACGTTGATTCATCTTTCAAAATCAAAACATAATTCAACAGTGATTCAACTATGGTCCATGACGTTGATTCAACAGTGACAAAACCTTAAAGTGCCTGCTGGGAAAGGGGCCTGCCGCAAGAGGAGGAGGCATATTTTATACACGCATGGCATTTTGATGGAGAAATAACTTAAATCGTGGTAATTATAAGTAGACAAGCTTTCGATGACAACGGCAATTTATTTAACGTTATTAACCCCTTACCACTCCGGTAACATTTTCTTAAAATGCCTATAAAGGACGTACTCAAGGTAAATTGAAATCTGTTCTTGTTTTTAACTTTCCTGATGGGCCCGTATTCGGGCCGTCGGAGTGTTAAGGGGTTAATCAATAAGTGCTATGGGTTAAAGACGATTGCAGAACCATACTGACCGCAAATAAGAAGATCGCAGCAACAAACACTTCGAGAAGAAGTTTGTTTACAAATTAAATATGTAAAGTTTGGCTGCTGGGCGAATAATCAAACAGTTCTTCGGTGCCTGGCTGGCGGGCGAATAGCCTCAGTCAAGAGAAAAATCTCACACCACTCTCTTGAAGTCCCGACTGCAAGCTCGTTTAATTTCAATGCTGAGGACGGTTACGGCCAGCTCTAAGAGTCTCTCCTGTGCCATGATACCTGACCACCTGTTTTAAGTTTTGACACCACGTTGCATGCGTTACTTTCGGTTATTGATGAAGTACGCTGACGGCAAAGCATTTACAATGCAACAGTAAACATAAATTTGGTATGTGGCAGAAAACCGATGTTCCTCATTGGGATACCAGCCAGATGCTGGCTATTCTGTTCTTGATTATGCTGCTGTGTGCGATCGCATATTAATTACGTTACTCATTTGATAATGTAGCCATCTAGCTAGCAAATGCTAACTGCAGGCATTCTTTGTAAGCAATATGATTCGGTTTTGCCCTAATTTAGCTAGCCGTAATAGGCATGAACGTATTTGATATATTTTGTGGCGCTTTCGCTCATCGGAATGGTGTTTTCACATTTTCTAATTCTAGTTTAAGCTAATATGCTATCTGGTTAGAGCTGAAGAGCTATCGCTGTTACAGCAAGCTAGCTTGTGAAGGTAGGGCAAAAACCAAATAACATCGCTTAAATATGATGATTATTAACAAAGACTTTCTTTAAAAAGCATCAGGTAGCTCGCAGGATGGCCATATAATCTGAACAGTAATGTAACACGCGACCGCTATACGTCGGTGCTGCGCTTCTCAGCTCACACAGTTTGCTTGCTCTTCATTTAACATTGAAGGAGGTTGTGTGGGTGTGATCGCGTTGAAAGTGACCAATCAGAGTTGTCAAAATGGTTTAGGAATCGCAGGAGCAATGTAATTGGCTGGATGCCAATGAGGAACGTTGTCTGTGTGGAACTCGGTTGCAAAAATAAAAATTTCACGGACGGGGCCCATTGGACCGGTTCGGATGGCGGGGCCCCCCCGCCTCGCGGGGGCTGCGGGGGTATACTTTACTGCCCAGATAACACACTAGATTGCTGGCAAGGTGAAGTGAAGCAAGTGAAGTGAAGCAGCTGTTCCAGCAGCATTTACACCAGGAGGTAAAATTCGCTAATAGACTCCCATTCATTTTCGCCTACTTTGAAATTACATTTTCAAAAACACTTGCATGTGAGTCAGTGTTGTTTTGGTATCGCTGCACAGAGCAACATTTTGTCTCCCTAAATGTGCACTTTTTTGGGGGTAAAGAGGCACACTCACGAAAGGGAGGACCGAAAATGTGACTGCAACGAGTGACTAGAAAAGTTAAAGTGACCAAGGCTTTCACTGATCCTGTTGTGAGATAAGCGCGTGGAATTTTTTGTTGTTATAAGAAACGCCGATCAATGTTTGTCTTCGTTATCAAATGGTTTCTTAACGTCATTGTACCTTGGTTGAGCACATTTTCCATTAACCTAACTGTTTGTATTGAATCATGTGGCTAATGCCATCGTTGTTAAAAGTAAATGCTAGTTAACTCGAGCTACTCCATTAACAAGTTTCACCTCACTGATCGAGGGGATGGCGAAAAGGTTTTTTTCTCCTGACTTGTGTCAGCCAAGCCTTTCTCTCCTCATTGTCTTTTGGAAATCAATATAGACAGACAAAGCAACATAGTTTTTAATATTTTGCTGGTGAGAAGTATTAACGTTGAATGTCAATTAAAAGTTGCCAGTTTGTTAGCCACCTTGCTAATTTTATAAACTGCCAGGTCAATGTAGTCTCTGCAATGGTAAGGCATGCGGTAAGGTTACCAAGGTAGCTATCTGGTGACCGTTAACAATCGTTAGCATTTGCTTTTAGTCAGCGGTCTATTCAAGTCGATGGGATGGCTAATTAGCTACCTAGCATGCAAACAGATTTTCTCCATTAAATTAATACATTTGTGTTTCTACAAATAACTTACCCCTGAGACGTTTTATTAGCCTTTGAGTGAATATTGCTGCAAAAAGCAGCCACATATCTCGGCATTTTAAAGGGGAACTATGCAGGATTTCAGCCGTAATAATTGTGCCTCGGAATCACTGCGATGGTTAAGCGACTTGTTATGGGGAGAATGGGGCTTATCTGCCCACTCCCAAGCGTATCTTGGCTGGAAACCGACCTTGCAAGATCAGGTCCACCGCCCCGGTGTCCCAAATCTCGTCGCTGGATGGAGCTATCGCGAGAAACGAACTGCTTTACAGTACGAGGCAAAAACACTCCCCGGCTAGTAATAAAAGGAAGGCACTTTCTCTTCACTGGTGTTACATGGCGGAGCCGGCGAAAAAGAAAAGGTGGCCGTGTCAGAGGAGGCAAGGAAGAGAAAACAAGCATCTGACTGAGCAAGAAGTCAGACACGAGTCAATCTTGGTCGAGCTTTTTCAGAATGGAGAGAGCTCAAGGAGAAAGAAGCATGCAGAATGGAGAGTGCTCAAGGAGAAAGAAGCGTGCAAATCAGATGCCGACCTGGCGTTGTTGCTGTTGCATTCGTAAGTATCGTTGCGAAAAAAATGTACGTATTCCTTGTATTCATATGTTGTTGCCCACTCTTCATGTTTGCTGTTGTTTGTAAAGGCCTTATTATTGTATGAGTGGTGCTTGATGCTTGTTAGCTAGCAGAGATGTTAGCATAGTTAAGGGTAAACACGTTTGTTTGTCACGTAACTGTTATTTATTTTACTACATCGTCCTGTTTCTGCCCCAGGAGTGCAATTTTACTGTGAGACATATAACTTCGTCAGCTGAATCTAGGTTTTGTGAGTTTTGTGCAGTGTACTATTTACATTGTGTAGTTCAAGATTCATTAGAAGAGCAACTAGAAGAGCGTGTTACGAAAACATTACGTCTGATAAATATCGGTGCTGAGGAAAAAAAAAACTCAAAACATAAACAAAAAAGCCGCAGTTAGCCTTTTACCTTTTCCCGTAATTGTTTTGTTTATGACAGATATACAGCGTTAAACTTGTTTTATATATATATATATATGTATATATATATATATATATATATATATATATATATATATGGTTACAAACCTCGGTAGACATCACTTCAGGACTGCCTTCTTGCCGGCTTTGTTGTAAACAAATGCACATGGATGGGGGGGTGGAGGAGGTGGTTGCGGTGAGATTTTTACGACAGTTGTGTGAAATTTGCACACCGGAACTATAGGGGGAGCTGCGGAGAGGGGAAAAAAAGCACCAAACCAACGAAGAAGCGAGCGATATCCGACCAACTTACATAGTTCCTCTTTAACGATTACATTAACTTATTTGAAATTAGCCTCATAGATTGGGGTGGAGTGACGTCACTTCTGCTCGACAATATGTCAGGCATTATGCAGCTGGTGAAAATAAAGAAACAGCATCTCATTGTCCTGCATGGTTTCATCCGCTTTTCTGCACCTTGGATCTTTAAAATAGTACTTTAGTTGTACTGTTTACTATCAGTGTGGCATACAGTTACATAGACAGTCTTTGTAGTGAGGCAAGGTCAAGATATCTGCTGAAATTAGATATGTTGGGTTGAGGCAGTGTCCCCATTGTCTTCCTTCCGATGTGCGGGTGGATGATCCAACTTTGTGGCCTAATATTCATTATTTACTTAAGGTTATATTTGCTGATGATACTAATCTGTTTTTGTCACACAAGAACCCAATTGTATTACAAGATCTACTAAATGCAGAATTACAGAAAGTTGATACCTGGTTCAAATGTAACAAATTATCTCTCAACATCAGTAAGACAAATTATATTGTGTTTCGAGCAAATATGAATATAATGCATACAAAATATCTGTCTCAAAATAAATGGCAAGGAGTTGGAAAGGGTAAGTTCCTCAAAGTTCCTGGTGGTCTTCATTGATGAGTCACTAAATTTCAGATGTCACATAGCACATTTGATATCTAAATTATCCAAATATATTGGATATATCTTCAAAATAAGATACTTCCTCCGACTATCTGCTCTCCAGACTCTTTACAAAACCCTGTTTGAGCCACATATCAAGTACTGTAATGTCATATGGTGCAACACCTTCCCCAGTCATCTTACAAAACTTGAAAGTTTACAAAAGAAGATGATATGAGCTATATTATGGGCCAGGTACAATGCACCCTCACGCCCTCTGTTCCTTCACTATGTTCTCCATAGGCTTGCAGAGTTAAATGTCCATCAAATTGCTTGTATGATGTATCAAGTAGTACATAAAACAGCAGATTATCTGAGCTCGTTCCAGTCTATAGTCCTCTGCACGCTCATGATACTAGAAAAAAACATCTTATCATTGGCAAAAAAAGAAAACTTAACCCTCGTCCAACCAAGGGTTTTTCTACTATAACCCCGACCCCCGATTATTTTGAAATTAAGCGATAAACATCATCTTGTTTGGTATCAGTGTACAGCTACAGATGTCCTCTCTTCAAATCAAGTACAAATAAACCACATTTCAACATTATGACGTCACAGTGCCGTCATAACTAACACCATATTAGGAAAAAACATCAAAATGACAAAAATCCATGTTTTTTTATATTATTAGTTTTAGCTGAAAATAAGTAAACTTTCTGTAACCTCTAGAACTACTGATACTACAATTAATATTTTAGTATTACTATAAATGTTATAAACTCATGAGTAACATAAATTTGACATTACTATGATGTCAAAAATAACTCATTTTGGGAAAAACACACACAAAAGGAAAGCAAATAGTTTTCTGAACGTTTTTCACATTTTCTTTACTTCGTTTTTCCATATGATAGAACAAGGCTTATAATATCAGTAATATGCAAGTAATTTTACTTTCATGTATAAGAATATGAACAATAAAAATCAACTTACCTTGCAAAATGATGATTCAAGTCCACCGCACAGATGTACAAATATCTTCAAAATGTTACACACTTGCATAAAAGGTTTATGAATATGAGAACAACTTTATGAATAATTCTATGAACTTGTATAATAGCAGGCCTATAGCACAGTATAAAAATAGTATACAGTACAGTAACCAGTCAAACACACAAGTAAAAGTATGTCGGTCATGCACTTCTAATATTATTAGGTGAAGATCACTTCAAGGTTACTTGTCACTGCTAGTCATTGTAATTCCATGATTTACTAATACAAGGACAAGCTACATCAATAAATCAATAAGGATGACAATCAGTGTGGTCTACAAAGTTCATTGAGCATGAAACATAGTAGTAGCATACTATTTGCAACTAATTTGTAAGAATATTTTGTTTCAAAAACAGGCAAAAATTGATGCTGGTGGCAACCACCCCTCCTTCGACTTTGACGGCCTACCCTACCCCCGGGGGGGTGAGGTACCGTCATCGTTTTTTCGTGAAAATGAGCGCAAAGGATGAATAAACAATGACCTGGAAGCATTAGATCATATCTGTTAACGTTTTCGTGCGACAGGAAAAAATCTGTAACCCCCCCCTTGGTTGGACGAGGGTTAAATGTACCAGCATGAGTATTGCATGCAGGGGGCCGCAGACTCATAATTCAGTATCTCAGAAAATTAGAATATTACTTAAGGCCAATAAAAAGAAGGATTTTTAACACTGAAATATTGGACTACTGAAAAGTCTGAACATGTACAGCACTCAATACTTGGTCACGGCTCTTTTTGCATGAAATACAGCAGCAATGCGGCGTGGCATGGAGACGATCAGCCTGTGGCACAGCTGAGGTGTTATACAAGCCCAGGTTGCTCTGATAGCGGCCTTCAGCTCTTCTACGTTGTTGGGTCTGGTGTCTTGCATCTTCCTCTTCACAATACCTCATAGATTCTCTATGGGGTTTAGGTCAGGTGAGTTTGCTGGCCAATCAAGCAGAGGGATACCATGGTCCTTAAACCAGGTATTGGTACCTTTGGCAGTGTGGGCAGGTGCCAAGTCCTGCTGGAAAATGAAATCAGCATCTCCATAAAGCTGGTCAGCAGAGGGAAGCATGAAGTGCTCTAAAACTTCCTGGTAGACGGCTTTGCTGACCTTGGACCTGAGAAAACACAGTGGACCAACAACAGTAAATGACATGGCTCCCCAAACCACCACTGACTTTGGAAACTTTACACTGGACCTCAAGCAACTTGGATTCTGTGCCTCTCCTCTCTTCCTTCAGACTCTGGGACCTTGATTTCAAAATGAAATGCAAAATTTACTTAATCTGAGAAGAGGACTTTGGACCACTGAGCAGCAGGCCGGTCCTTTTTTGTCCGTAGCCCAAGTAAGACTCCTCTGACGTTGCCTCTGGTTCAAGAGAGGCTCGACACAAGGAATGCGACAGTTGAAGCACATGTCCTGGATACATCTGTGCATGGTGGCTCCTGAAGCACTGACTCCAGCTGCAGTCCACTCCTTGTGAATCTCCCCCAAATTCTTGAATGGGCTTCCTTTCACAATCTTCTCAAGGCTGCGGTTATCCCTGTTGCTTGTGCACCGTTTTCTACCTCCTTTTTTCCTTCCATTCAACTTTGCACTAATGTGCATGGATGCAGCACTCTGAACAGCCAGCTTCTTTAGCAATGACCTTTTGTGTCTTACCTTCCGTGTGCAGGGTGTCAACAACAGTCTTCTGGACAACTGTCAAGTCAGCAGTCTTCCCCATGATTGTGTTGCCTACTGAACCAGACTGCGAGACCATTTAAAGGCTCAGGTGTGACACCATGAGTCTTCAATATTGAGCTTCTTCACAATATTCTAATTTTATGAGATGCTGAATTTTGGGTTTTGATTAGCTGTCAGTTGTAATCATCAAAATTAAAAGAAATAAACACTTGAAATATATCAGTCTGTGTGTGATGAATCTATATAATATATGAGTTTCACTTTTTCAATCAAATTGCTGCAATAAATCAACTTTTTGATGATATTTTAATTTATTGAGATGCACCTGTAAATGCATATCAACAATTTATATATTTGTATATTTTTGGATGTATAGTCAGCGCCATTAAAAACACGCAGGTGAGGTATGTACTGTATTTGCGGCAAATTGAAGAATCAATTGATTTTTATTGCTTTTCCAGTGAGGCATGAGAGGAAATAAAGAAAAGTGTGTGGTATTGTAATCCTGACGCGCACCTCGTGCACGCGCCAAGCACTTCAGTAATAACAAACATTGAGCTGTTTGTGATGTGTACAGTGACACTTGACTTGTTCTTTTTGGTGTGGTCAATAGCCTACATAAAGCCAACAAAAAAAAAAAAAAAAATGCTACTCCATCAAGAAAATGGAATGGCTTGTGACACAGGAGAGAGAAAAAGAGCCTTTGGCATGTTACGGGCAGATCTCAGCCGCCGTGAGGTGGTGCGTCATTTGCACTGTCACCGTTCAACAATCAGTCGGCTGTCTATCCGAGAATGGAATGGAAGCTTATTGATGCTTAATGAAGTAACACAAGCATACCGATCAGAATCACTGCATATAAGTTAACCAGGAGCATTTTTAATTAGCACGGCACGCAAACTAATATGCAGTAGCTGGTAACCGAGCATTCATAACAACCAGAGACAAACCCTTGCAATACAAGTTTTACAGACAGGAAATTCTGTTACCGTGGACAGTTGTGCCAAGCATCCAAATTACAAACAAGTATTAAAAGTTAGCTTCAAATGAGGTTTATGTTCACACACCTTCTGTAGAATTTCCCCTGATATCACTCTTGCATATTTAGGGAACAAACATTAGCAACAGTAACTTGGCTACGTTAGCCGCAGTGCTACGGCCACAATCAATTGGCTATCACTTCAGGTTGGCTTATGCAGTAAAAGCAACTTACAGCTTCTGTGTCTGTGAGTCACGGACAGTCGCGACCAATACAGGCTTTATCTTCAGATATTTTACAAAGCCTGCGTTTGAGGCCAGTTGTTAGGGCTAACTATCGCTAGCGGTCCTGCTAGCCACCCGTAACACGTTAGCTTCACTTACATTATTTGCTGTTATATCGTTACTCACAGCTTGTGGCTCCGAGCGCTTGATCGATTCAACTGCTTCAGGTTTAAGAAGCAGCTGAAACGCTTATCCTGTATCGAATTATCCTTTATTGACAAAGCTGCCTTTGGTGAAATGCTGAGCACAAACAGCTAACGTTCCCTTTGGCGCGGGCTGTTTGCTGCCAGCAAACAAAAAAAGCTACCCACTGATTTCTGGTGGCATCCTCTTCTGGAAGAGAAATAGGTGTTTTTCTTCGCATCCAAAAGTAAACGGACAAGCAGCTTTGGGAGAGATACTGACAAAACTGCACCTCAAATGATCTGCGGTTCTTCTTTTGTATTTCCAAAAGTGTAGACGCTACTAAGGCATAGTATGATCTGCCGTTGTTAGTGCCTGCTAGAACAGTTTCCGGTGTTGGCAGGTCCCAGCGCCGTGATTGGCTCTGGCTAGGTCTGTACTAATTGGACGGCACAACCTGACGTCAGGTTTTGCCCAGATCTTGCGAAGATCTCGGGAGGAGCTGTTGAGAGAGGAAATCACGTTCACGAAATCACGTTCTTGGATTACGGCAAAACCTCTGTATCTTATGTTTAGAAACTTTTCAGAGGTTGAGTATGGACAACAAACATTATAACATTACAAATATGTATTAAAAGAAGGATCAGCATAATAGGTTCCCTTTAAGATCGCGGCATGATGTGTTGCTTTTTGAGATCTTTTAGCCTACTTAACTTTGCGAAACAGGTTCTATTGAAGTGATTTCTTTATTCAACAGGTCTGGCAGTAATCAGGCCTGGGTGTGGCTTGTGAAATTGGACTAAAAAATGGTTCATCACAATTAATTCATGATTTAAGGGGGGGCAATTATTTTTTCACAAAGGGCCAGGAAGGTTTGGATAGCTTTTTCCCCTTCATTAATAAAATCATCATTTAAAAACTGCATTTTGTATTTACTTGGGTTATCTTTGTCTTATATTAAACTTTGTTTGATGATCGGAAACATTTAAGTGTAAAAAATATGGAAAAAAGTAAGAAATTAGGAAGATACTTTTTCACGGCACTATTAATTTCCCTGCATTGAATTGCGGTATTTAAAATTAGAAGTGTTATCTTCCTTTTTATGGCTCCACTCTGTGTAGGTAGCCCCAGAATTTTTATACCATCTTCCGTTGCCATCTTTCGTTGTTTAACTGATTGTGCAACCCCAATTCTGAAATAGTTGGGACGAAGTGTAAATTGTGAATAAAATCAAAATGCAATGACTTTCAGATCACATAAGCCAATGTGTTATTTACAATAGAACATAGATAACATTTCAAATGTTGAAATTGAGACATTTTACATTTTTATCCAAAAAATGAGCTTATTTCAAATTTTCTAGCTGCAACAGGTCTCAAAAAAGTTGGGACACAGGCAAAAAAGGGCTGAAAAAGCTATTAATATATAAGAGAATCAGCTGAAAGAACATTTAGCAAGTAATTAAGTTAACCGGCATCAGGTGTGTAACATGATTGGCTATAAAAGAGATGTCTTAGTGAGGCTGAGTCTCTCAGAAGTAAAGATGGCCAGATACTCTCCAACCTGTGAAGCAGGGCTGGACTGGGACAAAAAAACGGCCCTGGCATTTTCGGCCATGGTGGCCCACCCTGACCGTGACATGACGGCTCGCCATACGCGCGCACTATGCTGTTACCAAAAGTTAAAATTAAGCTGTCATAGCCTACATGCCCTGGAACTCCACACAGAAAGGCCCCAGAATCAAACCCACAACCTTCTTGCTGTGTGGTGGCAGTGCTAATCACTGCACCACCATGACAAAGAAGAAGTTATTATTATTATTATTATTATTAATAATATATTTGCATGAATGAATGTGAAAAATAAATGTGACTTTGGGGCCATTTATAATTTTTCAATAAGACCATTGCACTATTTGGATTGATTCATACATAACCTTTTAAAATAACGTTACATATCTTGCAGACTCAACAGGGCATAGTATAGCTCATGAGCTTCAGAACCGCAGTACTCGCTGGTTGCAAGTTTACTGGCAGGTGATTCTGAACGTCAAGACAGGGTTTTAAATAGGAAAATTTGAAACTCTTCCTTGCTGTATTCCAGGACAAATTTTATTTGCCACCGTAAAACAACGAATCAATATGCATCAAATAGTAGGTTATTAACAGCTGGTCCACCAGTGGGGGCCTTTTGTAAGCTCAAGCAAATTTTAACCGAATACATAGGCTACTTGTGATAGCCCATTCATTCAACATCAGTCTTACCGCTTTCCGTGTCCCCCTCCAAATGAAAACTGCTTGCTACATGAGGATCAACGTGGCCAAACAACTGGTAAAATTTTTTAGCGTTTGAAAGCCTGAGGCTTCAATGTCTGTTTACTTTATTCTCGAAGCTTTTCCGCCTCTCCACTGCTTTCTGACAGAAAGCAGTGGAAATAAAGCCAAATGGATGGAGAAAGGTGAAAAAAGCAACAAACACTTTTTAAATCTTCAACATAGAAAAGCATCTAAAAAGAACATACAAAAACTACTCACAAATATGGGTGAAACTCTAGTGACCCCAGCAGATTTATTAAAAGAAGAAGAAAAATATTTTACCGAAGTGTTTTCATTTCAGACTCCACCACTGCCTCTAAATGATGCCCACAGCAAGGACTTTTTCCCAAAAAAACCACGTTAAGCTTTCAGACATGCAAAGAGAGTCCTGTGAAGGCCTAATATCTGAAGATGAGCTCAGACAGGCAATTAAGTCATTTCAGCCGGGGAAAACACTTGGCCTCGATGGCATACCAATTGAGGTGTATCAGACTTTTTATGATCAAATTAAAGAACCACTACTTACATGTTTTAATTACTCATATGATAAGGGTATACTGTCTGAGACCCAACAAAGTGGTCTGATTTCGCTGTTATTAAAACAAGAAAGCAGTGGCCAAATAAAGACCCAGTTTATTTAAAAAACTGGAGACCTCTTACACTTCAGTGTTGCGATGCCAAAATACTAGCAAAATGTCTTGCCTATCGCATTAAGAATGTTTTGTCTGATATTGTTCACAATGACCAGCCTGGATTTCTACAAGGTCGAAATATTGGGGACAATATTAGACAGCTACTACAAATTATAGAGAATTATGAAATGTCAAAAAAATCCGGTTTAATTTTTGTTGCAGACTTCGAAAAAGCCTTTGATAAGGTTCGTCTGGATTTTATTTATAAATGCCTTGAATTTTTTAACTTTGGTGAATCTCTCATAAAATGGGTTAAAGTTATGTACAATAACCTAACATGTAAAATTATAAATTATGGTCATATTTCAGGTAATATTTCACTGTCAAGGGGAGTATAACAGGGTTGTCCTTTATCACCATATTTGTTTATAATGGCAATTGAAATGCTTGCTATGAAGATAAGATCAAATAAAAATATCAAAGGCTTAGAAATCCAGGGGCTGCATACAAAGGTTTCTATGTATGCAGATGATACTACCTTTCTGTTGACACCTCAGTCCTCATCCTTGCAAAGCCTAACACAGGACCTGGATTGTTTTTCCTGCTTGTCAGGCTTGAAGCCAAATTATGACAAATGCACAATACTTAGGATCGGCTCTCTGAAAAACACTACATTTACCTTACGGTGTAATTTACCCATAAAGTGGAAGAATGGATCAGTTGATATGCTCGGCATTCATATTCCTGAAAACATGGATAATCTCTCAGAAGTTAATTTCAATAAAAAACTTAATATAATAGAGAAAATTTTGCAGCCATGGAGAGGGAAATATTTGACAATTTATGGTAAAATCACCTTGATTAATTCCTTAGTTGTGTCTCAATTTCCATGCTTGTTTATGACATTATCTTCACCAAGTGAATCATTCTTCAAACAATATGAGAAAAAAATCTTCAAATTTATAGGGAATGGTAAACCAGATGAAGTTAAGCGTGTGTACCTTTTACAATGAATATGAATCAGGTGGCCTAAAATAGTTAAATTTAAGAGCTTTGAATCTCTCACTCAAAGCCTCCCTGATTCCAAAGTTTTCTGAAAACCCAAGATGGTTTTCCAGGAGACTATTAGACAACGTACACCCGATTTTTAAAAAGGGGCTGTTTCCTTTTCTACAGATTAAATACCCCCAGTTCTCACAATTCAATAAGGAACTGGTCACTCATCTTTCCCCATTTTTAATGGAAGCCATACAAAGTTGGCTGCAATTCCAATTCTTTCCTCCAGAAAATACAGAGGAAATTTTGCAACAAATCATATGGCTCAATTCTAACATTGGTAAGAAATTTATTTTTTGGAAAAATATGTTTGATTCTGGCATTATTTTTGTAAATGATATTGTAAATAATGAAGGTAAATTAATGTCTTATGAAGAGTTAATTGACATTTATGGCAAGGTTTGCCCTTTAGAAAAGTTCAATCAATTGGTTGCGGCCATACCGCTAAAATGGAAAAGAAGAGTTGTTAAAGGAAGTAACAAGGAGCTTGTCTGTTGACCATCTATGAAAAACTTTCAGTGGATTGAAAAAAGTCCAAAACACACGCACAAACATCCAGAACCATGACAGGACCCCCCCACAAGGGACGGCCCCAGACGTTCCCAAAAAACCCCGAGCATGGAACTCCGAAATAAGGGTGGGACCCAAGATATCCCGAGCAGGGTCCCAGCACCGCCCCTCAGGACACCAAACCCTCTGGCCTATCTGATAAGCCGCTGCAAAACGGTGCCTCCTATCAGCGGCAGCCTTCCGTTTATGCACCGCCATGGGGACAAACAAACAGCCAGACGGCTCCCCACCAGAACCAGGGTCGGGCCGCAAGGCCTCCCGCACAACAGATTCAGTATCCCACTGTATGGGAGCCACAATCCGAGCCGCCGGAACAACTAGCCCAGAAACGGGATCACGGCCCGAGCGGTCATAAATCTGTGACAAGGCGACAGGCTTGATGCTCTTGGATCCAGGGCGATAAGCCAACGCAAAGTCAAAGCGATTGAAAAACAATGCCCACCGCGCCTGCCGAGAATCACGTCGCCTAGTCTGCTGGACGCACTGGAGATTCCTGTGATTCATCCAAACCACAAACAGATGTTCAGCCCCCTCCAACCAATGGCGCCACTCTTCTAAAGCCAATTTAACAGCTAACAACTCCCGGTCACCAATACTGTAATTCCTTTCAACCGGTGACAACGACCGGGAGAAGTAGGCCCATGGGTGCAACTTATTGTCCCAAAGGGGGCGCTGGGACAAAATGGCACCCACCCCGACCTCCGAAGCGTCAACTCCACCACAAATGGGAGGAAAGGGTCGGGCAAAATGACAATAGGTTCAGAGCTAAGTCGTTTCTTCAATTCCTGAAAAGCAGCCTCCACTGCTGGAGACCAAGTAACCGACGAGGAGGAATTCCTCTTAGAAAGCGCAATGATGGGGGCAGCCACAGCACTAAAATTGCGAATAAACCTTCTATAAAAATTAGCAAAGCCCAAAAATCGTTGAACCTCCTTAACATTGTGGGGGGCAGGCCAATTCCTAACCGCTGCCACCTTGTCAGGGAATAGTTTGATCCCACTATCATAAATACGATGCGGAGGCAAAGACAAAGCCCGTTGTTTGCCAAAATCCTCCACGAGATCAACATCATCATCTGACACGTTGGGAGGTAAACCAAGGTTCAGCGCGGCTCCTACACACCAATCTTGTTCAGAACCCGACGCCTCCCCCATGGATTGAAATTTGGGGCGACTTGCCAGAATCTCACTACAGTGAGACCTACAGTCAGAGTCCCACTGGACGATTGGGTTATTTTGACTGCCCCAAAAAATCTGTGGCCTATGCTTAAGCAACCCCGAATGACCTAAAACCACAGGACAAACCGGGGAATTGATTAAGAAAAAACAAATTTTCTCTGAATGACCACCAAAATGGATAAACGTAGTCAAAAAATCAGAGACCTCGGTTATAAGCCCAACTCCCAATGGTCGACCATCCAAAGCTTTGATCGAGTGTGAATGTGAGAGAGAGCGGATGAGAGTGGAATGTTTTCTAGCCCACTCCGCATCCATAACACAATCAACAGTCCCCGAATCCAAAAAGGCTTTAACCCATATTCTCTTTTTCCCCATGGTCAACTTTACTGAAATAAGAGTTTGAACATGAGATTGGGTCTGTCCCTCTAGCGCCCCCCCTACTGCCAGAGGGGCTTCCCGTGTCCCTTTAAGCTCGGGGCAACTTGGACCGATATGTCCCGGTTCGCTGCAATGATGACAAATTATTTGTCTGTGAACAGGCTTATGAGCCCGGTTCTCATATAAGCCATCAACCTGCATGGGCTCACTAGAACTGGGCATTTCAATGGGCAGAGTTGGGGCTGTATGCCTGTTGCACGGAAGATTAACCTTGTTGCTATCAAGAGCCAATGCAGTACATTTCTCCTTGTTTCGTTCGCGGATGCGATTATCAACTCGCACCGCAGTATGAACCTACGAATCTAAATAAATGCAAGGCTCTAGTGTAGCCAGATCGTCCTTAACCTCCTCAGCCAAAGCGTGAACAAACACTGTCATAAGAGGTGCTTCTGGCCACCCTGTCTCTGTGGCTAAGGAGCGAAACGAGGTAGAGAAATCAGCGACGCTATCAGAACCCTGCTTCAAATGCATTAGACGCGTAGCTGCGTCCTGACCATATACATCCTGATCAAAGACATTAATCATTTCTCTCACGAGAGTTTCCACTGAATTTACTACCGGCGATCTAGCTCGAATAAGTGGCCCCACCCAAGTGAGGGCTGTGCCGGTCAACAGCGATAAAATAAACGAAACCCGTGATTCTTCATTTGAGAACCGTGAGGGTTGTGCTTTAAAAAATATTTCACATTGAGCAATGAAATCTTTACATTTTCCTGCCTCGCCTTCATATCTTGGGGGTAACTGGAGTTTAGGCTCTCGGGGAAGGTGTACTGATTGTGCTTGTGAAACATTTTGTGTAATCTGAGCAGACAATGCTCTAATACACTTGGAGAGAGAAGACTTTCCTGTGTCTGCATAACCTGCTCCTGAAGGTGAATTCTCTCCGTCAGCTCCGCCTGCCGACTGTCTAAGCTAGAAAGACCCTGGCCATATGCAGTAAGGACAGACTGCTGGTCAGCGACAATGCTCCCTCGCATAGCCACTGCTGGCGACTCCATGTCTAGACAGAGCGTTCTGTAATGGCCGGTGGAATACGGAGGCCAGGTGCAATGACCAGAGAGAAAGAGAGTAGCACGGACACAGTACAAACACAGAGAATAATACAGACCAAACGAAAGTACTCGCATTTCCAAAGGACATATAATAGTCCGAACCACGGAAGCAAATGGAGATAGAAAAAGGGAGATGAAACTCCAATAAATAGAAGATAGAAAGTCAAACAAAACCTAACTACAGATATCTTCGACTATACTGCCCTACAAAGCCAAAGTGCAGTAACTACGAAAGAATTTAAACAGTAAAAAATGGCTTCAGAGATCATTTGCTGTCCTAACAAAGGAACAGTTAGTACATCTATGATAGATTATGGTTAACTGACTTGCCATGGTGTAATTTATATCCAAATAAATCCTAACCATCATATACTTTCATGCCCAAAACTGCATAACTCACATTACCCAAAATGTAGTTACTGCACTTTGGCTTTGTAGGGCAGTATAGTGCTTAGCTACAAACAGACACTCTAGCAAAGAGGCGTGGCGAAACTATGGCTTATATAGAGTCCGGGGAAGCGCCGCCCCAGTTCAATCGGCCAGCTGGGTAAAGAATTCGATTGAACAGGAATACGATATCATCCCGGGACGAGAGCCACAAAGAAAAGTCCAAAACACATGCACAAACATCCAGAACCATGACAAAGGGTGGGTGTGGGGTCTTTTGAGAAATTTATTGTAATTGAAGGAATTCAGTAGACCCCCAAAAAGCGACGCCGAGTTCTGTGGGCCAAGGCCCATTTAAAATGGACTGTCGCAAAGTGGCAAAGTGTCCTGTGGTCAGACGAGTCCAAATTTGACATTCTTATTGGAAATCATGGGCGTGGTGTCCTCCGGGCTAAAGAGGAGAAAGACCACCCCTCCTGTTATCAGCATTCAGTTCAAAAGCCAGCATCTCTGATGGTATGGGGATGCATTAGGGCATATGGTGTGGGACAATTGCATGTTTTGAAAAGCACCATGAATGCTGAAAGGTATATAAAGGTTTTAGAGCAACATATGCTCCCCTCCAGACGACATCTATTCCAGGGAAGGCCTTGTCTATTTCAGCAGGACAATTCAAAACCACATACTGCAGATATTACAAAAGCATGGCTTCGTAGTAGAAGAGTCCGTGTGCTGAACTGGCCTGCCTGCAGTCCTGATCTTTCACCGATTGAGAACATTTGGCACATAATTAAACGAAAAGTCCGTCAAAGGAGACCCAAAACTCTCCAGCAGCTGAAAGCCTGTATTAAACAAGAGTGGGATCAAATTCCAATGGCTAAACTCAAGAAACTTGTCTCCTCAGTGCCCAGACGCCTCCACTCTGTGTAAAAAAGAAGAGGGGATGCTACACCATGGAAAACATGCCCCTGTCCCAACTTTTTTGAGACATGTAGCAGCCATCAAATTTGAAATGAGCTCATTTTGTGGATCTCTGGAACTCCCTCCACCCACACATAAAACAGTCAGACTCCATCACATCATTCAAATCCCAACTCAAAACTCACCTGTTCAAACTGGAATACTCTCTCTAACTAGACACTGTGCACTTCACTTGTTTTTATGTTGATGTTTTGCTTTAATGATGTTTTTGATCTTCTATGCTTTTATTTTCTGTAAGGTGACCTTGGGTGACTTGAAAGGCACCTCCAAATAAAATGTATTATTATAATTATTTATTATAAAATTGTAAAATTTCTCAGTTTCAACATTTGCTATGTTATCTCTGTTCTATTGTGAATAAAATACTGGCTGGTGAGATTTGAAAGTCATTGCATTTAGATTTTATTCACAATTTACACTTTGTCCCAACTATTTCGGAATTGGGGTTGTAGATCAGCTGGCTGTCAAATTTATCAGCTGACATTACGCACAGTTCACAAACAAATCGAATCCTGCCGCAAAGTAGGAGAGGTTTGAAATATGGGCGAATGAGGAGTAAGGGGAGAGGCAAAACAGGGAGTCTACGAGGGACCTGAGGAACACGATATTTTAACATTTCGATGAAATAAAAAAAGCTACAGTGGAAATGGCAAAAGGCCACGTTTCAGACTTGGACACTCACCATCTGAAGCAACTGTAAAGATAATCTCAGCACCCGGTGAGATCTGTCCTTTTTTTAAATATATATTTTTGCTGCTGGATTTTCCTTTTTCGTGGACCAGGCCTTTTTGTTTTTTTTTTTTTTTTTTGCTGGTTGAAGAACATTTTTTGTTTTATTCCATCCAGATTAATTTTGGATTTTCTGTTGGCATATGGATGCTTTCATTTTGCGCTCCTGGTGTGGAAAGATTTTGGCTGGACATTTGAAAGAACTGGATGCGGTAAAAGTAAAACCGGACTGACCGCACGGACTCTTTTTTTTATTGCCGGGGTTGGATTAAAGAAAAATAGGACCAAGGGTCCTGTAGCTTACCGGCAAGTAATCTTATAGTGATGATACAAGTTATGAAAATTTCGCATGAAGTTTGACATTCGAATCATTGAAAGTCAATACAAAGGTCACTAAATAAAAGTTCACATACATTGATAACACCTCCTGTTATATAATTCTAAGCTCTGAATCAGTTTTGGTGATACAAGTCATTGAAAATTCAATATGTCAGTTGTGAACTTTAAAGGTCACAGATGATCAAGTTGTGGTCAGTAAATGGACTTCATATACGATTTCTAAATGTCTCTACACAAACCTTGACTCAATCTGTGACCATGTTCGTGATAGAAGTCATTGTAATTTCACTGTCGAGTTTGACCCTCAAAGGTCACTGACAGTCAAGTTGAATGTCACCAAATGAAAGTTCATATGTGACTTCCTAGATGTCAGTAACACAAACTTAGGCTCCATCGGTGATCATTTTAGTGATACAAGTCATTGAATTTTCACTAGGTCACATTTGACCTTCGAAGGTCAATATGAAGGTCACCACATGAAAGCTCATATATGACTTCCTATATGTCTCTAATACAAACCTAGGCTCCATCTGTGACCGTTTTGGCAATACAAGTCATTGTAATTGTATTCTGTCAAGTTTGACCTTCAAAGGTCACCAACAGTCAAGTTGAATGTCACCAAATAAAAGTTCATGCGTGACTTCCTTTAAGTCTGTGACACAAACTTAGGGTCTATCGGTGACCTTTTTAGTGACAGAAGTCATAGAATTTTCACTCGGTCAAGTTTGACCTTCAAAGGTCAATATGAAGGTCACCAAATGAAAAGTTCATATTTTACTTCCCATGTGTCTCCAATATAAACCTACACTCTATCTGTAATGATTTTGCTGATAAAAGTCATTGAAATTTCACTGTAAAGTTTGGCTTTTGAAGGTCACTGAAGGTCAAGTTCAAGGTCACCAAATGAAACTTCATACATGACTTCCTATATGCCCACAATACAAACTTAAGCTCTATCTATAATAGTTTTGGTGATAGAAGTCATTGAACTTTTGCTATGTGAAGTTTGACCTTCAAAGGTCACCCAAGGTCAAGTTCAAGGCCATTGAAAGAAATTTTATATATGACTTCCTATAAGTGTTTAATACACATAAGTTCCCATTCTTGAATATTTTCAAGCCTAAAAGCCTTAGAAAGTTGTAACATTTTGCTTTGACCTCAAGTTTGACCTTTCAAGGTCATTTGAGGTCAACTTTAGCACAACCAAGATATAGGTCATGTATGACTTCCTATATGTTGATAATAGAAACTTAATCTCTATCTGCAACCATTTTGCTTCCACAGGCCATTTTGCCCATTCTCCATAAGACCCAATGTTAAAGTACAGCGCCCCCACTAGACCCACTTCCGTCGATTCAAACAAATGGCACTCGCACTGTACATAAAGTGTATCAAGGTGAGTTAATTGCCAGATTTAGAAAAAAATTTCAGACAGTTTTTGAGAAATAATTTTTTGAAATTTCAAGTCCTATCTTTTAACATTGTTAATATTTTCCTTGACCTCAAGTTTGACCTTTCAAAGTCATCTGAGGTCAACTTTAACATAGCCTATGTATAGGTCATATTTGACTTTCTATTTGTCGATAATACAAACTTAATCTCTATCTGCAACCATTTGGCCTCCACTGGCCATCTTGCATATTCATAAGGTACAGCGCCCCCCACTAGACCCACTTCCGTCGATTCAATCAAAATGACGCTCGCACTGTTAATTGACGGTACCAAGAGAAGTTGATTACCTGTTTTAGAAAAAAAATTATCTCGCGGTTTTTGAGAAATAATTTTTTAAAATTTCTCAGTCCTATCTTTAACATTGGGGCCAAAATTTCAAGGGCCCATAAAACGGACAAAAATGATTCAATCAAAAATCCGAAAAAAAAAAAAAACGTCTGGAGATATGGTCTAGTAGTATGTTATTGCAAATTTACACAAAAATTCATCAGGCCAAAAAAGAGATAAAAAGTAGGACCAAGGGTCCTGTAGCTTACCGGCAAGCAGTCGTCCAGCGATGAGACAAGTTATGAAAATTTCATGTGAAGTTTGACATTTGGATCATTGAAAATCAAAGTCAAGGTCACTAAATAAAAGTTCACATACATTTACAAGACCTGTAATATAATCCTAAGCTCTGAAGCAGTTTTGGTGATACAAGTCATTAAAATATGTCAATATGTATTCAATATGCCAATTGTGAACTTTAAAGGTTACAGAATGTCAAGTTGTGGTCAGCAAATGGACTTCATATATGACTTTCTAAATGTCTCTATACAAACCTTGGCTCAATCTGTGACCATTTTGGTGATAGAAGTCATTGTATTTTCACTGTGGAGTTTGACCCTCAAAGGTCCAGTCCAGTTGAATGTCACCAAATGAAAGTTCATATGTGACTTCCTAGATGTCAGTAACACAAACTTAGGCTCCATCGGTGACCATTTTAGTGATACAAGTCATTGAATTTTCACTAGGTCACATTTGACCTTTGAGGGTCAATACGAAGGTCACCAAATGAAAGTTCATATATGACTTCCTATATGTCTGTAATACAAACCTAGACTCCATCTGTGACCGTTTTGGCAAGACAAGTCATTGTAATTGTATTATGTCAAGTTTGACCTTCAAATGTCATCAACAGTCTCAAGCTGAATGTCACCAAATGAAAGTTCATATGTGACTTCCTATGTCAGTAACACAAACATAGCTCCATCTGTGACCTTTTCAGTGATAGAAGTCATTGAATTTTCTCTAGGTCAAGTTAGACATTCGAAGGTCAATATGAAGGTAACCAAATGAAAGTTCGTACATGACTTCCTATACTTCTCCAATACAAACCTACACTCAATCTGTAACAATTTTGCTGATATAAGTCATTGAAATTTCACTGTATACTTTGGCCATTCAAGGTCACTGAAGGTCATGTTCAAGGTCACCCAATGAAACTTCATACATGACTTCCTACATGGCCACAATACAAACCTAAGCTCTATCTGTAATAGTTTTGGTGATAGAAGTAATTGAAATTTCACGATGTGAAGTTTGACCTTCGAAGGTCACCGAAGGTCAAGTTCAGGGCCACCAAATGAATGTTCATGTATGCCTATACATCTCCAATACAAACCGTAACTATCTGTAACCATTTTGCTGATATAAGTCATTGAAATTTCACTGTTAAGTTTGGGCATTCAAGGTCACTGAAGGTCAAGTTCAATGTCACCAAATGAAACTTCATACATGACTTCCTATATGCCCACAATACAAACCTAAGCTCTATCTGTAATTGTTTTGGTGATAGAAGTCATTGAAATTTCACTATGTGAAGTTTGACCTTCGAAGGTTGCCGAAGGTCAAGTTCAAGGCCACCAAATGAAAGTTCATACATGACTTCCTATAAGTGTTCAATGCACATATGTTCCCAATCTTCAATATTTTCAAGCCTAGATACCTTTGAAAACTGTAACATTTTACTTGACCTCAAGTTTGACCTTTCAAGGTCATCTGAGGTCAACTTTAACACAGCCAAAATATAGGTCATATATTACTTCCTATATGTCAGTAATACAAACTTAATCTCTATCTGCAACCATTTAGCTTCCACAGGCGATTTGGCCCATTCTCCATAAGGCCCAATGTTAAAGTACAGCGCCCCCACTAGACCCACTTCCGTCGATTCAGTCAAAATGGCACTCGCACTGTACATAAAGTGTATCAAGGTGAGTAGATTGCCGGATTTAGAAAAAAAGTTATCAGATAGTTTTTGAGAAATATTTTTTTTTGAAATTTCAAGTCATATCTTTTAACATTGTTAATACATTCCCTGACCTCGGGTTTGACCTTTCAAAGTCATCTGAGGTCAACTTTAACGTAGAAAATGTATAGGTCATATATGACTTCCTATATGTCGATAATACAAACTTAATCTCTATTTGCAACCATCTGGCCTCCACAGGCCATCTTGCATATTCATAAAGTACAGCGCCCCCGCTAGACCCACTTCCGTCGATTCAATCAAAATGGCGCTCGCGCTGTACATTGATGGTACCAAGAGAAGTTGATTGCCTGATTTAGAAAAAAATTTATCCCGCAGTTTTTGAGAAATAATTTTTAAAATTTCTCAGTCCTATCTTTAACATTGGAGCCAAAATTTCAAGGGCCCATAAAACGGACAAAAATGATTCAATCAAAAATCCGAGAAAAACGTCTGGAGATATGGTCTAATAGTATGTTATTGCAAATTTACACGAAAATTCATCGGGCCAAAAAAAGATAAAAAATGTTCCGGACAACGGACGCCACACGACAACAATAGCTTATCGGCCCGTAGAGCCGGTAAGCTAAAAAGATGGTGTATTGTCTGTGAGGTTGTGGGTTGCGCAACATAGAGGGGTTGCAAATATTCGTTGGTCTGCGCTGTATTTCTTTCATTTTCATTTCTTTCAAAGAGGTACTAAATCCAGTTAGTCAATACTCATGATCAAGCGTAACCCTTGTTTTGTTTGTAACCTAAGCCAATATACATTGTGGTGAATGTTACAACTAAAGTCCTAGTTGCTTCAGACAAAGACAAAGAACTTTTACTCAGGAGCATATTGACTGGGGTCTGTTTACGAATGCCACTTTACAATCCAGCTTCTTGCACATAAAGCAGAGGGCTTAAATACCTGTCACATGGCCATTGGGAAACAATCATGTAACGAGATTCAGCCTGGCAGGAAAGACACAAGAAGTAAACAAGACATACGTCTAATAGACGCGCGTGTTGCCGAATTGTGAAGAGACACACAAGGAAATCACATGAGGGTTGTGAAACATATCATTGCTGAACCGACACCTGACAAACTGAAGCTACCCCAGATCATAACACTGTCCCCACAGGCTTGTATGGTAGGCACTAGGCATGATGGGTGCATCACTTTATCCACCTCTCTTCTTACCCCGATGCACCCATCACTCTGCAACAGCGTAAATCTGAGCCCATTAGACCACAGAACCTTTTTCCATTACTCAAGGGTCCAATCTTTTTTTGCTCCCAGGCAAATTGAAGCCTTTTTTCATCAATTAGCCTCACTGATAAGTTATTTTCTTAAGGCTACACAGCTTTTTACTCCCATTCCCTTTGCATTGTGCGTGTGGAAATGCTATTTCTTTCACTATTAAATATAGCCATGAGTCGATTTTTTTACGATTTGATTTCACCAAAAGTTTACGCGATCTCCGGTCATGGTCTTAAGATTTTTCTCTGACCACTTTTGTTCCTGGAAGATGGTGGTTCACCACTGTCCTTCTAGGTTTTAATAATGCATTGGACAGTTCATAACCCAATTTTAGTACTTTCTGCAATCTCCTTTGTAGTTTTCTTTGATTGATACAGGCCAATAATTTGACCCCTCTAAGAAAGAGTAACATCTTTTCCACGACCACAAGATATATGTCTTCTGAAATGGTTGTCCAAGAAAGGAGAAGCTACTCACTGCATCTGTTAGGGTTAAATAACTTTTAGCCAGCTGAAACATATTAATCACTGCAGTAATTATCCAATTGAAGGCTCTTACCTATTTGCTTAGTTAAATCCAGGTGGTGACTTTTTTTTGGCCAAGCAGTGCATGATATATTGTGGTCACTGCTGTGCTGGTCACTCGCTGGGCTTGCTAATATAGTGGTAAACACATCATCATCCACTCATCAAGCTGATTTGTTTCACCTACAAGGTGATTTTTCAACACAGTACACCAGAGCATTATCCAGTTTAAACCAGTTCAGTTTAACAACCTCATTCTGACTTTTTTTGTGCATGATTTTTTTAAAGATGAATGTTATGCGAAAATACATAATTCTCTTGCATCAAATGACCTTGCTCACAGAAACCACTGGTTGAACTTATTCTTGTAAGCGTTAGTAAAGAAGTAACATTAAAGAGGTAATGACACCATACCACATATATTACTGAAAATGCTGAAAATAGCCCCAAAATTTCGCTAGAAAAACCATTCCACATGAAATAAACTGACTGTTTGCTTAGAAATATATCTTGTTGTTTTGCTAGCAAGGAATATGGCAGATATGACCTTAGCAGCAGAGATTTCTTGAGATGAAGCAAGCGAAACACATTGAAACATTTGGAGTCCTGGTGTTTTTTCAGTCTGGCTTTACAGTTTTTTTTTTTTTTTTTTTTTTTTTAAATAATGCTGCGACGTTTTGTAGCAGGATTTTGCCGTAATACAGAAGAGTTGGGTTTTAGTTCATCTAAATATCCAAAATAACAAGTGGGACGGACCAGAGTTTCTAGGTCTTTGGTACATACTGACACTGCCGTCGACTGCAGACGGGGCATTGGGGCGATTGCCCCCGCAACTCCACGGTTGTGGGGTCATTGCTCTCCCAATTCTGACTCTGTGCTGGAAGCAAATATTTATACTTGAGGACCGAGCTAGTCAGTTTAAGGACTAGCGATTAACTGCACATTTTCTTATTTGGTGCCAAAGTTGACCTGAATTAACTCATGATTTCTGGGTCTCAGGATTCTGTTCAGCAGGTTAAGAGCGATGGGAAAAAACAAACTAATTGACATTATTCAAAGCTGAACCTTAGTTTGCACTGGCATCAAATCAACTTTAAGAAAAGGAGCTGATCGCATAATCAAGGGCGTAGGTTTAATTTGAGAGTTGTTAGGGACACATATGCAATGTGAGCATGCAAAGCGTGCAAGCTGGAAATTTCTTTGCTGTAATCTGAGTGCAAATACTGCCGTCTCCGTACACAGAGATTATCCATATAAGTGTTTCTTTGTACTTTATGATTCTTAGCGAGATGCCTCCATAAGTTTTATAGATAGATGCAATATTCATGAACTTGTTTTTCTATTTTGAATCCAAAGACTTTTGATTTGATTTTTGAATACAAGTTTGAAACTGTTACTCATGTTATGAACATTTGTTAAGAGGCTTATCAATGTCCAACAATTGAAATTTTCTTCCCAATTTATAGACTACTTGATTAAATGATGGTATGTTGTATTATTAGCAACCGTTACGATCATCATATGGTAATTTATTAGCTAGGTATAGCTCGCAAGCTAGGCAGCTAACTTGTGGTCTAAATTGGTTACGTACTGATGCCAGGCACATAATTAACGCCGTACAAATCTGACCTTTGCAGGCCTTCCCAATTTAATTGCTTCAAGCAAAAAACCTGAATTTTCATTATTACAAGAATTCTTGTAGCCTAGATCTTAAATCTCCAATTCAGTGTCCACTTGAATTTCAGACAAAAACAGAAGCTTGCTGGGTTCTCCCATCCTGTTGCTGAGTGTCTTTCGTAGGTGAAAAGCTCTGGCTGGAAACCAAACCAGCTGCATGTAAAAGTCCCACTCCGAAGGACAGGAGTAATGTTAGGTTAATTAACTTGCCAGCCAGATTGCCTCATACGTAAAGGAAATATATTTATTTTGGCCACAATTAATTTAGAATGCATGGGATCCCAAGAATATATTTTTAAAATGTATTCCAACCAAAGAAGCTGTAATGCAAAAATGCATTTAATAAAAAAAAATGCCAATGCAATCTTTAATAGTGGTGAAAAAATTACTAAACAATTTCGCAGAAGTAGCATATGTCTACACAAATACACTTCAACTTCAGTCCAGCCAGAGAACATGGTTAGACGTGAGAAATAAATTAAGTTTATTTAGCTCTTCAAGAAATGCATACTGATAGGTCAGTGCATAATATCACTAACATAGGTGCAAGCAGCATAAAATAATGCAAATACGAGTACAACATCTCTTTTTGATTTATCATTCCACAAACAGCGAATCTGACTATAAAAGACCCCAATTCAATACACTTCTGCATACATGGACATTAATATTTGTGTTTGGCAGTAGCTAAAATATACATCCTAAAAAAAAACATATACATTCCTTGGTTCAGGAGGTAGAGCAGGTAGTCAAGGAATCAGAAGGTTGCTGGCTCAATCCTTGGCTCCTCCACAGAGCCTGTTGAAGTGTCCTTCAGCAAAATGCAGAATCCTGCACTGCTCCTGATGTGCAGGTTGGTGCCTTGCATGGCAACCTCGGCAGTCAGGGTGAATGTGAGGCATAATTGGAAAGTGCTTTGTGTTATCTGACAAGAAAAGCACAATATAAATACAGTCCATTTAGGCTATCCTAAATATATTGGAAATGTATGAAACACTTTTTACATGTTTAAAATGCATTTCACAATGCATTTTGCAATATATTCTAAATATATCTCAAATATATTTTCATCCCTATGGGAAAATATATTGGAAATGCATTTGAAATGAATTAATAATAAATTTAAAATATATTAATTGAAATATATGAAGCGGCCATTTTTTACATTTTTGGGCTGGGCCGAGCAGCGGCCTGACCCCTATGAATACGAATGTTGAGTGAGTGAGTGAGTGAGTGAGTGCCAGAGTGATCAAGTTCAACGATTGGCTGGCGGCGGGGATGAAGTTCAGCGATTGGTCAGCCAGCAGGGAAGAACTTCAACGATTGGTTGGCCGACGACTGGCTTCAGCGATTGGTCGGTCGGCGGGCAAGAACTTCAACGATTAGTTGGCCGACGATTGGATGGCTTGCTGGCCGGGTGTTTGTCACTCGTATCTGATCCAGGATCAGTAACACTGCCGGTTATCTCCCCCCGCGGTGCCACCAGCGGCTTAATGGGAGACACACAAAGACAGGCTATATTTCAGTCAGCCAGCTCAACAAATCCTAAGCTCACAATCAGAGATAATTGGTACCACAACGGTGGTTGTAATCTTTCTTCTTTAATCTCATTTTTGTGCTTTCAACACTGTATGCGCTCTCAACAAAAGGGCGTTTCATGCGTCAATTGACCATATTTTCGTTCATAAAATGACCGATCGCGTGCTGTATGTTTATCCAAGGAAGCTATCCCTGATCCAGGATCAGTAACACTGCGGGTTATCTCCCCCCTGCGGAACCAGGGGGCACCGCCAGCGGATTAATGGGAGACACATATGAAGTTCTACAATGATTGGTTGGACACTTCAAAGACAGCATGATTATGCATGCGCATACTCAGGTGGGCACTTGGGAAATTATAATTGAGATTTATGTTAGTGCATTCATGTTGGTTGAGGTATGCACTTGTTCGTTGGATGTAATGTAAGTGGTTGCTGGGTGATTAATAAAATCTTTAAAAAAAAACAAGAAAATCTTCTAGGAGGAGTGGGTTGTGATTATGGACAGTTATGATGAATGTAAATATTTAAAAAACAGCAAAAAGCAACACTGTTGCTGCTAATAAGGCCAGAGAGGAAGTCTAGCGGGAAATTGCTACCGTAAGTCCTCTGATGAAGGACTAGTGGAAATCACTTTAGTTTCTCGGCCAAATCAAACAAAATGAAATTAAATTATAGAATGAACTTTCTTATTTCTCGGCCAATTCTCATGATCTTGCTGTTAACTACAAGGCCTTTTCGAGAACTTTCAAAAGGTCATAAATTCATTAAAATTAATTGCACTTAAATTTTTTTGTCACATAGTTAACCATATTCTATCATCATCAATATCAAATAACGCTTTACGTAAACACATGGCAACTCCTTCACTTGAACATATTTATTAAGCGGTTTTACTCGAGACAGTGGATTCTTTATCCATAACATGCCCAAAGACGAAAGGAAAAAGGAATCTTTGAAGTTCGTTCTTACATCCTCACTATATAGGAACTGCCATGTGTTCACAAAAGTGACGTCACGTCCCCGGTTAGCACAACTGTAACAATAACTTTATTGTTTTATTACGATTCAGGAACATAACTGCTATCTACATCTGCTGCTGCTGTCTCTCTCAAATTGACATTCACAAAATCAATAACTGCTACCCTTACTCTAGGGGCTCTATCTATCACACTGCCCTACCCGTTGCCACTACCCGCTACCCGTGAATTACGCGCGCTTCCACTATCCCTAAACGGTATCTTGCGGCCACACTACCCGCCATACATTATGCCGAATCCTTTATTTGCGCCTGGAGGTGTGCTCGTGGACGTGTTTATGCGCTTTCCCTACAATTGCTATCTTGACCACACAGGTTAGGGAAAGTGTATAGCGGGTCCTCAAACCACCCGCTACCCATCTGGCAGTTGAAGACACGGCTTCTCTCCCCCTATGCGATCTAACAGCGACAAATGGGCTACATTCAGTTCAGAAAAATAATTAATTATAATTAGGTCTATGCACTGGCACTCAGCGACGTAACTTTTTTTTTCGAGCGAGAGCGGCATTTCAGAACTCTTCAGCGAATGAAGGTAATTCTGGTGACAAGTACGTGGTTTCGTCCGTTTACATTTTCCAATCGGACAGCTGTCTATATTTTTTTTTTTTTTACAGCAAGTTGCGTGACTGTGCTGCAAAAACAGGTGTGCGTTCTTGTCGCCGAAATTACCTTCATTCGCAAAAGAGTTCTGAAATTCGCTCTCTGGAAAAAAAAAAAAAAAAAAAAATTACTGTTGCTGAGTGCCAGTGCATAGACCTATTTATAATTAGATAATTTTTCTGTATTGAATGTAGCCCATTATTTTGTCGCTGTTACAAAACCCAAAACCAGTGAAGTTGGCACGTTGTGTAAATCGTAAATAAAAACAGAATACAATGATTTGCAAATCCTTTTCAACCTATATTCAATTGAATACACTGCAAAGACAAGTTACTTAATGTTCGAACAGGTAAACTTTGTAATTTTTTTGCAAATATTAGCTCATTTGGAATTTGATGCCTGCAACATGTTTCAAAAAAAGCTGGCACAAGTGGCAAAAAAAGACTGAGAGAGTTGAGGAATGCTCATCAAACACTTATTTGGAACATCCCACAGGTGAACGGGCTAATTGGGAACAGGTGGGTGCCATGATTGGGTATAAAAGCAGCTTCCTGAAATGCTCAGTCATTCACAAACAAGGATGGGGCGAGGGTCACCACTTAGTGAACAAATGCGTGAGCTGATTGTCAAACAGTTTAAAAACAACATTCCTCAACGAGCTATTGCAAGAAATTTAGGGATTTCATCATCTACGGTCCGTAATATCGTCAAAAGGTTCAGAGAATCTGGAGAAATCACTGCACGTAGTTTACAAGGCCGAAAACCAACATTGAATGCCCGTGACCTTCGATCCTCAGGCGGTACTGCATCAAAAACCGACATCAGTGTGTAAAGGACATCACCACATGGGCTCAGGAACACTTCAGAAAACCACTGTCAGTAACTACAGTTCGTCGCTACATCTGCAAGCGCAAGTTAAAACTCTACAATGCAAAGCGAAAGCCATTTATCAACAGCACCCAGAAACGCCGCCGGCTTCGCTGGGCCCAAGCTCATCTAAGATGGACTGATGCAAAGTGGAAAAGTGTTCTGTGGTCTGACGAGTCCACATTTCAAATTGTTTTTGGAAACTGTGGGACGCGTGTCCTCCGGACCAAAGAGAAAAGAACCATCCGGACTGTTATAGGCGCAAAGTTCAAAAGCCAGCATCTGTGATGGTATGGGGGTGTATTAGTGCCCAAGGCATGGGCAACTCACACATATGTGAAGGCACCATTAATGCTGAAAGGTACATACAGGTTTTGGAGCAACATATGTTGCCATCCAAGCAACGTCTTTTTCATGGATGCCCCTGCTTATTTCAGCAAGACAATGCCAAGCCACATTCTGCACGTGTTACAACAGCATGGCTCCGTAGTAAAAGAGTCGCGGGTACTAGACTGGCCTGCCTGTAGTCCAGACCTGTCTCCCATTGAAAATGTGTGGCGCATTATGAAGCGTAAAATACGACAACGGAGACCCCGGACTCTTGAACAACTTAAGCTGTACATCAAGCAAGAATGGGAAAGAGTTCCACCTGAAAAGCTTCAAAAATTGGTCTCCTCAGTTCCCAAACGTTTACTGAGTGTCGTTAAAAGGAAAGGTGATGTAACACAGTGGTAAAAAGGCCCCTGTGCCAACTTTTTGCAATGTGTTGCTGCCTTTAAATTCTAAGTTAATGATTATTTGCAAAAAAAAAAAAAGTTTCTCAGTTTGAACATTAAACATCTTGTCTTTGCAGTGTATTCAATTGAATATAAGTTGAAAAGGATTTGCAAATCATTGTATTCTGTTTTTATCTACGATTTACATAACGTGCCAACTTCACTGGTTTTGGGTTTGTAGATCGCATGGGGGAGAGAAGACGTGTCTTCAATTGCCACTTGATTATTCTTGAATTGGAAAACGTGTTAATAAGGGAAAACCATCTAGAATTAGCTAGGACTAATTGTAGTCAATAAAGGGATGGATATTTTCTCCCAAATTTTCAGACCTAGCGCCGGCCCTCAGTATTATTTCCCACAGAACGAGAATGCGTGACAGAACTGCGCCTCTCCCGTCAGGCAGTGACGGAATTATGTCACCTGGTTGCAGATGATGTTTACACCGCTGCCAGCTGTCCGTATGCCTTGCCCGTTGCTGTTAGGGTTACTGTGGCACTATTTTTCTATGATAGTGGGTCATTCCAACACCCATTCAGCTCAGTTGGAGGCATGACCCAATCATAGCGAAACGCATTTTTTTTTTTCGTTTTTTTTCTTTTTTTTTTTTGAAGTTTCCATCACAAAAGGGGTAGGCTTGATGTTTTTTTTTATTGCATAACAAACATTAAACAATATATCAAGTCAAATAGTAATAATAATAATAATAATAATAATAATACAATTCATTATTTACTTAACAAAAACAGATCCTCCCCTCATCCACTGAAAGGTAATACACTACACTGTTACATCCACCAAATGCAATGTTTTCTATCTTGTCTGTAATGCAGTTTCTAGATGAATATGGCTCAGAGGTCCTTAGTCTAAATGTAGCAAAATAAAACAAAAATAACAAAATAGAAGTACACAGAAGAACATGCATTCAAATAAACATGCCTTTCAAAAGTCATTTTCATCCCCACATCTATTTGAGCATCTCACTGTGGTTAATGAATTTGAAGACAAAGTCTACATTTCTGTTCACAGTTTTAATGAACAGACTCTTGTCTTTTATTTAAGATGCTTGTATAGCAACTAAAGGTCCCAGACTTTTTCCTACAGGGATGAAATAACAAGGATTCTTAAATTCCCACACGGAAAGAACCTATATAAACATATAGGTTTTAATCCCCGCATTGTATCAACCAGCAGTGGTCGGCATCTTTTTTCAGAAGTAGCGCGCAATTGGCCAATGCGCTACACGGATGCAAATTGCGAAGGGCCTGCTGGGAAGGGTTATGTAGATTAGAGTTACCGTAGGCGCGTCCTGTTGGTTAGACAGGTGCTTATAAATAAGATTCTGACCTAATTAAATTGTGGGTGTCCTTCATTTTGAGCTTGCGAAGTTTCGTCCACCTCGAATATAAAAAACACTGGCTAACGGTCGCGGTCGATGTACATCGTCCTCTATTGTCAGCAGGAGGCCGCATTAGCGAAGAAGCTGAAGAACTTGTACATAGTTCTATATTTGGATGTCCCAGATTCGGGTGAGATTGGAAATGCCAAAGAAAAAAAAAACGTATGAGTTTTAATTGGCCGTTTTCATATACAAAAGTATGTACATATAGGTACAAAAATGTACCTATAATATATGAAAACGGCCAATTTTATGTATGTTGCATATATGCAAAACCTATATCTGGCCCTATATTAAAACCTATATGTTTATATAGGTTTTTTCCGTGTGGGAATGTGAGGCGCCGCAGGTAAATCTGCAAGGTTGAAAAATTAACTTACATTTGACTGAGACACGTCTGCACATTTTATCACTTGTAGGAATACAGTGATAGCATGACAACTAGCTAGCATGTCAGATACCAGCTAGCTAGATAAATCGCTGTAGACGATTATTTGAATGAGCATAAATGGGGTACTAGGTGATTTCAATGACACAGCCTGACACAAAGCAAGTTCAAACGCACTAGAACTAGATCTAGAATGAAGGATTAAGGTAACAATTTGTACTTACTTGTCCAAAAGTAACAACGCCAGGTCGCCATCGGTCAGACATCCCTCCTCCTCTTTCAGCTCTTGCCAGCGAGTGAAAGCCCGTCCAATGTTGACCCTAGTCCTGGCTCTTATTTTATCGTAGTTCTTGTTGGGCCTGGGTTCCTACCCGAAACACGAAGTTACATAGTGCCAGTGAAGGCGATGCAGGCGCGATCGAGCCATGACAAAGGTGTCGTTCAACCTATTGTGAGTTGATGTATCACCACAGAATGATCTTGGAAATATAGTTTGAGAGTGAAAAAGACTGTGTTGCTTTAACAGTGCTGTTTATTGCTTTACTTGCATTGTGTAGAGGAACCTCATTTCATTTTGTTTTCTACCTATAAGTAATACATTGCTAACCAGTGTTTTAGCTTTCTGTTTTGTATTACTATAGTGTTTAGGGAACCTCGATTCCTATTTGTTTTCATATCCCTTAGTTTTGTGCCTAAGGCAAGCAAGTCCATCTGTGCACCTGAGTCCGGTCCTTACCTTCCTGTCCTCCGTGCCTGTCATAAGGGTATGTGACACAACCCTTACAGTATTAGTATTTTTTTAAACTAATGAATCGCCCTCCACATGATTCTCATATAACAGTAAACTTACGACAAAACCAAAGATATCGGAGCCAGAGGTCTGCGCGACCGTAAAATTTGCAGCCACATCCGCACCACCACCGCAATGTTTCCACTGCCTCCGCACCACATCCGCAATCATTTTCTGGTCCAAATCTACAGCCACACCACAGCCGCATAAATTTTCACAAAACACATCCAGAGGCGCACCGCAGCCGCGACAAGCTTTACTTCAGCTGCACCTTATCCGCATATTTCATGTGTTGATATATATGGTATATATAAGAAATATTAACTCCTTTGCACGGAAGCCAAATTGAAAAATGGCTGGGGGTTAAAACTAGACATTTCTGGGATCATAAACTCCTTGAACACAAGTATAATTCATCTGAGCATTAAATACTAAATTACCTACTCTCTAGGAGCCAAGTAAGACAGCTATCCAGGTCGCTCCACAAAGTCTAAGATCCCTCAAAATGGCGCACTGTCAAATCATAAAATAATCATATATTTAACACAAATCAACTTTTTACGCATGGAATTCAATATGAAATAATGATTTTCTGGTTGAATTTAGCATGAGTTTATCAATACAGGTGCAGTTGGACATAAGTGGTCACCAGTAACCATACACAAAACATGCCTTTTCTCCATGATAAAGTTTAGAGTTTTATCCATTTTTCTTCCCAGCACACATAATCGTTAGAGGAACTGCTTATTAAACAATCAGAACATTCACCCTACATTGAAAAGCCAACAGTTCCCACTTCCGAGCTCACAACCTTATATAAACACTTTCCACACCTTATAAGGAACAAATATAACTCAGTAACTCAGCAATATCTGAAATATACCTTATTACAACAGAACAGACATTCCACCATTAGGAAAAAAATCAGACAATATTCTACCCCAGATTGAAGAGAATGGTGCAATGAATGTACCACAGGGTCTACCGAAGTGCTTGAGCTGTTCATATTTTAAACAAGCAAAAACATCGGCATTCGATTTCATTGAATACGGTATAAATTCCAAAACAAACAGCCACATTGAGCAAAATGCAACCACAGTAGCAACATAACCTTTCTTCATTGAATCCCTCATCCAGAGACAGATGTATCCAGTACAAGGAACCGTCCAGTCCTGTTTCCTTTGGAATAATTCCCATAGACCATATCCTGTGAATGTAACTGAACACTTCAGGCTGGTTTTGGGAGTCTTTTTTTCAATAAATCGCGTCATTTTCAGCTGCGCAATCATGCGCAACGTCGAGAGAATACAACCTACCATGCTGATATGCAAAGGCTTGTATACTCCTCTGATTGTCCAGTCAATGTCTTTCAGTTACTGTGGAAACTTTAAACTCTTGGGTATTGGATAAGAAACGAGTCAATCAAGACATCATTACCGGGGAAGCTTCACAAGGGTGTGAACTATAACTCTGCAGTTACACAGATGAGCCTGAGTATATAATTGAGAGACAGGCTATCAACAATTGTTCTTAGGAGGATATAAGGGAGCGCTGAATTCGCTGATGGAGGAATCTATGGGTAAATCCACAGTAGGCAACTACGAATTTTTTTATATGTGATGACTATAATAGATAGTTGAACAGGGGTGGGCAATTCAGGTCCTGGAGGACTGGTGTGTATGCAGGTTTTTATTTCTATCAGTTACCCAGACTAATTGAGCTAATTAGTTGCATACAAAAACATAGATTTGCACATAGATTGGCTAAAAGAAAAATTATTTATGTAGGGAGACAAGAACAGTCTTTGGTGGTCGTCAATGATTATTTAAAGAAATGTAGCAGAAAAGTCAGATTTCATAAATATTTTGGTTCATTAAGATAATTAACTAATTAAAGGCCAAACGTTGTAGTGAAAACCAGGAACAGATATGACCCTCATTGCCCACCTCTGTAGTAGAATGACATTGTATCAATACCATGTCGAATTTTTGCTTCAGAAAACTGATTTTCATTAACTACTACTTGGGATACCATTGGCTCACTGTAGCTTAAGTGGTTGCTACAGAGGACAACGATTTTTTCTGTTGCAAGAGATCATTTTTTTGAAATGCTGGATAGATACTATGGGCAAATATATTGAGCACTTTGCACATCAGGCTTAGCTGAGGACTTTAATTCATGCAACTCGTGAAAAACAGTGATGGGAGTGAACTCGTCCATATTTAGACCGGGAGCTGGCTCATTTTATTTATGTGAAAAGGGTAAAAAGGTTCGACCCCTAAAAGCCAAGCTATTCTACGTGATGTATATAAATCACCATTGCTGGCTGCTGGACTCCTGTACGTTTGACTCCGGTACCCAAAAAGAGGTTTTATTTATGTGAACGCCGACAATGAAATCAACTACATGGGCTTGTGGGTGATGATGTGGCATCATAAATTTGTCAACACCAGCAACTTCAGCTTGAACCCTTGCAGGGACAGTGAGCCTTTAAGGGGTAAAAAAAAAAAGCCAAATATTTATGTGAAGGCCGACAAACCCGTGGTTTACCTTTGCTTGAAGCTAGAAGCGCCCGCTACTTGAAAACCAAAGTGCCAGCAAGTTTTGACTGTACCAAACCCTTGCCAGTGAGCCCCTTTTCAAGGGGTGAAAAAATCAAATATTCATGCGAAAGCCAATATACATGCGATTTACCTTTTCTTGAAGCTGGAAGGGTCTGCTTTTCGAAAACCGAAGTGCCAGCAAGTTTTGAGCGTATCAAACCCTTGCCAGCAAGACCCACTTACGACAGGTATGGTTTCACCTTGTTCGGAGCAGCCTTTGAATACAGTGTAGACCAGCTGTGATCTCCATGACAACGCTGCGCGTTCACAGCTGCAGCGCGACGCGGCACATTTTAACTTTCGCTTTGAAGCAGTTTGTCTACTGGTGCTTTGCCAGCAGTCATCAAGAGTACAAGAGGAGATTTTGACACTGAATCATAATGGCATGTTCCAAGTTCGCCAAAAGAAAGGTAGACAATGAAAATTGGCAATTCAAAGAGGAATGGAATGAACAATATGCCTTCATTCTCCCTCCCACGAGCACAAGACCAATGTGCCTAATATGCTAAGAGACCGTAGCTCTCGTGAAGAGTGGAAACTTGAAATGCCATTATGAGACAAAACACAGCTATTTTGAAGAGACCTATCCACAAAATTCTGAGCTAAGAACAACAAAAATCAAGGAGCTGAAATCGTCATATCAAGCTGCAAGCAGGATTCTTGTTACATCCATGACACAACAACAAAAAGCAGCAGAGTGCTCCTCAGAGTAGAGTGGCTGTTGGGTAAGCACAAGAAGCCATTCTCTGATGCAGAAATAATAAAAGAATGTATGACTGAAGTGATGGATTTTTCCTCCTTTCTTGTGTCCTTTGTGTCTGTATTTAAAGATAAAAGTGTTATTTACCCCCCTCTTGATACAGCGCCCTCCATAATTATTGGCACCCCTGGTTAAGATGTGTTAAAAGCCTTAAAATAAATTCAATTTTTATTGCAGAAGCATACTCTCACACTGAAAATTGTAGAAAAATGTAACCTTCAACTCAAGTGAATTTTAAGGGAAAAAAAAAAATCCCTGACTAAGAAATAATAATTTTTCATAAAATCACCTGTTCTACAATTATTGGCACCCCTAACAATTCCTAAGAAATAAATGTAATTGAAGTATTTCTGTCATTTCTACAGTAGTTTACAAAGTTGATCAGAGTATCCAGGAACATTTAATTAGTAATTCATCACTTCCTGTTTCCCTGGGGTATAAATATGACGTGACACAGAGGCCATTTCTCTTATCCACTCTTCAACATGGGAAAGACAAAAGAACACACCATTCAAGTAAGGCAGATGTGTGTCGACCTTCACAAGTCAGGCAATGGCTACAAGAAAATAGCCACTCGTCTGCACCTGCCCATATCTACTGTCAGAGGAATCATTAAGAAGTTTAAAACAACTGGAACAGTGGTAAACAAGCCTGGACGAGGACGCAAGGTTATTTTGCCACCACGCACAGAGAGGAGGATGGTAAGAGATATAAAAAGTTCTCCAAAGCTCACTGTTAAAGAATTGCAACAAATGGTAGCATCTTGGGGTCACAAAGTCTCCAAAACAACCATCAGGCGCTATCTACATGCCAACAAGCTGTTTGGGAGGCATGCACGGAAAAAACCTTTTCTCACTCACAATCATAAACGCAAACGTCTGGAGTTCACTAATCGGTACTGGGACTTCAACTGGGACCGTGTGCTTTGGTCAGATGAGACCAAGATAGAGCTTTTTGGCAACAAACACTCTAAGTGGGTCTGGCGGAACACAAAGATGAGTATGCAGAAAAAGCACCTCATGCCCACTGTGAAGTATGGGGAGGATCGGTGATGCTGTGGGCCTGTTTCTCTTCCAGAGGCCCTGGGAACCTTGTTAGGGTGCATGGCATCATGAACGCTTTGAAATTCCAGGACATTTTAAATCAAAATCTGGTGGCCTCTGCCCGAAAGCTGAAGATGGGTCGTCACTGGGTCTTTCAGCAAGATAATGACCCTAAACATGTGGCCAAATCTACACAGAAATGGTTCACCAGACACAGAATCAAGCTCCTCCCATGGCCATCTCAGTCCCCAGACCTCAACCCCATTGAAAACCTGTGGAAAGAGCTGAAGAGGAGAGTGCAGAGGAGAGGACTCAGGTCGCTGGATGATTTAGAGAGATTGTGCAAAGAGGAATGGTCGAAGATCCCTCTTTCTGTACTCTCCCATCTTGTGAAACATTATAGGAGAAGATTAGGTGCTGTTTTGTTGGCAAAAGGGGGTTGTACAAAGTATTAACATCAGGGGTGCTAATAATTGTGGCACACGTGATTTGATGTAAAAGAATTATTTCTTAATGTGGGATTTTTTTCCCACTGAATAAATGCACTTGAATTAAAGGTTGGATTTTCCTCTTTTTTTTCATTGTGGTCCTATATTATTTAGAAAAAAACTGAATTTATTAGAAGCTAAAGAACACATCTTAACCAGGGATGCCAATAGTTATGGAGGGCGCTGTATATTTGTTTTGGATTCTTTGCAGGGGTTGTGATTGTATTGCGTACTGTGTTTTGCTTTGTTTTAAGTATTTATTTATTTATATATTTGAATTTATGTTAAATAGAAAAAAGCAATTTCATTTTTGAGTATTTTTTATTAGTTTTTTTTTTTACTATGTATTATTATTTTTATTTTTTTAGTATGTATTTTTTGTTGTTTTTAAGAAAAGGACACTTAGTTTTCTTTAACCACAACACAGTACCTCCTGATATATTTTTTTACCTGAGGAATTTGGAGGGGAATATGTGTTAAAATTAAAACAACATTTTGTAGTTGAGTCATGCATTTTATTTTTCTACTGTACACCACAGTATTGTTAAGTTGGTTGGTTGGTGGGTGATACATTGATTTGTTGTGGCTTGACCGACTAATAGACGGACCTTTGAGTCGTTGAAAAATTTCTTTGTGGACCTTTAAGATTTGTATTTGAGGACCCCTGGTCTACACTGTATTCAAAGGCTGTTCCGAACAAGGTGAAACCATACCTGTCGTAAATGGGTCTTGCAGGCAAGGGTTCGGTACACTCAAAACTTGCTGGCACTTCGGTTTTCAAATAGCGGACCCTTCCAGCTTCAAGAAAAGGAAAATCGCGTATATATGGGCCTTCGCATGAATATTATGATTTTTTTTAACCCCTTAAAAAGGGTCTTGCTGGCAAGGGTTTGGTACAGTCAAAACTTGATGGCACTTTGGTTTTCAAGTAGCGGGCGCTTCTAGCTTCAAGAAAAGGTAAACCACGGGTTTGTTGGCCTTCACATAAATATTTGGCGTTTTTTTACCCCTTAAAGGCTCACTGTCCCTGCAAGGGTTCAAGCTGAAGTTGCTGGTGTTGACCAATTTATGATGCCACATCATCACCCCACAAGCCCACATAATTGATTTCATTGTCGGCATTCACACAAATAAAACCTCTTTAGGAACCCTTTAAAAAGAGTGCCGGGGTCAAATGTACAGAGTTCAGCAGCCAGCAATGGTAATTTAAACATATCAAGTAGAATAGCTTGACTTGTAGGGGTCAAACCTTTTTACCCTTTTCACATAAATAAAATGAGCCAGCTCTCGGTCTAATTCTAAACCGTGTTCGAGCCCGAATTGCTCGTAAATATTCAATAACTCATCCAGGTGCACCATCTAGTGATTTAATAGTGTAACTGCGTGCATAAATAGAGCAGGACACATCTGCATAAAGGGGTTAATGATATTCAATGATAGTACATTATGATCACCTTCATTATCATATCCTCCAGTGCAAAACACAAAACGTATCTAACTTACTGTAAAGTTACTTAGTTTGAATGTGTAATAAAAGCTATGTGCTCCTCATTGTCTTAAAATAATGGTATATCTATGGATTAAAGGAATAGTTCACCCAGAAATGGAAATTCACTCATCATCTATTCACCCCAAGGCTAATCGAAGGGTCCATGAATTTCTTTCATCCTCAAAACACTTTTGGAGTTATTAAGAAAAACAGCATTGAAGTCAAATCCAAATCAATTGAAGTCATTGATGACCACTCTTTCAAGCGTAAAAAGCCACAATTAAAATCCACAAAATGCCTCCACACTGCTCATGCGGCGTAATCCAAGAGTCCGTAAGCCCCGACATTCAAATTTGACTGGAAAAGACATCTTTTCACCATGTTTTTAGCCTTAATGTCCAATGTAGCCACTTAGCTAGGACACTTGTTCATCTTCAAGGAAGAAGTTAAAAATTCATGATTTACCTACGGTGGCCAACGAGGGCAAATAACGCTGCAACGGCCCTAAACATCTCCAATTGGAGAAACGCGCTGCAGTTTTGAGCGTTCGTATTCCCTGACTGAACAACGCAATTTTTATGGTTGGCCAACGTAGCGAGGTCAACTTCCGCGAAAATAAACAGGGCTCCTAGCTAAGTGGCCTGTGAGAAGCTTCATGTTTGTCTTTCTTAGAACAGAATGATTGCTAATTTCTGTGACTTATTTGACACTTAATAACTAGTGAATTGCAATTATAGGAAGCCAGGTTAGGGTAGGGCTTGTGATAATGTTTTTGTAATGTGCTAAAGGAGATTGTCTATTAAATTTCAGATTTAATAATTTAATGTCAGATAACAGATTATCAGGTGAACTTTTGCATGTCATATTTGAACTTAATGTTTATGGAAATCAAATGTTTTACAATATGAGGAATTTGTATCTTAGCATTAATAGAAACCAAGGGTTTTACAATATCATATACACAAAATAAATAAAAATATTCTAGATTTCAAATCATGCGTAGTTGCGCCACAGCATACATTAAATATAATTAATTGTTAAATGTTAATCTTAATGTGATTTTATCCACAAAAATTCATAAATAAATGCTGAAAATTGGTAAAAAGAGTTGTGGAAAAATGGAGGAAAACCGTGGTGAAATTGCGAAAAACCGCGGATAATTCATGAACATCCGCAGCCGCACCTCCTCTGCAGAGCTGAGAGTCGCTGCCACACCGCAGCCGCAAGCAAAATCATAAAAGAATCCCGCAGCTGCCCTGTAGCTGCAAAATTTTTTCGCCCCCGAGCCGCCCGCAGATGCGGCCACCGCGGACTCCGCGGCGGTCCACCACTCCACACAGACTTTTGATTGGAGCTTAAGGCTCCAGTGTCTTTGACAAATCCACTTAATTAGATTTCCTCCCACAAGTTAAATGATTCTGGTGCTATTCAAAAACAAGAAAGGTCACAACCATCCAAGAAAAGACCAGAAATGAAAATTGGCTACATCTGGCGGTGAAGAGGGGAATAACGGTGGGGGGGGCATGCATTTTAGACTTTGTGAAATACCTATATGAATGGCATATTGTATATGTTATACAGAATATACTTACGTATAATTATGCGTCTCATACTTGTTGGGATACATTTCATACCAGTATATGTGCATTCCATACATGTAGGACCTTACGCATTTTGTACAAATTTGATTGTGGGGGGTTTAAACTGATGATTAATCTTGATTTGTTTTCAGTCATTTTCCTTGGTTAATGATTCATTAACTCCATGAAGATTCAGCTCTGTTGCCAGTTCTTTTGGCAACAAGTTTTCTCAAGTTTTGAACAGTAGAGCTTGAGGCTTCAAAAAAAACTATTTATAGGGCTACCCAACAGAAAAGGTTTCATCAAAATCGGATGAGGGCGCATGGAGAACTTTCACATTCCAAAATGCCAAATTTCACTTTTTCCCCTGACTGAAGCACCATCTATACTCTTGCGCCCTCAAAATCCCACGCTTAATTTGTGTTGATTATGTAAAAGACGTCCCCTGGTATCATATTATTAATAAACCATCTTGGGCTGTTGAGGGCATAGTCTGGAAATTCCCCTGATATTACTGCTCAATTGGCCAAACGTAGCATCTTGCAGTGCCCCCTGTAGGATGCGCCCTCGACAGTCCACAAAATTTTTCAGATCACTGCGAGCCCTGCACACAGTAGATTGACATATGTGAAGATGAATGTGGGCTGTTGTCAGCGCAATGATAGAATTGAATTTGAAAACTGAATTTTATTCAGCGCTCATTTCTCATCTCAGAATCTTTGGCCCTTTGCAGCTTTTCTATTGAACCAACGTCTTTCACCAACAAAAATTTTAGGCAAATCTAAGACCATCATATATCACCCTTTGTAAGGGTTTGGCCTTGCAGTCCCTCCCCCTGCTGCATTCTTCACCTCCACCTTAATGGGCAACAGGTGTGGCTCATTGAGGTGGAGGTGAGGGCGGTTATTTAAGGGTTGGCTGTGCCATTTTTTAGTGCAGCAGCATTCTGAATTGTTGCCCTGCTGTTTTGTGCTGCTGCTCCCCTTATGTTATGATTGTCTTTTTTTTTTTTTTTATTTATTAAAAGTTCTGTTATTTTTACTCAGCCTGTGCGTTTGCGTCCTTCTCCAGCTTTTGGGTCCATGGTCCCAGTGCCCGCCGGATTGCAGGTTGCATCTGACGGGATAAACCATGACATCTTCTGCCTGATTCTTAGAAAAACTGGCTCTTAAACTGTTTCCCTCTGCAGTTATTCATACTAGTTTCTAATATATCACAATGTGGACAGGAAATTTTTACTCTTAATGGCATGTATAGATTCCTCAAATGTGGCTTAAGAGGATAAATAACAGCTCTCAACATAAATGCACCTAATTAAGACAAATAAACAGCATGTTAAAATCCTAAGATTGCAATTGTTGTTGGAACAAAAACTAGCATGCACAGTGGGGCGCCAGGACTGAGTTTGAGAACCACTGGTTTATATTGATGTCAAACGCAACGTTATCTGTACAACTAATCCTCCATTGTCTCACCGCTCATCATGACTGAGCACCAATGTTAGCTAGCATTAGATATGACCAATGGCGCGCCGTCAGAAGGCCTTCAGTAACACCAATGCATGACCAGTTATATTTAAGAAAGGCAAATGACAATGCGGTTTCCTATTGGTTATGGTGATAAAATTGATGTGACACTGCAAGGATGGCAATAACTGCAAAAAAAATCCCAATCTTTCACCAACTTCATCTCCCTTGGATTTTTTAAATAATTAGGATTATTACACAGTCACTCCTTTGTGTGTCCTGCCTCACAGTGCTCTTCAGTCGCGACTATATTCGGCAAATTGAGTAGATTCTTCTACCTTATTGCTTAATGAGCCTTGCAAACGAATTTATGCAAATCTGAGCCATTTCATGAGCTAACATCCCATAACTTCAGAATTTATTAAGGCATATTGACATTTTACGACGTATTTTATGCGCAGAAAACTTTGTGATGGATTGTGAAACATTCAACCAATTCTTCCAAGCAATTGTTGCTAATCAGACAAAGTAAACCGCGAGAGGATTATGCAATTAAACACTGAAAGGTGAGGTTACCACCTTTACCAGCACCGTTAGCGTTCATCCGTAGACACTTGACGTAATTCAATTCAGAAACTCTTGAAGGTAAGAAGGTAAAGTGCATTTGGACTTAGCTAGATAGCTACTTACATTAGCCTTTGCCGTTTCACGCAACACCTGCGTATATGTGACTCAGTGATGGGAGTGGGAGTAACACAGGCAGATGAGACGTTCAACAAATGTCAAGGTTAAGAAATGGCATGGCCCACTTTAGGTGTGTCTGAAATCATATTCATACAATTCAGCTTTAACATGTTCTCAAAAAAATCTGAATATTGAATCCTTCTGTATGCGCCCCCTGCAGGATGAACCCAAAATAGCAGTCTGGGACTGGGATATGGGCACTCCCTGGAATTTCCTCTGAAAGCAGAGTGGTGACTGTCGATCACATGGAAATAATCTGCTGCTTTCGTTGTGTGTTATATCATCAGTGTGACTCATTCTGCTCTGAGCCTCCCATTCTCTTGATCTCTCTGGTGTCAGATGACCAACTGTGCGAACGCACTGCACTGCCGTTTGATCTGCTGAACGCCCCAGCTAACACTAAACGTTATGGCAATGTTGCCGCAATGTTGCGCCAAAACTAGAACATTGAGAACACATTCCAGTGACAGTGCGCAGACATTTTCAGGAAAACCCCACCCCTATTTGAGGTTTAATAAAATTCTACTATTAGTATAAAACCTGTGGCAGGAGCACTGTGAATGGTTTTATAAATAAACACGGATCATTTTCCATGTTGTTTTTACTGTGCGTTGCATCTTGCACCTGGAGGGAACATGATCATTTGGAAGATACTGCTGCTTGAATAATTTCAGTTGAGTATATGTACATCCAGCTTGAGTCTGCTTGTGTCAGTGTTAGCCAATTTGATGACAGCATGGCATACCGTCCACTTTAGTGTGCGTCTCTATACACTTTCTTAAAAAAATGGCAAGTTTCAAAGCACAATTTCACATTGCTAGATGGTATATACTGCCAAAGCACAAAGAAAATGTCAACCTCGTGAAGAATCCAGCCTTTCATTTAGACCTAAAATCTCCCTTCCATTATAATCTGAATGTGACAAAAACACTGGCAATAGGTAAGACTTATTTTAAAATTTTCCAGTGGATTCAGAAAATTAGACTTTATGTCATGGTTTTTGGAGGCTGGCGAGCTTTCTTTGTTACTCTTGTCCGGGACGATATCGTTTTGCCCACAATCGGATTCTTTGGCCAGCTGGCATCAATTGTGGGCAGCGCCCGGACTCTATTTAAACCCAAGTTCCGCCTCGCCGCCTTTGCTAGAGTGTCAGTGTTACCATTGCACTGTTGCCCCCAAGATCTCTAGCTAGAGAAGTGTTGAGGAATTAGTTGCAAAAAAGGAAAGTGTTAGTTAGTAAAGGGAATCTTTCTCTTTCCTTTCCTCTGTCTGTGCACTGTCTGGTGCTTGTCTTTTTGTCTCGGTTCCCGAGATTTTTCCTTTGTTTTGTACTGTCTAGCTCGCTCTGCTTCCTTGTTTCCCTCGGACTGGATTTATGTCCTTTGGAAGCGCGAGTCTCTCTCTCCTATTTTGTCTGTGTTTGTCTCTCTTGCATTCCTGTGCTTCCTTTTCGTTCCGGCCACTGCGTTTGGTGTCTCGAAACACCAGCCATCACACTTTATGAGCAAAGCAAGGTTATATTTTCTGCTTGCAGCCGTAAAGTTTCATTAGAAGACTTAAACATTTGTAATTGCAAACTTGTTAGCAGCGTGGGAAACAAAGCAACGGAGTTACTGAGCAGGACTAATTAAACTGACTTTTGGCAACTGTTTGGAGATTCATTTATTCAACCTGAAAGACATTATTGCTATATTTGTGTTACAGAGATGGTTTCCCCTCATTTCTATTTGCATGGTGGAATCCCTGTGGTCAGGGAAATCATGTGCGTCCTGAGTTATGGCATTTGTGTGTGTGTGTGTGTGTGTGTGTGTGTGTGTGTATGTGTGCAAGTGTGTCAGTATAGTCTCAATCTTCTTTCAAACAGTGGTTGAAAAAGGATTGTCATTTCTCTAGTGGGAGCTTTGAAATCATCTGTTTCAGTAGCTGCAATACTGAGGACAATCACAAGATGGCTTGATTCAGTGTTTCTTTGTGATGTTATCACAGCACATCATAGTGAGAGCGGTCACGAATGACATGTACTCCTTGAAATCTACACAGCCGCTTTGATCTTCATCCAGTATGCGGAAAAGGTCTTCCACTGCTGCGTGGTCAGTGGCGTTCTGTCAGGGGTTGTAAAGAAGATATGGAGGCCTTGATTTACTGAGGCATTTAGCACTGGCAAAAACGTGAGTCATGCGTAAGACCAATAGCAGAACCTTTGATTTGTGCAAAAGATGCCATGACAAATGCCATGACCTGTAATCGGTGATGTGATTGGTTTGCAATGAGCGAAAAGCATTTTACAATGGAGCATAGAGTTTGAAACAAGGGAAATATGTAATTACATGCCAATTATAGTTTTGTTTTTCCATTTTAATGGATCCTCCTCTACAGGGAATAGGCAATAAGTATAAAATCCACTTTCCACTATGACTTCATACAGCAGCTCTCATAAAGCCTGACTATTGAGAAATACTGACCAGGCCAAAATACCAGGATATTGATTATTGAACTGTAGTAAGTGTGAGCATTATTGTATTTATTGTGATTTGTGTCAATATCAGAGCACAGGTTTGCATTGGCATCTTTTCTGAAAAACATGCAGTCTGACGTGAAGAACTCAATATTAGCATAAGTGTTGCAAATGTGCATAAGGCCGCTCACCCCCAAGCAGTCCCCAAACTCTTTTTGCAGCAGTTCCGTCAGTTGCCCTTTGGAGAGGGTCATGCAACTTCCCCCCCCTCAGCGTGCTCTGTGAAGGCACTGATTATGAGAGCCATGCCTTGCTGGGTCGCGCTCATGGTGCCTGAGGAACAGAAGGGGGAACATAGCTTTGGAATCACACACACACGCGCACATACACACACTCAAGCTCACAAGATGAAAACAATTCCAGGCAATTCTGCCATGGCTGGTAATTATGGGCTCGCCAACTGCAATAACCAAGACAATCCACTGGATGGTGCTAACAAGCTCCTGAGAGTACCACTCAGCCCAGACAGGTTATGCTACCTGTAACCCAGATGGCATGTATTTATGGTAGTTTTTGAAGAGAATGATCATGTTTTCTTAAATGAGACGTGTATTGATTTGAAACTTTTGTAAAAAAAAAAAAAAAATGTATTTGCTACCATCCAAAAGGGCATGTAATACTGTCTCAAACTATCAGTACTCTTCACCTGGAGATGATAGTGGAATAGACAAATCATGGATGTAAAACAGGCTTTTAGCAATCCCCAATATCACCCTTAAACAGCAATACGAATCAGGCCATGAGCTGTGGCGTTGTTTGTGGGATCAATTGTGATACATAGGCTATTGTATGTGTGTTTTACATTGAAAGCAAGATGTCAAAATCCACTGAAAATGTCAAAATTTTTCCTTGACTTGGACATTGAAGTTGAAGAGGACGATTCAAATGCAAGTTCAACAACTAGCGACAATGATGATGACAATTGAGAGGAACAAGAGATGGAAAATGAGGAAGAAATTGGCAACAATACAAATGCAGCTGAACGGCAACATCTATCGCAAGCACAACAGCATGAACCGGAGCCTCGGGCACGGGCGGGTGAGTGGGAATTTGCTAACGTACTTAGTTGGAATCATTAACTCTAAGTGGTCAAACTAGCTATGGAAATGGCAAACTTAGTGTGCAACTATGCTTTTGGGAATCCTACCCCTGTGCAAGGGCGGAGGGAACCCAAACGTACACAATCTTAGAATTTTGCTGATGAGCGCCCAGCTAGCTAACAGTAGGCTCTTAGGCAACAAACAATTCTGTAATCCATTAATCCAAAACTCGCAGTTCCTTGCAATTTATTTCCCTGCAGCACAAAGTTAATTGTGCCCTGCTCTGAAAGAGCTACTCTGTTACTGGCACAACCAGGGCGCCAAACTGGGCTGTGGTCCTCAGCGCTACTCTACAAAGCGGCGCCTTCACCGGATGAGCAAACCTGGTAGCCAAACAATAACATACTATTTGACAATTATAAATCCAATCCGCTAGAAATATAAAACGAAACAAGACCAAGAAATGAACAAATTATGACAGGCAGATGATGGTTGATGCGCTCGACTTCTTTACTGTGTGACCCTATTTTCTAAAAATTACGCCATCAGAAAGGAGGTATTTTTGTTTAGTTTTTCTGGGGATGTGAGCAAGTTTAAAGGGTGTTCAAAGTGCCGCTTTTATTCTCTTCCTGTTTGAGGGAGTGTCTAGAAAATGTTTTATTCATCATCTCCGTGACATTAGCTTTCCGTAGAGGTATAATTGGCTCATTTTTTTGATTTCACAATACATGCCTACTTTAAATACCAGAGTCTCAGTGCCTTACAGAACCCATTCTTCTTCACGGCAGCCTCAAAAGAACTGAACAAACTGACTCTCAGATGTTGTCAAACGTGAACTCAGGACAGACAACTAGCTTAGGCTGTGATTAATCAGTGGATAATTATAATGTGGATAATTATAGACCCATTGTAAAAACCAGGATCTTTCTCTCCCCCTCTCTCATTTTCAAATCCCACTCTGTATCTTACCTCTTCTTTTACACAAGAAGAGGAATGAGAGTTTCATGCCATTTTTACCTGTGTTGTTCCAAATAAAAGTGGGAAGTTCAAAATTGCATATCTCTCTCTCTCTCTCAATTTTCAATTTCAATTTAATTTGCTTTACTACACATCACATAAACAGTCATATAACATAATCATGTCTTCAAACATGAGTCACTTCATGGACTGAATACAGTTTTTCTCCCCTTCATTCTCAACCCTTTTAACCCCTCCCATTGCTTAACTTCCCTGTCCTTCAGTTACCTGTTCTCTCACTCCCTCTATCTCTCCCCTCCCCTTTTTTTGTTGCTGAAGCTCCTTCAGTTACCCATTCTCTCACTCCCTCTTTTTCACACATTCTCTATCTCCCTCCCTCTCTCCCACTCTGTCCCTCTTTGTCTTATAGCACTGACCCTCGTGGTGCGATTCGATCAGACAGGTTTGCCAACTTTTGGCAATAAAAGTACAATCAACGAGGGCCCAAATAAAGGTGCAGTGATTGTCCCACCTTGGCATGTAGCACTTAGAGAATAAGTATTTTCAAAAAAAAAAAAATTATAATTGGAAGAGCCCATTCCTTACTGTAAAGTTTAGCTCTGTCACACATGGCGACCAGTCATTGGAAAATGAGATTAAAAAAAAAAAAAAAAAAAAATTATGCTTACCTGAATCTGAGTAGAGTGTCAGAGAAGAAATGAGAGAAAGAGAGAGGGAATGAAGGAGTAGATGGTGCCATGTATTTTATATCACAAACCACTCCCTTAATCCCTCCCTCTCACTACCTTCCCCCCTCCCTCTCTCCCCCTTTCCCCCTGAACAGAGTGCCAAAAAAACTCGTCTCTCATTCAACTTTTGGATACAATACTGTATTTACCCTCCTCTTATTTTCCATTTTCCACAGGACAGTTTTACGTTCTTCAAAGTCTTTCCCATTTGAAATAGCCTTGTGAGGCAATATAATTGGAAGAGTCCCACAGCTTTGTCAATCACATTTGGATGGTATTGCGCTGCCTTCTTTCCAGACTTGCTGACAAATTTGTCAATCTGCTTTTCTGTGAGGCAACACCCTGGTGAAAAACTGAAAACTGACAATCAGATATACAGTTGCAAGAAAAAGTATGTGAACCCTTTGGAATTACCTGGATTTCTGCATAAATTGGTCATAAAATGTGATCTGATCTTCATGTAAGTCACAACAATAGACAAACACAGTCTTCTTAAACTAATACCTCACAAACAATTATATGTTTTCATGTTTTTATTGAACTTAACATGTAAACATTCACAGTGCAGGGTGGAAAAAGTATGTGAACCTTTGGATTTAATAACTGGTTGACCCTCCTTTAGCAGCAATAACCTAAAACAAACATTTCCTGTAGTTGCAGATCAGACCTGCACAATGGTCAGGAGGAATTTTGGACCATTCCTCTTAACAAAATTGTTTCAGTTCAGCAATATTCTTGGGATGTCTGGTGTGAATCACTCTCTTGAGGTCATGCCACAGCATCTCAATAGGGTTGAGGTCAGGACTCTGACTGGGCCACTCCAGAAGGCGTGTTTTCTTCTGTTGAAGCCATTCTGTTGTTGGTTTACTTCTGTGCTTTGGGTTGTTGTCCTGTTGCATCACCCATCTTCTGTTGAGCTTCAATTGGCGGACAGATGGTCTTAAATTCTGCGGCAAAATGTCTTGATAAACTTGGGAATTCATTTCCCTGTCGATGATCGCAAACTGTCCAGGCCCTGAGGCAGCAAAGCAGCTCCAAACCATGATGCCCCCTCCACCATACTTCCCAGTTGGGATGAGGTTTTGGTGTTGATGTGCTGTGCCTTTTTTCTCCACACATAGCGTTGCGTGTTCCTTCCAAACAACTGAACTGTGGTTTCATCTGTCCACAGAATATTTTGCCAGTAGTGCTGTGGAACATCCAGGTGCTCCTTTGCAAACTTAAAATGTGCAGCAATGTTTTTTTTGCACAGCAGTGACTTCCTCCGTGGTGTCCTCCCATGAACTCTATTCTTGTTTAATGTTTTACTTATCGTAGATTTGTCACAGAGATGTTAGCATGTGCCAGAGATTTCTGTAAGTCTTTAGCTGACACCCTAGGATTCTTCTTCGCCTCATTGAGCATTCTGCGCTGTGCTCTTGCAGCCATCTTTACAGGACGGCCACTTCTAGGGAGAGTAGCAACAGTGCTGAACTGTCTCCATTTATAGACAATCTGTCTTACCCTGGACTGATGAACATCAAGGCTTTTAGAGATACTTTTGTAACCCTTTCCAGCTTCGTGCAAGTCAACGATTCTTAATCGTAGGTCTTCTGAGAGCTCTTTTGTGCGATAAATGGTTCACATCAGGCAATGCTTCTTGAGAATAGCAAACTCAAAACTGGCGTGTGTTTTTACAGGGCAGGGCAGCTTTAACCAACACCTCCAATCTCGTCACATTGATTGGACTCCAGGTTGGCTGACTTCTGACTCCAATTAGCTCTTGGAGAAGTCATTAGCCTAGGGGTTCACATACTTTTTCGACCCTGCACTGTGAATGTTTATATGATGTGTTCAATAAAAACACGAAAACAATAATTGTTTGTGAGGTATTAGTTTAAGAAGACTGTGTTTGTCTATTGCTGTGACTTAGATGAAGATCAGATCACATTTTATGACCAATTTATGCCGAAATCAAGGTAATTCCAAAGGGTTCACATACTTTTTCTTGCAACTGTACCTTGTTGAAATTGAATGCAGGAACTATCCCAAAAATAATATACACTGCTCAGCCAAAAAAAAAGTCAAACACCAATATTTTGCTGAACTGCCTTTTGCTTTGATTAGGGCTCGCATTTGCAGTGGTATTATTTCGATGCACTGAGGCAATGTCAACATTTATTTCTGTCCAGAATTGCATAAATTTTTCACCAAGATCTTGTATCAATGATGGGGAAGTCGGACTGCTGCATAAAGTATTTTCCAGCACATTCCAATGGTTCTCAATGGGGTTAAGGTCTGGAGTCTGTGGAGGTCAATCCATGTGTGAAAATGATGTCTCATGCTCCCTCAATCACTCTTTCTCAATTTGAGCCCAATGAACCCTGGCATTGTCATCTTGAAATATGCTCATGCCATCAAGGAAGAAAAAAAATCTACTGATGGAAAAACCTGGTCATTCAGTATATTCAGGTAATCCGCTGACCTCATTTTTATCTTACCGGCCCGATTGGGCCGATAAACTATTGTTGTGGTTTGGCGTCCGTCGTCCAGAACATTTTCATTTTTCACCTTTTTTTTTTTTTTTGGCCCAATGAATTTTCATGTAAATTCACCATAACGTACTACGAGACCATGTCTTGAAAGGTCAAACTCGAGGTCAAGTAAGATATTAACAATGTTATAAGATAGGAGTTGAAATTTCAAAAAATTATTCTCAAAAACTGTCAAATAACTTTTTTTTTCAAAATCTGGCAATCAAGTCACCTTGGTACACTTGACGTACAGTGCGAGTGCCATTTTGATTGAATCGACGGAAGTGGGTCTAGTGGGGGTGCTGCACTTTAACATTGGGTCTTATGGAGAATGGGCAAAATGGCCTGTGGAAACTAAATGGTTGCAGATAGAGATTAAGTTTGTATTATTGACAAATAGGAAGTCCTATATAACCTATATTTTGGCTATTTTAAAGTTGACCTTAGGTGACCTTAAAAAGGTCAAACTTGAGGTCAAACAAAATGTAACAATTTTCAAAGGCTTCAAGGCTTGAGAGCAATGAAGACAGAGAACATAAGTGTATTGAACAGTTATAGGGAGTCATATATCAACTTTGATTTGGTTACCTTGAACTTGACCTGCAATGACCTTTGATGGTCAAACTTTTGAGGGAACCACCAAAATTGTTACAGATAGAGCGTAGGTTTGTATTCGAGACATATCGAAAGTCTCATATGAACTTTCAATTGGTAACCTTTATACTGACCTTCGAAGGTCAAATGTGACCCACTGAAAATTCACTGCCTCGTATTACTAAAATTGTCAAAGACGGTTTGTGTTACAGACATCCAGGAAGTCACATATGAACTTTAATTTGGTGACATTCGACTTGACTGTCGGTGACCCTCGAAGGTCAAACTCGACATTGTGAAATTACAATGACTTGTATCACCAAATTGGTCATAGATAGAAGCAAGGTTTGAATTTGAGACATCTTTAAAGTCGTGGTGACCTCAACCTGACCTTCTCTGTACTTAAAAGTTCAAATTTTACATAATGTATTTTCAATTGTATTTTGTATTACAGATATCTAGGAGGTCTCATACAGTGCCTTAAAAAATATTTGCCCCCTTCCCAATTTCTTTTTTTTTTTTTTTTTGCAATTTTGTTTATATGTTTAAGATCATCAAACAAATTTTAATATTAGACACAGATAACCTGAGTAAATACTACAACGTAAATGCAGTTCTTAAGTGATGATTTCATGTAAGGGAAAAAAGCTATCTAAAACTCACTGGCCCTATGTGAAAAAGTAATTCCCCCCCCCCGTGAAATCATGAATTAACTGTGATTGACCACATTTTTTGGGTTCAATTTCACTTGCCACACCCAGGCCTGATTACTGCCAGACCTGTTGAATCAAGAAATTCCTTAAATAGAACCTGTCTGACAAAGTGAAGTAGGCTAAAAGATCTCAAAAAGCAACACATCATGCCTGATCTAAAGAAATTCAAGAATAGATGAGAAACAAAGTCATTGACATCTACATTACCTGACAAAAGTATTAGGACGTTTCTCATTCTCACTCAACTTTTGATGTACATGTGTTATATTATATAAGCAAGTGTTGTAGGAATTTAATGGTGTCCTAAAATGTACATATAAACATCACAGAACATTATTGAACATTTGAGGAAGCTACGAATATACATATTGGCATATTTTTTCTCTGTACGAAAAACTCTCGATTTTTTGGTCTGTGATAAGAGATATTATCATAAATTGTGCTTGCAAGATGGTAATTTTCAAATTTACACATTTGGAATTGTGTCCTTGTCGTAATGGAAGATCAATGGCTACTATTGGTCTAATCATTATGATCAGGTGTGGCACATGGGGGGATTTTGATTCTCTATAAAAGGAGGGTCGAGACATACAATAATTCAGTAAGGTGTATCCAAAATGGGGTTTGTATTTCTATTTGAATAAACAACTAATTCCAAACATGATACATTCAGTATTTTCTACTGCACTGAAAGAAAATCACACACATAAATAGTGACGTCCTAATACTTTTGTCGGGTAGTGTATCAGTCAGTAAAGGGTTACAAAGCCATTTCTAAGGCTTTGCGACTCCAGAGAACCACGGTGAGAGCCATTATCCACAAATGGAGAAAACTTGGAACAGTGGCCAGCCTACCAAAATCACTCCAAGAGCACATTGATGACTCATCCGGGAGGTCATAAAAGAACCCAGAACAACATCTAAAGAACTGCAGGCCTCACCTGCCTCAGTTAAAATCAGCGTTCATGATTCAACAATAAAAAAGAGACTGGGCAAAAATGGCATTCAGGGGAGAGTTCCAAGGCAACCAAAAAGAACAAAAAGGTTTGTCTCACATTTGACAAAAAACATCTTGATGATCCCCAAGACGTTTGGGAAAATAGTCTGTGGACCGACGAGACAAAAGTTGAACTTTTTGGGAGGTGTAAGTCCCGTTACGTCCGGCGTAAATCTAACATAGCATTTCATTAAAAAAAAACATCATACCAACAGTCAAACATGGTGGTGGTAATGTGTCGATCTGGGGCTGCTTTGCTGCTACTGGACCTGGACAACTTGCCGTAATTGATGGAACCATGAATTTTGCTCTTTACCAGAAAATCCTGAAGGAGAATGCCCATAAGTCAGTTTGTGACCTCAAGATGAAGCGCGCTTGGGTTATGCAGCAGGACAATGATCCACACACACTAGCAAGTCCACCTCTGAATGGCTTAAAAAAAACAAAACAAAATGAAGGTTTTGGAGTGGCCAAGTCAAAGTTCGGACTTAAATCCGATTGAGATGCTGTGGCATGACCTTAAACAGGCTGTTAATGCTCGAAAACCCTCCAATATGGCTGAATTAAAGTGATTCTATGAAGAAGAGTGGACCAAAATTCCTCCACAGCTATGTGAAAGACTCATTGCCAGTTATCGCAAATGCTTGATTGCAGTTGTAGTCGCCGAAGGTGGCACAACTAGTTATTAGGTTTAGGGGGAAATTACGTTTTCACATTGGGCTAGGTAGATTTGGATAGCTTTATCCGTCAATAAATGAAATTATCATTTGTGACAGTCCACAGGAAAAGGGTGTATAAGGGATATTTCAGTCAAATTGAGTTAAATGCATCTGATGATCCCTTACCATGTACTTAACATAGAAAAATAGTTTTTCTCTAAAACGTCAAAAATCTCTTATTCACCCTTTTCCTGTGGACTGTCAAATTTAAAAACTGCATATTCTATTTACTCAGGTTATCTTTGTCTAAAATTAAAATTTGTTTGATGATCTGAAATATTTAATTGTGACAAATATGTAAAAATATAAGAAATCAGGAAGGGAGCAAATACTTTTTCACAGCGCTGTAAATGTATGTGAACTTTGATTTAGTGACTGACATTGACCTTCAATAATTTGAAGTTCAAACTTCACATGAATTTTTCATAACTTGTATCATCACTATAAGATTGCTTACCAGTAAGCTACAGGACCTTTGGTCCAATTTTTTTGGGCACATATCTCTTATGGTCCAGACCTGGAAGTGATGTCACTTTTGCCTTGCTGAATGCCATCTGAAGGTTGTGTCCTTCAGGTCCTGTAGCTCCTCTCGTTGGTCGGAGGATAGAGGTGCAGCTGGGCAGGGAGCAGCACGAAAACAGGACTGAGCACAAGATCAGCTCCATTTCAATATGGATCTGGAAGACCAGTTGACTCATGGGTTGTAAAGTTTAAACCAGGGCCTCCCCAACATCACCTGGCCATGCGATGACTATATGACCTGAAAGGCTAACTCTCCTGCTTGGTAAGGAGAGGTCATTGTGGGCACCGGTTGAGAAACTTCATTGATATCAGGAAGGGCAGCCCTGTCAACCCATGGGACTAGAGGGGAATTGGCATTGGCTTAGTTGGTATCTTAAGACGCCAAAAGAGACCAGGATGGATAAAATTCCCATTGGTGCCAATGTCAATCAATACCTTGATAGTAACGAGGCGACTTTACCAAGTTAGATGAACAGGAAGGAGTGGACAAACTGATGAGACAGTCAGCTCCCAACAGCACCTCTCTCACTGATGTTGCTCATGTCCATTGAACTGGGCACTCGGCTATGGCATGTGCAGCACTTCTGCAGTACAGGCAGACATCCAACTTTATCCGGTTCAGCCTCTGGAGGCAGCTTTTGAAGCTGAGCCGGGTAAACAGCCAAAGATTCCAGAGGAGCTGGATAGGTAGCAGCTCCAAGTTCAGCATCCTGAGATGCAGGCAGGGCTGGCACCTGAAACCTTGCCCACCTGTCCATAAAAGAAATGACAAAAAAACATTTTTTAATTGTTTTGTTTTCTCAGTCTTTTCAAATAAAAACTCCAAGTGACCCCATGCTATTCTACCTGTTATTCTTCATATAGCTCATATTGTAATATTGAGCCTTTTTATCCAGATTTGGTAATCCTGAAAAGTCTATATCTGGATCAGAGTAATCCAACCCAATGTTGCTTTGAAAAACGGGGATAAAAATAAGGCAGATTACGTGATCCTGGATAGCAAAAAATGGGATTCCCAAATCCAGATCACTCTTATCCAGATTAAATCTTTTGAACAACTGGCCCCTGGACACACCAGACCCAGATGTTGAAAGTGCCCGGATGTCCGCCCTGGCCTATAGGAAACCATTCATTTTAATGAAGAAGTTGGGTGTATCAAAATGGATGCCAGGTGCTTCACTTTTGATAATGCAAATATGAAGTCATCAGCAATCTGGTGTTCTAAATGTATATCTATGCCTACAACTTCAACAAAACCTTGCATCTGCTGTTTTCCTTATTTGATTTTAACGTAGGCTATCTTTTGGTGTTTGTCAATGTAATATGAATAGTAGCAGTCATTGTTTTTCAGTTGAAAAACGCGTATTTAATGCTGATTGCTGGATTGTTGTGTGATCGATGATGTGCACTTTGGCTCGGAAGCTCTGTTAGTTTAATGTTTATCCTCTTGTGTAGCCCGGGTTGTTTCCCATATTGCAGACCTAGTTTACTTCTATAATTAAAGACAAACAAAAATCACTGTTGTTTTGTGAGTCAATAGAGACATTGGTAAAAACATATCTGAAACTTACTTTTGAGTTCCGCGCATCTGGCTTTTGCGCAAATAAAGGCTACCATACTGTGCATCCATCAGCCCCATCACTGAATGATTCTGCCCCACTATAGCACCAGCAAGAAAAAATCTCTGGTGCCGCCACTGTTCCAGAGGATGAGGAGGTTGCTTGAGAGGAATGCAGTTCTAGTCCAGGGGGCTGTTTCAATAAACTTTACTTGTCCGACCGAGTAAGACCGTCCGTCGAGTGAAAAGTCGGACCTTCAACAGACCATGTCTGTCAGGTGTTTCAATAAAACAAAAGTAGGATGTCTGACCATGGTCCGATGCGGACGGACGGTTCGTCACTGTCTGTTCGAGGTTGCGTGAGAATTTACACCTCAGCGATGCACTGCTTCGCTATTTGGCGTTCAAATATTCAAAATAAGTTAACGTTAAATGAAAAAAGAAAAAAACAGGTAGATCATTAACTACTATTCAGACAAAAATTAACGGCACACATCGCTGTAGGATGTCACGTTCAATATGAGTAGGCTATCAACTCAATACAGTCTAGCTAATTAAAAGCTGTCTTTGCTCACTGTGCACTCTGTGCTAAAACTGCGATTGGCATTATAACACAGCTATTAATCAAACAAAAGACATTAAAACATTCATATCGTCACGATCGTTCATTTTACAGAATTGAGTTAAGCAGACGGGCAATAAGCAGAGCTCCACTCTTGGTCACACATAAGCACCACGAATACGATGTTTTGAGAACCATGTCGAGACTGCGATTGTCCCATTAGTGTTCACACAGCATGCATAAAAACACAACTTTTTGTCGCACTTGAGGATAATGGTACCAATGATTTAAAAGTGAAATCTTCACACATTGTTAATAAATTATGTGTAGTTGTTAAAAAATTCAGTCACGGATTTAACTGAGCCCCGTTTCTGGGTGTAGGCTATATTGGTTTCGCGGGCATTGGTTATACTGTCTTTCCATTCTCTAAGTATTTTGGGCTGTCTGTGCTTCCAGACAATATGGCGCTATATTTTTTGTCCAACCGAGTTTTAGGACAACTCTCGAGTGGTCCCAGAAAGTCGGACAGTCCGACCAGAACGGAGGATGACGGGCCGATTATTGAAACACCCAGAAAAAGACAGACTGTCCTACCCAAGCGGGGATTCTCCGTCGCTGGGTCGGACGGTCTGCAGTGGTGGCCGGCCAGTAGAGGGCGCTGGGGCGCCGCCCCCCCTTCAAATATCAAAATATGAAAATTTACTTAAACATGTTAAATATAATTTAGTCATATAATGCAAATAATTATGAAATAAACATGTTTTTCAGTCTGTGAGCGCCTGTCAACAGCCCCTAAATATCGGTTCCAAATGGCATTTGGTTGATTTCTCTGTATACATATACTTCCTGGGTGAGGGACGCCAGCCAAATGGTACCTTATGTTATGCTGCACTCGGTAACGCGTCCCATGAGCCGTGTTTTCGAGACACAACTGGTGAATTCCATTCTTTTTACCTCACGACCTCACTGTCCGAATGATCCTTCCTCGTACCTTCGACTTAATTCACGACACGACTCGTGTTTACGAGTGTTAACGAATGCAGCATAAGCTCTCAAAGTTTTGGTGAGCACGTGACCTGAGGCTGCTGTTTCATTGGTTTCTTCAGATTTCCTTACGGGGCGCAGTTCTGTGCGCCCCAGACACTCCCACTTTTATTGGCAGCGAATTGGTATTGTTTAAATGTTTTTTGATCTAATGTGATTGGACAATTCTCGTGGCTGTCAATCATGTTCATTCCCACTGTGACGCTTCGTCTCGACTGTCAAATCATCCACCGCCTTTTCAACCTGGTAGCTGAGCGGGATGGCATGTTCAAGTGGAAGCGCGGAAACTGAACACAATTCGGTTCTTTCCTTACAAACACAACCTTTCTCAAGGCATTCACTGGAGGAACAAAGGAAAGTAAAGGAGCTCGGCCCGGACCGACCCGATTTAAAGATTCAGCAGCAGGCAAGTGATCGTGGACGAGCTTACGCCCGGGGCTTCTCCCGCACTTGTTACGACAAACGGAGTTGGCTAGCTGGATGTGGCGATAGCAATGCCTTTTATTGCTTTCCCTGTTTGTTGTTCCAATTTGGCAGATTCCAAAGAAAGTGTGACCAATTGACAACTTTTATTTTTGAACCAATATAAAATGTTCCATCTCTGTATGCATGCGCATGCATGTGTGAGCGGATGTTTACTTCCTGGCCTCCTAGAATTTTCACCAACTCACCTCTGTGTCCCTCATCAAAAAGTTAAAAATTTCCGTCCACAGTAATAACGTTAGCAACAACCTGTAATCTTAGTGCAGCACTGCTGTGAATGAAATTTGGCAGCTGCTGGTAGGGTATTTAAACCCTTTTGTGCAGATGTGTCCGCCAGTGGATACGAAGCTGCAGATTTATGCATGCAGTTACAATATTCTATCACTAGATGGCACACCCGGATCAGTTATTGAATTTTCACAAGCAAGCCGAGTTCGAACCATAGACTGTATAAAAAGATGGACGAAGCTACCGTGACGTCACTCATTGGTTTCAGCATACCATAAAGGAAGCCTCGATTTTGGCAATTTGAATTGCGCCTTGTTGTCATTTTGAAACCGGATGTGATTTCTATTGGACGAGAGCGTGTATTGAAGATCCGGGGAGGACCGTGGCTCTGGATCTGACCGTATCAGACGAGGACCAGAGGATAGCCACGCTCCTAAAGCATATTCTGGCTTTATCCTTTATTCTAGTCTATATGGGACCATAATTTACAAAAATGAACATCATGACATATCGAAGGAGACTTGAAACTTACTATAGCAACCATAAAATAATGTGAAAAGTCATTATTTAAATGAAAAATCAGGTGGGAAAGTAGGGTCATTTTCTATAGATTTCTATAGCATTGAACTTCTTTCTGCAACCACCGACGTCACCATCTGCTGGCCATTAAATAGAATGCCATTTTACAGTACTTCCGCATGGACTTCATTTTTCAGACCAGGGTGCTGCGTCCATCTTTTTATACAGTCAATGGTTCGAACACGGTTTATTATATAGGCATGGGCAACGCTCTGCATGAACTCTAATGGAATGCATAACAGCTGAACTGGGGCGGTAAACAAGCCTCAGAAAACTTATAAAAAATGACGTAAATACAATTTGCATACAAAAAGAACACCATGGTTTGATTAAAAGCAACCTTTTCAATAGGATACCTGCATTTCATACATGAACTCTGCGTATTACGGCCAAAAACGCAATTTGAACAGAGCTATTGTTCGCCCGTAGGATGAATGCGTTACCTCAATTTGCGCCGTGTTTACAAATTTTCAAGGGCACGGCGTGGCAAAAATAACCATTTAGGAGGTAGATTTCAAACAGCCCGTCGACGTCTTATCCCAGCTGTTTTGCATCTAATTTGAGAAATTACGAGTCTGTTCATCCGGGCTAGACCTTCAGGGGATGTGAAATAAGTTCGACAGAAGTTGGTGAAGTTCGTCACGAGTTCGCCGTGATTTCTTCTCAACAATAGCAAGAAAGGTGAGCGTATTTTTTACTTTACCCTACATAGTTTGTTGACTGAATATCCTGTGACCCTATTTGTGAAGTTTCAGTAAAATATACCAAGGAATAAACCAGCGCCAGGCGTTTGAAACCCACCGATCACAAGATTAATTCACTTATACGCTTCAATTCGAGACTGCAAGGATGGAAATCTGAATAATCAATTAGGAAAAATTCTCGGCTCTTGGTGATTTTGTATATCGTTTAAACATTTTGTTAATCGGATTATGAAAGAAGACTGAAAATAAGCGCCCGCTTTTTGTTTGGATGTAAAAGCGCGTATTTAAAGGAGAATACATTGTATATTGATTAAGCATTGAACTCAGCTTAAGTCGAACTGTTTTAATATTTGTTGATGACATTGCTTCGGCTTCCTGGAAGCAAGTACGCGCAAATCTGCTGTCTAGTGAGCATTACAGGTTCGATGTACTGAGTAATAACGCTGCGGAAACTTAAACTGGCCCGTCATTCTGCGAATAGTCTTACTAAACTAGTTAATCGTCTGATTGCTAATCAAGCAAAGGGGAGGTTTCTGCCTCGCCAAACTAACCTCCGACTGCACGTCACTGTGTTTTACTATGAATTATTCACAGTAGCTCATTGAAACTATCATGGGAGGAGGGTATATGGACATAGTAAAAACAGTGCAAAGTTTTTTTTTTAAATCACCACGGGTTATTGAAGGGGAACGTTTTGTAGCAGTGGGAGGGCAAACAACTGCCGGCATCAGCGACTTCACTGCATTTTATGGGCGAGTAGCGTTAATGTTTGCCCTCCCACCGATAATTTTGACATTTTTGCAGGCCATTGATCCAAAAAAAAAAACTTCACAGGCAACCCATTCATACCATTTTTTAATATCAATGCAAAACCTAATGTTGAAAATAATTGGGTGAAATTCAATGCATTTTCCATTAAAAAGGGCCTAGGGGGCGCTGCTGTACTTCAGAAAAGGGGTAGATGACTTTAGCATCAATTATTTCTGTTAGGGTACCCCAATGGATAATTTGGCCTGGTTTATTTCTGAATAGACTGTATTTTCGAAAATGCCCTCAGGCTTCACCCCCCACTTTTCACAATGGGTTTTGTTGAAAAATGCCGAAATCAGCCATTTTTGGGACCCTGTGGCTCTGAGACCCTTTCCTGTAAAGGTGTTGGACTTGTGGCAAACTCTTCGTCTGTGTCTTCTGTACTTACCTGCAAAAAATCATTGGAAAATAATAAACACTTTGTTCTCAGCAACTCAAGAAATGTTGTCATTTTATTCATTTGTATTGCCCATGCCTATATTATATGGACGAGTTCACTCCAATCCCTGGATGAGTCAAGCCAACCTTGGTTTGACTTAAAGTGGTTGGCACATATATACTACAGGGTGGCCCAAAAAAGTGTCCCTCCTTCCTCTCAGAACTCCAAGGTGGATGAGGAACTTGGAAATGAGTGGGCAGGATTGACTAATTATCCAGTGTATGAATTTTATTGCCACAAAATAATCCCGGGAAAAAACTGTGCATTTCAGGTCACTGTTCAAGAGTTGATATACAGGCTTTAACAAAGCCCTGCTTTTTGTGGACTAGCGGGTTGGTCACTGGTGTGCCTTCCCTTTTCTCTGCTCATCGTGCCATTATTGGCGTTGGCTCAGACAATCTTGTCACCATTTGAGTTTTTAATTTTATAATTTCATCCTGTTAAGTACAGTGGGACCTGTTGGTCACACTTTCTGCGGAATCTGTCATTTATGTATATAAATATGTAATTTACCACAGCTGTAAGGTGCTGGAAAAGCATGAAAATGCACCTTGAAAAGGGCCTTGAATTTCACTTTGGAGAATGTGCACGAAGCCTGCAGACAGCATTACAGTGCTGTGTTTTTAGATTTGTGTTCTGTTTTTTTGTTTTCTGTTTAATTATGTTCCACTTATTGTTTGCATCTTTACAAAACATCAAAATCCCAGTTAGTTGGTGGACTATCTTTAACATGACCGCTTTTACAATCAATCTGTAAGTAATGTAAGGACAGATACAGTGATTTGTGGACATGTGGACATAGGGGATACATCCTCAATTCATAAAAAAAAAGGGTAAAACCCTGATAAAATCTATAGGCAACAATTTCCCTCTTAATAACGGACTGTGTCGACATCAAAGCAGCTGTCAGGTGTGCTGCGCCAAGGTAAATTGCGCCCCCCCAAAATTTTTAGCACCAGCCGCCACCGACGGTCTGTCATGTTTATTGAAATAGCCCCCTGGACCCTGATTAGGACTGGAATCAATCTCACCTTCTGGACTGCCACATCCTTTATCTCCAGATGTCCGCATTTTAGGCGTCTTATCAACTCTACAACTAAACAGCTTCGCTTCAGGTATTCTCCTCACAGCCCAAACTATTGCCAAGAAGAATATCCTTTTAAGCTGGAAATCAAAAAATAATCTAAATATTACACAGTGGAAAAATCTCCTTATAGATTACATCTCCCTTGAAAAAAATGACCGCCTCAGTAAATTGTAAGACATCCGCAATTCAATAAAACCTGGTCCACAGTAGTGGTGTTCAGTATACTGGTTCGTACCGAAAACCGGTCTTATTTTTCGTTATGATATGAATTTTTCATATACCGCCATACTGGTGAATAGCCTTAATAGCCGTCCGGAACATACGTGGTGGTAGAGTGCTTCCGCGAGGACCCATTTCACTGCTGCACACAAACATCACAGACCAGCGTGTTAAAGAGCGTGTGCACAGAGGAAAATTTAGAGGCGAGAATGGCTGCCGGTGGCGATAGTTCAGAAAGCAAAGCAACTGTACACGTTGTTGAAGACCATGATGACTCAGAGAAGAGAGGAGCTGTATCTGTCGTCTGGAGGTTTTTCGGTTTTATAAGGTTGGATGTGGAGCAAACAACAGTCTATTGCGAATGCTGTCGAGCAAAAGTTGTAGCCGGAGGTGGTAACACGAGCAATTTGCTGCACCACCTTGGCCGTAAACACGTTCTAGAGTACCTGGAATGTCTTTGGCTAAGATCTACGCCCTCCACATCTACAACTCAATCAGTCAAGTCCGAGTCAGACCTCCATCCAAAGTGCGCTTGCCAAAGGCACGGCATACGAGAGAAAAAGCAAGTGGTGGGTCCAGATAACAAACGCAATCGCAGGGCAGCACTAAAACCAGATGCTGTCCACCGTCTGATTTTTCTTGCTCGGAACTTGTAATCACTGTGCCTTTGTTCATCATGTTCAGATTAGTGAAAACTGTTACTAAATAATATGAGCCAAGTGGCACTATTGAAGCTCAAACACTTTTTAAAGATGTGTCTGGCTATTGTGCAATATTTTATTTACTATTTAAAGGTTTACATATTATTTATACGTTCTTGAAGGATCAGTTGTTGCACTTTTTAATTTGGTAAATACTTGAAAATTGTGTAATGCACCTCTTAAGCAACATAATTACTGAAGTTGATCACTATTGTCAATTGTTATTGTTCATTAGTGGGCCTGAGCTGAGTGCAGGCCCACTACTCTCCCCAGTAGGGAGTGTAGTGGACCTGGGCGAAGCCCAGGCCACTTATATTATACTGTGCCTTTATTTTTATTATTTATTCTTCCGTAAAAATTTCGGTTCGCCACTAGTCTTACAGCTTTGAGAAAATCCATACAATATATATATATAAAATTGTGCGGCTTGATCAGGAAAGGTGTGGTATGCCTTTTCTAAGCGATCCAACTTACGGATTTCCCACAATTCCCGAAAAACATGGATTTTCATCCCTCCCTAGCAACCAGGCAGAACTCCATAGCAACCGCCTAGTTACGCGCAAGCAATCACCCACACCACCATAGAAACTGCCAAGCAACGCCTTAGCAACCATCAGGAATACCATAGCTACCACCTGGCAACGCCCTAGCAACCACGAGGAGTACCATAGCAACAGCTTAGCAACGTTCTAGCAAAAGCCCAGAACACCATGAAATATGTCTTGCAATACCTTGCCAACCACCAGGAACAACATAGCAACTGCCCAGCAACACCTTAGCAACCACCCAGAACACCATAGCAACCGCCAGCAAGCAATGCCCGAAAACCACCCAAAACACCATAGCAACCGCCCAGCAACCACCTGGAACACCATAGCAACAGCCTAGCAACGCCCTAGCAACCACCCAGAACACCATAGCAACGCCAAGCAACGCGCTAGCAACCACCCAGAACACCATAGCAACCGCCTAGCAACGACCTACCAACCACCTGGAGCACCATAGCAACTGCCTAGCAGCGCCCTAGCAACCACCCGGAACACCATAGCAACCGCCTAGCATGCCCTAGCAACAACCCGGAACACCTTAGCAACCACCTAGCAACCACCTGGAACACCATAGCAACCACCTAGTAATGCCTTAGCAACCACCCAGAACACCATAGCAACCACTTAGCAACGCCCTAGCAACAACCCGGAACACCTTAGCAACCACCTAGCAATGCCTTATCAACCACCCAGAACACCATAGCAACGACCTAGCAACCACCTGGAACACCATAGCAACTGCCTATCAGCGCCCTAGCAACCACTCCGAACACCACAGCAACTGCCTAGCAATGCCCTAGCAACCACCCAGAACACTACAGCAACCGCTTAGCAATGCCCTAGCAACAACCCGGAACACCATAGCAACCGCCTAGCAATGACCTAGCAACCACCTAAAACACCATAGAGCAACCACCTAAAACACCATAGCAACTGCCTAGCACGCCCTAGAAACCACCGGAACACCTTAGCAACCGCCTAGCAATGCCCAAGCAACCGCCTAGCAGCAAACTAGGCTTCCCATGTTTTGAATAGGGCAATAACCATAACTTCACTATTAATGGTCAGAGACATAAACCAACACATGTCCAATCAGCAGTCAAATCTGATTTATGAAAAAAAAAAACTAACAGTTCGATGACTTTACCCCAAAGTATGGTTAAAATCGCCTTTTCAGTTGAATCAGTTGAAACTGTCATGAACCTCAACTGAGGGCTATGTTCTCACTGCAGGCCTTAATGCTCAATTCCGATTTATTGCTCAAATCGGATTTTTTGTTTGGCTGTTCACATAATAGTCTTTGATTCAACGCGACACGGCTGTTCACACCGTGGCCGCCTTCAAAAGAATCCAATATGAATCCGATGCAGTAACACATTTGAAAATGTCCCAGATCGGATTTGTAAAGATCAGATTCCATGTGACTTGTCCTGTTCACACTGTCATAAAAGAATCTGACCTGAGTCACAAAGGGGGTAAAAAAAATTAGATTTGGGCCACATTTGCCTGCAGTGTGAATGTAGCCCTTGCTTGTTTTAGTGCAGCAATGCCATTGGCAAGATATGTTTTACTTCAGCACCATAAATGGCACTGGATGAAAGTGATTCATTTGTCTCTGGTAATACCTGCCTGGCAACCAGTCATGAGCTGATTGTAATTGGAGCTGCTGTTAGTCTCAGACAAGCCGGCAATCCTAATTGGTCCATTGTCTTTGGATGTCATTAAAATACTCATATTGGCTTGATTTGATCCCCTTTGACCTGGGTCTGAGGTAGGTGAAGTTTGTCTACTAGTTATGTGTTTAACGAACTTTTTAAACTAGCTTGTTAGCATTTCATAACAGCTGCTACTGAATTTTTTGTAAAGTGCAATTTTACTCAGTGAGATTGTGTTTGCGCCAACCATTGAATAATGTATTCTGTGTTTTATTAGCTTGCTCCCTTCCTTGCTAGCTACCTAGCTCATGAGCTAATGTCAGCCAAGTAGCTCGGTAAGAGTACCACACAGAACCGGTGGGCACAATAACATGAAATTCAGAAATCTTCGGCTTACCTTAATGCTCGATAAGTCAATTACTGGGGTGTCTAACAACGTCCAGCGCACATCCAGTAAAGAGAATATACACGTTAATTTCTCATGCTGCTATACGGTAATCGCATAGGACGGTGGCAGCCATGACGATACTGAAAGGAATGGCTTGAGACTCCAAATGCAGTTCAGCAATGGCAGGGCGTTTATTAGGTGAGCTCATGGTCATACAGAACAGAAATCAAAGCCAGGCAACAGGAATGGTTTAGGCAAGGCAGAATCGTAAATCAAGGGACAAGCAGAAAGATCTATAATCCAGGATGTCAGTCCGCACAAAGACAGTAACACAGGGAAATACTAAAGGGATTGGATGGGGAAGGAAAAGGGGAGTTGGAGAGGATAAGGGTAGCACAAAGGAAATCTCTAACAAAGTTGGTACAATGGGAATAAAGGGTAAACGTGGTACTCACAATCACTATCTCAATCACACAACGCAAAAACAACAACGTAAACAAGACTCACGGGAGAAATCACGAAATACAAACTTGCAGAAATCGAGAGAAAAGATGCAGAAACGAGACTTGACCAAAGCGAGCTTAGGGCGGAAGAAACGAGTCGACAAGAAGCAGCAGGAAAGTGGGTCTTTTATACACAAACAAATTAAATGGAGGCCCAGCTAAACTCAGAACAGGTGAGAGGAGAGGCGGATCTAGAAAAGCAAGGACGGTGATAGGAGAGGGAGAGAGGAAGTAGGTGGGATCCTAACTTTGAACTAACTAATCACCCGTGCCTAACTGAACTGCTCTAAGTGTGGATAGTCCAATCAGAACAGCAAGAGAGAAGGAAGAGGAATTACCAAACCGAAATGGAAAAGAAAGAGTGAGAATCTTTTAAAGACACCACACAAAGAAACAAGAGGAAAGTAAGACATGAGACTGCAAGCATTCATTCTCTAAACATGAAACATGTAACTCAGAATAAATATATAAATACAATAAATACACTAGAAATATGCTAGAATGGACTAAAACCAACTAAAACCAAGCATACAAACATCACTTCTTAACAGATACTGGATAGCTGCCAACCAGTTTGGTAGCGCTTCGTGATTCAAGTGAGGATAATGGCTCGCTGTGCAGAGGGCACTGCTGTTAGGACCTCGTAAGGGGCCGATCACACCGGACGCGCTTTATCGGCGTGGAAACGCGAGGCGCGTCTGATCTGTTTTTTTGAAACCAACGTTGTAAAAAGGCGCTGGACGCGTCTTTTTTGTGTTGCTAAGTAACGTTCCTGTCGCTCATTTGCGAACATTCTGAAATTAACCGTTTCAACGAACTAGTCCGCGAACTTATTTCAGGTTTTTTCACATGATTGGACAGCAGGGAAAAGACTGACAATGACGTGAAGCGCCTTTTTTCGAGGCGCCTCAAAGAAGCGCATCAAAAAACAGCGAGGCGCCTGGGGCGTTTAAACGCGAGGCGCTCGGTGCGCAAAAGCAGCGTCCAGCGCGTGTCTAATCATTGAGAATATTAACAAAACGGGCGCCCCACGCCGATAAAGCGCGTTCGATGTGATCGGCCCCTAACCCGTAACCTTAACCCTAACCCTTAAATGTTCCAATTGATTTTCAACTGGTTTATATTCTTAGCTTGGGTATGAAAAAAAAATTGCAGGACTGTCATCAGTATCCCCACTGCCGCTGTTGTATGCTATTACCACGTGCAGCAGCACTACAAATTAAACTCTAAAAATTCTCGATTGGATGTAAGCTTGACGTTTTTTCGCACCCGAATGGTTCGGTACCCAAACACCGAAAAGGTTCTGATGTTATTCGATATTGATGGAGGCTTAATATGGTACTATTTCCAACACTGTTGCTCCAAAATAAACTCCACAATCAATCGCGAAAATAATGCATTATTTACATTAGCGCCGAATCTGTGTTTACGTGAAAACTGAACAGTTAACCATAAAAAAGGTTATGAAATAAATTTATTTTTACAAAATAAAAGCCACTGCACCTGCAAAATTGGCGTGAACAACATTTTCGGGCGCAAAGTCGGTGATATCTGACCTGTTGTGATTTGAATCACTGCGATACGAGTAGTAACGGCCGTTCTTGGGCGGTTTAACCCATTTCAGACAGAAGGTGACGCGAATCTGCTGCCTGCGCCCCGGCCTTGCAGGCCAAGGGGCTCGGTCCCTAAATACCTTGAAATATAATCACTGACAAGGATGAAAGTGCTATTCATGTATGTTAGCGGTATGGTTCGGGAGCTGCAAGGCATATGAACAAAGGCAGCTTAACAGAATTGTAAAGACAGCCAGCAGAAAAATTGGTGCCCCTCTCCCCTTCCTGGTGGAGATCAACCAACAGTGCTGCCTACATCATCAAGGACGTTCACCACCATTCTCATGGCCTGTTTTCCCTCCTGCCATCCAAATAGACCTGCGAATGGACTGAGTTCCCGCCCAACACCACCTCTGACACCCCCCCCCCAGCTTGATAACTAGCACCTGTCAAGGACAAATTTTGAACTGTAATGTAAACGGCTCTTTACTAAGTTAATGCACCTTCTTCCTCACATCTGAACTGCTACTAAACACTGTTTTTATTTTTTTATACGTTAGTGTTTTTTTACATCTAAAAAATGCAGACAAAATATAGACAGAGACAAAATAGACAATTGAGTAGTCCCAGCAGCATCCCAGGGCACCCCTGTGTCCCAACCTGCAGAGGCCAGGCCCACGCTTACAATTTCTGCGGGAATTGTCTAGTTTGTTATACTATTGCTATACCTATTGAAATATGTAGCGGTTTATTTTTAATATGTATAAAAAATAATAATAAACGCGCTACTGAATGCTTAAAAAAAAAGAATGTGTATATAAGTGTGTGGATATAACATGTAGGCTATATTTTCCCATCCGCCATCTTACTTAAAAACTCCACCTTACAACCCATGACCTTGAGATATAGTGAGGTGTCCTTAATGGGAATGATGGGATGGTGATGTGTGATGAGGAAGTGCGGATATTCGGGAGGGGGTAGTCGAAGGTGGTTACAAGCCAGTGTGGGTGCGGGAATTTAAAAAAAAATACAAATTAAAGTAAAAGAGAAATTAGCAACAAGAATTCGTCCGGCTGCTTTGGTTGTGGAGCTGCCCCGAGGAGGATCTTCAGTTGTGCCAACCAGTCAAGTCCAGACGGTTTATTCTCAATCACGGCATACAGCATTCACGCGGAGATACGGCATCTTCATGGTTTGACATGAATTTTTTCTATATATTTTATCAAGCTGGATCCTTGTCTCTAACGCACAGTTTTTCAAAAGCCTGCACCCTGGTCCACGTTGATATCAGACTCTCCCGTGGCACTTAATTCAATTAAACATTTCCTTTTCCATCAAAACTATACACAGTAACTTTTCACTCTGGCCCATTTCTACACCAGATCCATTCCCTTATTTCATTTATTTAAATACCCTTCTTTATTTTAGCACTCACTTAAAGTTTGTTTGGAAGAGATTTATTATTTGTTTAAATGTAATTGTTGTATGTGCGCGACTCACGTCTTGCGAGTGTGGTCGGATTGAGAAAAGAAATTGTAACTTGCCTTATCCTGTGTTTTTTTTTTCTCTCTCTTGAGAATGCTTTGATTGATTCATTAATACCTTTGTTTGTTTTTCTGAGTTTTGCTGGTGGAAAAAAAACAGAAATTGCCGAATTTGGATTGCTTTTCGGAATGTTATGGATGGATACTGAATGTTAAAAGGTTTTTTTTTCGCTTTCCTTTTTTTTTCACGGATATCGTTTAGGAAGATTTAGCGGAAATTCTGTGGTTTTTGGTCTTATATCAAATACATTCTATTTCCACTTGAATATACTTGTTTTGATATTTTTTTCTTATATTTGTGGTGAAGCTGAATAGTTTCTTTTTTCGGTTGAATATCGACCTGGCGCCCGAACATAATTTGAAATAAGACTATTCGCCGCAACGCTACAGAGTGGCGCCCGAACAGGGACCTGGACGACTTGAACTTACACTACACTTGAACATGAACTTTCTACATTTGGATCACGCACTCCTTGAATACGGACGTACAAAGCATATGGACTGATTATTTTTATTGAGTATCTAACTGCTTTCTTGCAGAAGTCAAATTTTCTGCTTGCATTGTCTGATAATTTAAGCTGTGTCCTGAATTGCTTTATGTGGTTTACTGAATGTAATTCTGTATTGCTGTATTAATTTTTTAGTATTCTTATACATATTCCTTAAGGCACCTATCATGACCACTCCACCATATGATTGTCCAGCCTCCAATACATCACAGGTCATACAAAATTCGCCCAACATTGCCACCCCTTCATACATTACAAGCCTGCCTAATCCACCCATTAGACAGTCTGTCCCAGATGGATGGAACGCTCCTATGGTTCCAGTTTCCATACTCCTCCTCCTCCTCCTCCTTCAGTGAGCCTCAATGTTTCCTTCTCTCACCCTGAGCTTCATTGTATTTTTCAGTCACAGGAAAGCCTTAATACATCTGGCATGTCGGTGGCTACCTCGTCCTCTGAAACTAAGCATTCCTTTGGACAGTGTGAACTTCCTGGAACACTCCAGACCCCTGGAAAGAAGCTAAGTAAGCTTGCTGAACATGCTCATGATAGTTGGGAAAAAATCCTCGAGTTCATAAAAAATCAGGAGAAGGTTAATGCAGAGACTAATAAACTGATGCAAAGACACAGATTTCATTTTGAGTCCAAACTGGAAAATTTCACTGACAATGCAAGAAAACTTCTCTAAACTACAGACTGAATTTACAAGAAGTAAAGACCAATGAACACAGGAATTAGATGGTATCATGAAAGCTTTTCAAATTCTTATTGTAGAGGAGGCGGAAAAAGTGAGATGTTCAATAGCTGCTGAACAAGCTTTTGCTGTGGAACAACTGCAAATTGAACTACAAAATGATTTTAAAGAATCACAAAAAATCACAGAGTAAACAGACTGAAATGGCTATTCATCTTTCAGAATGCATCTAAAAGGCCTTGTCTTCCAAAGTGGAGAATGTATATGAAGTTGACATTGTTAAAATGATTTTTACATAAAGCCTTACCTCGCCAGCCAGCTCTGTGGGAGAGTGAAAAATGTTGATGAGCTTGTTCTTCTGGGCATTCAGCTGGAGAGAGACTATGGTCAACAGATTGAATATGAGAGCTGCTTCCATTGTCTGAACACAGCCCCTGTGTCCAAAGGATCACACCCAAGTGGTCAACAAGTGGAAAGGCCTCCTCTTCTTTGTTGGTGCTGTAAAGGTGCTCACAATCCTGGTGCATGTCCACAACATAACCCATCTGCCCTCACTGGTGGTACAGACAGACAATCAAAGCAAAAGTCTCCTCATCAGAAACAAACTGGAGGCTCTAGCAATGTAATGTCTGCTGTGAGTTCCAAACAGATTCCCTGTAATGACTCTTCTTCATCCTCTTCATCCTCATCCACTGTGTCTGCAAATGATCAGTCATTTACTAGGTCAATGCCCATTCCCCAACAACTTATCGTGCCCATAAGCATTGGGTCATGGTATGGAAAGGCCATAGTAGACGCAGGTGCCAGTTACACCTTATTGCATGAGTACCTCTGGACTGAGCTTAACAAGCCAAAAGAAGATCTAAAACCATGGACACAAGGTACCTTGTACTTAGCAAATGGAGAGTCAAAAATGCCTCTGGGTTAGACTGCTTTGGACATTGAATTACGTGGACATGTAGTCAACCAACCTGTTGCTGTCCTTCCATGAAAAGCTTTGGCTTACAGTGTTGTCCTGGTCTTGACTTCATTTATCATAGCCAACTACAGATAAATGTCACCAATCATGTCTATTCATTCAAAGTTTCACCCTCTGTTGTACCACTTCCAACCTGGTAGTGCCCATATGCCTGCATAGGAAGAACATGGATAAAGAGGTAAAAAGCAACCTAATGCAAAGCAACTATGTCTTCTTAGTTGTGTTCCACCCCCTCTGCTTTCATTAGAGCCTATCCGTTTAACAGTTCTGGATTACATTGTCAAAGCTGTGTCTGCTGCTCATCTTTCTGATTATGATAAGTCCCAAATGTGAGACATTATACAAAAAAACCCACAGGTGTGTACACACAAGACTGGCAAAACTACTGTTTTACAGCATCACATTTACAGCACTGCAACTGTGCCAGTCAAACAGAAGCCTTACCGTATGTCTCCTGCAAAACGGGCAATATTGAAAGAGCAACTTCAGGAAATGTCAATTAACGGTATTATTGAACCATCCCACTCAAGCTGGTCCTCCCCAGTTGTTCTTGTTCCCAAGAAAGATGGTGGACACAGATTCTGTGTTCATTACCGGAAGTTGAACAACCTCACTGAAAGTGATGTCTATCCACTCCCTAACATCACTTAAATTTTAGAGTCTTTAGCAGGTTCTACCATTTTATCAACCATTGACTTGAACTGTGGTTATTGGTAGGTAGCCATGGCCCCAGAGAGCAAAGCAAAGACTGCTTTTATCACTCCATCAGGCTTATACCATTTTAATTATATGCCCTTTGGTCTAAAGAATGCATCTTCTACCTTCCAAAGATGATGGAGACTGTCCTGAGTCACCTGCAAGGCTGGTGTTGTCTTGTATATCTTGATGATATTATTGTTATATTGTATACTCCTCATCTTTACCCCAACATTTTCATGACCTGCAAAGTGTTTTTGATGAACTCCGCCAGGCTGGTCTCACAGTTAACCTGAAAAAAAGTAGGTTCTGTTTGGAGGAAGTAAAGTTCCTTTGCCATATTGTCAGTTCAGCTGTTGTTACGGCAGATCCGGAAAAAAGTGCAAGCCATCCAGAACTATCCTGTCCCAAAAAACCTTAAAGAGGTTCAAAGGTTTCTTGGCCTGTCTGGGTGGTATCACCACTTTGTTCCGGGCTTTTCCAGCATTTCTGAACCTTTAAATAACTTGAAAAAGAAGGGACAGCCATTCATTTGGTCATCTGCATGCAAGCATGCTTTTGAAGGGTTGAAGGCATCTTTGACGTCTCCTCCTGTCTTGGGTCATCCAAAACCTGATCTCCGCTTTATAGTCTACACAGACGCAAGTGAGACTGGTCTAGGTGCTATCTTGGCACAGAAAACAGGTCCAGACACAGAGCAAATAATTGTTTATGCTAGCAGGACACTTAACAGAGCGGAAGCCAACTATTCTGCTACCGAGAAAGAGTGCCTGGCAGTTTTGTGGGCTCTTGAAAAATGGCAGTATTACCTGGAACAACAGCTCTTCACAGTAGTCACAGATCATGCTGCTTTGCAATGGGTCCTAACCTCAACCAAAACCACTAGTCGTCTGCTGAGGTGGGCCCTAAGGTTGCAGAAATTCAACTTCATTGTGGAATACAGAAAAGGAAAGTTGAACACTGTACCTGATGCCCTCTCTCATATTCTTCCTGAAGGCAGTCTCACTATTGTCCAAAAGGAGATGGACCCTTTCCCTGTCTCACCTGATGTCCTTTGGGAGGAACAACACAAAGATCCTGAAATGGCAAGAATTTTCACGGCTTTGGCTGATGGAGATGCACAAACTGAGCAGAAATATGCTGTATTGGAGGATAAACTCTATTGGAAGTCCCAATCAGCAGACAAACCCGTACATTACCGCGTCTATGTCCCGCAATCCCTTACTGACCTCCTGTTCCATGTATACCATGAAAGTCCTCTTAGTGGTCATCTTGGAATCTTCAAGACCTACAAGAGACTGCATGAAGTTGCATTCTGGCCTGGCATGTGGAGCGACATAAAACAATGCATCAAGTGCTGTAAAATATGTCAATATGTCAAGTCAGATAATCAAGAACTTTGCAAGATAATTCAACAAAATATCGTCAGTCGCCAAAACGAAATGTTAGGTGTTGACATTATGGGCCCCTTTCCATGTAGTTCACAAAAGCATGAGTATGCATTGGTGGTTGTGGATTACCATACGTGCTGGGTGGAAATATTCCCTTTGCGAGTTGCTACTGCACCTGTCATAGCCCGTATACTCAGAGCTGAGATCTTCACCCGGTGGGGGGTCCCAACATCCATCCTTTCTGATCGGGGTTCTCAATTCATCTCTAGAGTTCTCAGTGAACTCTGTAAACCATGGGCCGTGATTCCAAGATTAACGACAGCGTACCATCCACAAACAAATATGACAGAACGAGTCAATTGCACATTGAAGTCAATGATTGCGTCCTATGTGGAGGACAACCATAAAAAGTGGGATGCTCACCTTCCAGAGTTCCAGTTTGCTCTGAATTCTGCTGTACAACAGACGACTGGGCTGACTCCTGCAGAGACCCAGATTGGGAGAAAACTCCGAAGTCCCATGGATCAGTTCCTCATTCCTGTTCTTCCAGATGAGGAACCTTATGATAACATTCATCTTTTACATCAGATGCAAAAACGCGCAGCAGAAACATCAAAGAAAGCACGGTTACGGCAACTAAGGAATAACAACAAACACCGAAGGGACTTCTCCTTTCAATTTCAAGATCGGGTATGGCTGAGAAACTTTCCACAATCAAGTGCTTAACACCATTTCAAAGCAAAATTAGCCAAGAAGTGGAAAGGCCCTTATCAAGTGATCCGTCAACTTGGCCCACTAAATTATCAAGTTGCACTGGAAAGCTCTGGTGAAGATGTGAGAAATGTCAATATTTGTAATTTGAAACCCTGTTATCCAACCGCAGAGGATCTTGAGAGAACAGAACAGAGAAAGAAGATTCTCAAAATTTTGCAAGAATCCTCAGACAATGAGGAATTCCTTGGGTTTCCTTAGTCCCAGCATCTTTTTGTTCAACCAAAGGTTGTTTTTCCAGACGGTTTATTCTCAATCACAGCTTACAGCATTCACACGGAGAGACAGCATCTTCATGGTTTGACAAGGATTTTTTCTTTCTATTTTATCAAGCTGGATCCTTGTCTCTAACGCACAAAGTTTTTCAAAAGCCTGCACCCTGGTCCACGTTGATATCAGACTCTCCCGAGGCACTTAATTCAATTTAACATCCATTTCCTTTCCCATCAAAACTACACACAGTCACTTTTCACTCTGGCCCATTTCTACAACAGATCCATTCCCTTATTTCGTTTATTTAAATATGCTTCTTTATTTTAGCACTCACTTAAAGTTTGTTTGGAAGAAATTTATTATTTGTTTAAATGTAATTGTTTTATGCGCGCGACTCGCGTCTTGCGAGTGTGGTCGGATTGAGAAAAGAAATCGTAACTTGCCTTATCCTGTGTGGTTTGGTTTTTTTTTTTTCTCTCTTGAGAATGCTTTGATTGATTTGATAATACCTTTGTTTATTTTTCTGAGTTTTGCTGGTGGAAAAAAACTGAAATTGCTGAATTTGGATTGCTTTTCAGAATGATATGGATGGATACTGAATATTAAAAGGTTTTTTTTTCGCTTTCCTTTTTTTTCACGGATATCGTTTAGGAAGATTTAGCGGAAATTCTGTGGTTTTTGGTCTTATATCAATACATTCTATTTCCACTTGAATATGCTTGATTTGGTGTTTTTTTCTAATATTTGTGGTGAAGCTGAATAGTTTCTTTTTTCGGTTGAATATCAAGCTGGCGCCCAAACATAATTTGAAATAAGATTATTTGCCGCTACGCTACAAATACCTCATAGGATGCGTGATGATGATCAAGATGGTTAATTGTACTAATTATTCTAACTTTGTTTATATGAAAATGTTTGTTTGATTCTTTTCCCAACCTATTGAAATACCTCATAGGATGTGTGATGATGATCAAGGTGGTTAATTGTTCTAATTATGCAAACTTGATTCAATAAAAATGTTCCATTTTGACTGTAATCGTTATTCTAATGCTTTAACTTAATTACTGCCACCCTATTGGCAACCATACTTTGAGGGGGTCATGCTTTTATCTGAGCGTGTACATGAAAAAAAAAAAGACATGATGCAGTCCTTATGACAGTAAAATGGGCTATTTAAAGCCAATCTACTGCAGTAATTATTTTCTCATTAGAAGAAAATGTGGGTAAGAAAACTCTTGCATGGGGAAAAAAAAAACCCTGTCAAATATTGTGAAACCGATATGACTTTAAAAAAAAAAACCATGATATGAAAATGATGTCATACTGCCCAGCCCTATGCGTACGTGACAAGGCCGAAGACCTTTACTGGATGCCCGTGATCTTCAGGCCCTCAGACGCCACTGCATCACTCACCGGCATGATTCTGTCATTGACATTACTAAATGGGCCCAGGAATACTTCAAGAAACCACTGTCTGTAACCACAGTCCGCCGTGCCATCCACAGATGCCACCTAAAACTCTATCATGCAAAAAGGAAGCCATTGTTGAGCATGATCCAGAAGCGCCGCCGTGTTCTGTGGACCAAGGCTCATTTAAAATGGACTGTGGCAAAGTTTCCTGTGGTCAGATGAGTCCAAATTGACATTCTTGTTGGAAATCATGGGCATTGTGTCCTCCGGGCTAAAGAGGTGAAAGACCACCCCTCCTGTTATTAGCTTTCAGTTCAAAAGCCAGCATCTCTGATGGTATGGGGATGCATTAGTGCATATAGTGTGGGACACCTGCATGTTTTAAAAAGCACCATGAATGCTGAAACGTATAATAAAGGTTTTAGAACAACATATGCTTCCCTCCAGACGACATCTTTTCCAGGGAAGGCCTTTTGTATTTCAGCAGGACAATGCAAAACCACATACTGCAGCTATTACAACAGCATGGCTTCGTTGTAGAAGAGTCCGTGTGCTGAACTGGCCTGCCTGCAGTCCTGATCTTTCACCGATTGAGAACATTTGGCGCATAATTAAACAAAAAGGCCCATCAAAGGAGACCCAAAACTCTCCAGCAGCTGGAAGCCAGTATTAAACAAGAGTGTGATCAAATATCAATGGCTAAACTCAAGAAACTTGTCTCCTCAATGCCCAGACGCCTACACTCTGTGTTAAAAAGAAGAGGGGATGCTGCACCATGGTAAACAGGACCCCGTCCCAACTTTTTTTAGACCTGTAGCAGCCATCAAAATCGAAATGAGCTCATTTTGTGGATAAAGTTGTAAAATTTCTCAATTTCAACGTTTGCTATGTTATCTCCGTTCTGTTGTGGATAAAATACTGGCTGGTGTGATTTGAAAGTCATTGCGTTTTGATTTTATTCACAATTTACACTTTGTCCCAACTATTTCAGAATTGGGGTTGTAGTATTCCGGGAAGTTTTCCTCCTAAAAATCTAGAACACCACAGAAGAGATGGAGCGATTTCTAATTCTTGCTTGCAACCATCCAACTCATGCATTATGAAGAAGGATAACGAACTATCACTAAGCTAGGTTGCCGTTACAAATGTGTTCTGAGAGTCACAAATTAAAGTTTGAATCTGAGGATTTCCTCGTTATCCTACCGTTATTCTAACGTAATACATGTTGCTTTTGCATTTTTGCAGCCAGCTAAACTCAAATGCAAAGTTTGCGGTTTGTCTTATCTGGATTGCCTCTTTTCTGTATTGTCCTGCTGGCTACTAGCCAGCTATCGTGTAGATGAGTAATATGGGAGCCGCTGTTGCTACAGCTGGGTCTTTCTAGCCAGGGGTGCGTTTCTCAAAAGCATAGTTGCCTTACATAGTTCGTCCACTCACAGTCAATAGGCCCAACTATGTAAGTTAGAATCCGTGATTTCGGGAAACACATTCCAGATCGACCGACTGTCAAGCTCATTCAATTTTTGCTCTTAAGTGCACAACACTGCTAGGAGAGACACCGACGGCTAAGCTAAAGGGGTATGATAGCAACTTTTGCCATTGTACGGGTATGTTTTTTTAGGAGCGCAATGGCAAAAAAAAAAAAAAAAATTCTAATTCTTAAATCTATCGAACTAACCACCATTTGTTGTCATACACTGCCCGTCCACAAAAAAGTCACCGTTTAGAAATAAATGAACGAATTCTATGATTGGATCATTATTGCGGTTATTAATATGTTTCAACAGGCAATAATCATTTTAACCCTGACTGATGAAGCGCGTTGCTACTCATTTCTTAAAAAAAAATCACGCCGAAGACGCATCCCTTGATGGTGGAAAAGATTTTACAGTATTTCAGAAGGGGCAAGTTATTGGCCTGTATTTAGCAAAGAAAACAATGAAAGAGAAAAACAAGTATGAGGAATCATTTTCACAGACAAATTTTCCACCACAAAGTCCTGACCTTAACCACATTGAAAGTTATTGGGATGTGCTCAAGAAAGACCACCAAGTGGTTCAACCATTTTGTCGAGAAGACAAGATCTGGAGCTAAGAATTATGGCATTTCTGATCGAAAATAAATGTTCTGGCATTGCATATGGCTGTCAAAACAATGACAAGATGAATTTGCACTGTAATCAAAGCTACAGGGGTTTCAACTAAATATTTGAGCGTGCAGCTTTTTTTTTTTTTTTTTTTTGGATGGGCAGTGTATTTGCAGAGCATTCTCACATTTTTTTTTTTTAAACAAGGGCAGTCATATGACTATAGTGAATTTGCAGCTGCACGAATGTCTAACTTCCTAAAGACGTGCTGCAATTGAGGTGTGCTTTTCAACAACCGTTTTTCCCAATAAGTCTCAAAACCGCTTGACTTTAATTTCGGCTGCTGGAAAATAGAAGGAGCTTATTTGTCAGTTTACTTTGCAAAATATGGCTTCTTTGAGATTTCCAAAATTTTGGACACTATTTCAACAAGTAAATTATTCTCTTTTCACTTCTGACTGTTAACCTTTGACATGATTCCATTTGCGAGTATATAGGGAAGTTAAGCTGTTTAAATTACTCTAAAAACAGTGCTGTGACATTAGCAAAGTGTGTCCGAACTTTTGACTGGTACTGTAAGTAAAGGAGAGACAATTTTGGTTTAGGGTAATAAACTATCAAAGATTTTGCACTGCCACCGTTTAACTTGCATTGCAGTTTGATTGCACTTCTGAATTTCTGCTTTTTGATATTTTCCTGTGCCATCCAATGCACTGTCCGCATCTGTTCAGCGACTGCGTCCTTCACGTTGTCATGCGCTTTTATTTATTTATTTATTTATTTATTTTTTTTTGTGGCCTGTTCAAAAAAAATTGGGGGGTTCTTGCTTCGGTCACAGTTCTGAAGATGAGAATGAAGCCAACGAAATATGACCATTTCCCATTTGCAAGACTTAACTCGGGCGGGACATTTGCTGAAATGCATGTTCTTGTCAGGACGGTTTCCTTGCCCATTACTTAGTTTTTCAGCCAGAAATAAAGAAGGGCCGTGTAAAAATGAAAAAACAGCTTAAAAACGGCAGGTTGAATAATTCTGTCGGGGAAAGAGGAGGTCTTAATTGAAAATTAATCTGTGGTTATTTAGTCGGGCTCCATCATCCAAACGCCATATGGCACCTATCAGCAGCTATTTTATAAACAATGGTACGCGTAAATTCGTTCATAAACCATTCGCAAAATTTTATCGGTTACTATAATGACCGAATTACTCAAATAAGCGCAGGCCGTTCTGAACGTAATGCACTGTCAAGCTCCTGCCAGCTGACCAAGCCTACTTCAATAGCTCTTGCAGGCTCATGGATTACTGGAAGACATTAAATGAGCACAATATTCAAATGAAAGTAATCCCACTATTGCATTATAATTTTCCCTTTTTTCGAATGCTGGTCTTCCCGAGTTATTTGCTTTTTAGACAATATTAAATTGATTCTCGAATGCTCCAGCCATGGAAAATCCTGGAACCATTTGGGCTGAATGGCCCGCCTTTTTCACTTTCTGTCGTGTGGCTGCTCTGAAACTTTAGCCTTCTTTTGATTGGGGGTTAATTCCCCAACGAAATCATGAAGTGATCTATCTTGATTTAGCTGAGCAGCCATTTTAGCATCGCAATGTAATTATTTAACTAATATACTGTAACTAATATACTGCTGCTCTTGGCACAGTTCAACACGCTCCCGCTAAAAATAATTTTGGCTTCTGCTGTCTGTGATTGGCTAAAATAGTAAATTTTAATGATACATTAGTGGTCCAGTGCAGATCATATAACATTTTTATGCATTTCCGACAGAATTCAGAAGATCACCATGACGGGATTATTTTGCCTCTTCTTCAAAAATTTCAGCCTAGGGCTTATTCAACATTTTTCACCATTATTTTGTTCAAATTGGCGAACTGCTTTTGCATTGTACATTGTTGAAAATTATTAACTTAAATGACCTAAAAATTATAGCATGAAAAGAGTGTGTGGTGAAGGAGTGTTGATCGAAATTTTCTCGCTTTGTCATTTGGATGTTTTTTCACGTGATTGTGACATCAAATAGCCTATGGGATCGAACAAAACCAGTCCCTTTTCAAAATGTTGCAAAAAACTGGACAATGCAACAACAATAACACCTCGAAACAAAAACAAATGAAACAATTCTTTTGTCGATTAGTGGGCCTACTGAAATAATTTAATGATATTTCACTAATTTCTCCGATCAGACATTTCCTTTTTTAGACATTTTTCATTTTCAAACAGACTTATCCACATCATTTGGGTCAATAAAATTCGGGACAAAATGATTCAAACAAGGCAAAGTTCTTCCCAATAGCTCTAATCCACAGTCTCTTGCCATCCTAAAAACCTTAGTCCATTGCATTTGTCAAACCACACAGCAAGTAGCCACTATATTTCCTTTTGCCCCACATCAGCTTTTTATAATTGGTCAGAGACTTCCGCCTTAAAACCGAACTCGTCTATTATCCAATTGAAGGCTCTTACCTATTTGCTTAGCTCAATCCAGGTGGTGACTCTTTTTTTGGCCGAGCAGTGTATGATATATTTTGGTAACTGCAATCTGTCACTACGCTGGGCTTGCTAATATAGTGGTAAACATACATCATCCACTGAAGTTGATTTATTTCACTTACAAGGTGATTTTTTCAACACAGCCAGAGCATTAACTGGTTTAAACCATTCAGTTTAACAACCTTATTTGCATACCAACCAATCATTCTGGCAGCTAGTATGCGGAGGCTTGCTGATAATGTCATGAGCTGCTATGTATTGTGTGCGTGATCATTAGGCTATTAAAGTTTGGGCGTGGCCATCTTGGCAGCTAGTATGCTAGCTAACGTTAACTAAGGAAAATATTTGTAAATGATCATCACATTAAAGCATATGATTTGATTTTTGCCCCAACTCTATTAACTGAGCTAGCTGTAATATGCATGAACATCCGAGGCTTCATGCAAACTGCAACCCATGTGTGCTTGCAGATTTCAGAGACGTTAGCTAGCTTGCTAGTGAGTCTAAAAGCAATCGCTTACAGCTAGCTAGCTAGCTATAATGCCTACTGGAGAAGCTCTTACAGCCCTGATTTGTTGCTTTCAACGCCAGCTCACACACACGCCCTCTTTCACCATTGATCAGCAGCTTTTTTAGCCTAATGAACAAACTGACAGTTCACCCTGAGACATGCTATTTCATAGCTAGTTAAAGCAGCATTATCCTTATATGCGTGCTATAGCGTATTACACTACTCCAGATAAAACGCTATTCGCCTTCCCACCTGCTGACGCTAGTTAGGGGAAATGTTTGTCATCATTTTTATACTTAATCGCTGTGATTCGGTTTTTGCCCTAGCTTCACAAGCTAGCTAATAACAGCGATTGCTCTTGTGCTTGCAGATTGTTCTTGAGCTAGCCAGGTAATGAGCTATCCATTTAAATCTCCCAGAAATCTGATAGTACTCTTGGGATGTACAAAAGTGCTGCTAAACATATCAAAGAAGTTCATATTTCAGCAGGTTAAGTTAGCAAGTGAGGAACATTGTTTTCAGCCAGTCATCAAAACTGCTCCCATTGCTACGTGGCTTGGGAATTGCGATTAAACTAGGAACAGCGGCAGCCTGACTGCCGGCCCTTTATCAGACCGTTCTGCATGATGCATACATTGTGCATGTTTCAGGAGTGGCGAACTGTCAACTCGGCAAGCACAAGAGTAATCGTCAGCTAGCAAAACCGAATCACAGCGATTTAGTATAAAAATGATGACAAACATTTCCCTAACTAGCGCCAGCAGGGTCGGAAGACGGATAGCGTTTTATCTGGAGTAATGTAATACGTTACACGCATGGAAGGATAATGCTGCTTTAACTAGCTATGAAATAACATGTCTCAGGCTGAACTATCAGTTTGTTCTTTAGGTAAAAGAAGCTGCTAATCAATGGTGAAAGAGGTCGGTAAAGTAGATGGCGTTTAAAGTGACAAATCAGGGCTGTAAGAGCTTCTCCAGTAGGCATTATAGCTAGCAGTACCGGGTTTATTGCTTTTAGACTCACTAGCAAGCTAGCTAACGTCTATGAAATCTGCAAGCATACTTGGGTTGCAGTTGCACAACACTGCCGCGAAGCCTCGGATAAGTTCATGCATATTACAGCTAGCTCAGTTAATACAGTTGGGGCAAGAATCAAATCATATCGCTTTAATGTGATGATCATTTACAAATATTTTCCTTAGTTAACGTTAGCTAGCATACTAGCTGCCAAGATGGCTACATCCAATGCTCAACATAGCCTAATGCGCGACGGCACACAATACATAGCAGCTCATGACATTATCAGTAAGCCTCCGTATGCATAAGCGCTACCCAGAAGCTGATTGGTTGGTATGCAAATAAGGAACATGGTTTCGCCGCGCGCCCCTAATAAGTGACGTCCCTAGCGAAGACCCGCCTTGATGAGACGCTGACAGATTGCATTTTAATTTTCATTGTGTCCCAAAAAGAGCGTGGTGACATGTATTTGAAAATGCAATGGACTGGGAGGCGCTGTTTCCCTTACTGCGTTTGAATATTGTCCCATGTATTGCAGGATAAGTCTTTGAAAATGAAATGTCAAATGTCGTCAACATTATTATATCATTATTATTTCCAAGTGATTAGAAAACAGCATTTTCATTATCATGTTGACCCTAAAAGAGCGTGATGACATGTAAATGTAAATGCAATAGGGTGGGGGTGCTGTTTTGCTTATTGCATTTGAATATTGTCCACTGTATTGCGGAGCATGACTTTGAAAATTAAATGTCGATCAGCTTTTCATTATCATTTGAATATAGTCATAGATTTCCCATATGTGTATGTGAAAATGAAAGTGATAACTGGATTAATGCATTTTCAATTTAATATTGTCTCAAATAACTCATTCATAAGTGGAAAATTATAATGCAATAGTGGGATTACATTTTCATTTGAATATTGTCCCCTATGGGCTTCCATACTCATGGATTACTGTCATGACATTAAATGAGCACGTTTCATTACAAAGAAAGTAACTTACTTGTGGTCGTTAACACGCTTGTACTTCGCAAATCGTCCTTTTTCGGAATGCTGGTCTTCCCCGAGGCAAATGTACTTTTCTTGCCAGCTTCTTTACACCAAACGCAGTAGCGCTTCCGTGGCCCGTCGGCATTCTCGGAATGCTCCAGCCATGGAAAATCCTGGAACCATTTGGGCTGAATAGCCCGTCTTTTTCGTTTCTGTCGTGTGGCTGCTCTGAAACTTTAGCCTTCTTTGATTGGGGAGGATTAATTCCCCCCAACGAAATCATGAAGTGATCGCTGTGCCCAATCTTGATTTAGCTGAGCAGCCATTTTAGCATCGCAATGTAATTATTTAACGAATATACTGTAACTAATATACTGCTGCTCTTGGCCACAGTTCAACACGTTCCCGCGAAAAGTATAATTTTGGCTTCTCGCTGTCTGTGATTGGCTAAGGGCGCTGCTCATAGTAAATTTTAATGATACATTAGTGGTCCACGGTGCAGTGCGTGGATCTCAGGGTGATTCTGTGTGTGATAACAGCAGGGATGTTTTATGCGTTTCGTTTCCGACAGAATTTAGAAGATCGCCATGACAGGATTATTTTGCCTCTTCTTCAAAATTTCAGCCTTCGCCAGCGTGGCTTATTCACCTCAAAATTTCTTCGCCACAACGTTATTTTGTTCGCATTTGCGAACGTGGCGAGCGGCTAGCGCGGCCCCTGCATTGTAGGACATTGTTGAAAATTATTAACTTAAATGACCTAAAAATTATAGCATGAAAAGAGTGTGTGGTGAAGGAGTGTTGATCGGAAATTTTCTCTCGCTATCCCCCCAAGTGTCATGGTGGAAGTTTTTTCACGTGATTGTGACATCACGCCGACTGCGGGAATAGCCTATGGGATCGAACAAAACCAGTCCCTTTTCAAAATGTGGATGCAAAAACTGGACAATGCAACAACAATAACACCTCGAAACAAAAACAAATGAAACAATTCTTTGTCGATTAGTGGGCCTACTGAAATAATTTAATATCAACAAGTACCTTAACTATATTTCTCCGATCAGATCTCTCTTTCCTTTTAGCTTGCGTTGGTGTGAGATCTTTTCATTTGTAGGGAAACACAGAGCGAAGTCCACATCATTTGGGTCAAAGAAGTTGGGCCATTCGCTGACAAAATGAGTAGCCTACTGCAGGCTCTAGTGTGATCACTCGAGACAAAGTTCTTCCGATTTATAGCTCTAATCCACGCCTGTTGTCTCTTGCCATGGGGAACACTAAAAAACCTTATGCCCCCGTCTTTACGATACCGGTTTGTGCACTCCACCACACAGCAAGTAGCCACTATATTTCCTTTTGCCCCACATCAGCTTTATAGCGCATGCGTGCACAGACTTCCGGCCTTAAACCGAACTCGTCTATTATCCAATTGAAGGCTCTTACCTATTTGCTTAGCTCAATCCAGGTGGTGACTCTTTTTTTTGGCCTAGCAGTGTATGATATATTTTGGTAACTGCCGTGCTGGTCACTCGCTGGGCTTGCTAATATAGTGGTAAACATACATCATCCACTCATCAAGTTGATTTATTTCACTTACAAGGTGATTTTTCAACACAGTAAACCAGAGCATTAACTGGTTTAAACCAGTTCAGTTTAACAACCTCATTCTGACTTTTTTTGTGCGTGATTTTTTAAAAGATAAATGTTTTGTGAAAATACATAATACTCTTGCATCAAATGACCTTGCTCACAGAAACCACTGGTTGAACTTGTTCTTGTAAGCGTTAGTAAAGAAGTAAACATTAAAGAGCTAATGACACCTTACCATATATATTTCTGAAAATATCCCCAAAATTTCATTAGAAAAACCTTTCCACATGTAATGAACAGATTATTTGCTCATATTTTCTTTTGATGGAATGCCTTGTTGCCAGCAAGGAATATTGCGGATATGACATTAGCAGCAGAGATTGGTCCAGATGAAGCAAGCGAAACACATTGAAACATTTGGAGTCCTGTTGTTCTTTCAGTCCGGCTTCACATTTTTTTTTCATAATGCTGCGACGTTTCGTAGCAGGATTTTGCAGTAATACAGAAGAATTGGGTTTTAGTTATTTAAATATCCCAAATAAGAAGTGGGACGGACCAGAGTTACTAGGTCTATGGTACATACTGCCACTGCCGCCGACTACAAATGGGGAATTGGGGAAATTGACCTCGCAACTCCAAGGTTGGGGGACATTGCTCTTCCAATTCTGACTGTGTAGGAAGCAAATATTTATTCTTGAGGACTGAACAAGTCAGTTTAAGGACTTGTGATTCACTGTACTTTTTCTGATTTGGAGCCAAAGTGGACCCGTATGAACTCTTGATTTCTGGGTTTCAGGATGCTGTTCAGCAGGTTAAGAGGGGTGGGAAAAACAATCTAATTGACGTTATTCAAAGCTTAACCTTAATTTGCATTGGCATCAAATCAGCTGTAAGAAAAGGCTGTTCGCACAATCAAGGGCGTAGGTTTAATTTGAGAGTTGGTAGGGACACACGTGCAATGTGAGCATGCAAAGCGCGCGAGCTGGAAATTGTTTTGCTATAATCTGAGTGCAAATACTGCCTTCTCCGTACACAGAGATTATCCAAATAAGTGTTTCTTTGTTCTTTATGATTCTTAGCGAGGTGCCTCCATAGGTTTTATAGATAGATGCAATATTCATGAACTTGTTTTTCTATTTTGAATCCAAAGGCTTTTGATTTGATGATTTTTTTGAATACAAGCGGTCTAAGGTTAATTACGTTCTGATGCCATGCACATAATTAACGCTGTATAAATCTGACCTTTGCAGACCTTCCCAATTTAATTGCTTCAAGCAAAAAGCTCAAATTTTTCATTATTACAAGCATTCTTGTAGCCTATATAAACCCTGGCACTCCGTAGTGCTCCTAAAACTACTATTGATACTCTGCCACTCCCAATTACAGGGTGGGAGACCCCAGGTGTAGGTAAGTGTTGAGTTAAGAGGACAAACAAGGATTCCAATATAAAAGATTTATTAACCAGAAGGTTGGAGAGCAGTTATACAGCTTTTAATGCAATAAACATTAAAAACAGACATGAAAACAGCACAGGTCATTCTTTGATAACACCAAAATACAGCCCTGTTAGAACCATAGGATGCTTGGGAAGATTTCAACACATTTACACTCCCAGTGGCAATGAGCTACACACGCACACAATAATTAGAGTTCACGTACAAAAAGACCAACTCAGGTTTATAAACCATAATGTGTGAAAAGGAAAAAAAACAAAGACACAGCAATAACAGCACAATAATTTAGGGTGTGAGTAAAACTTCCATGCAAGTAGGCTACCGTTCCAATCAATGGTCCCAATTTATGCTAATCTTGGAATAACCCGGCACTGAAATCGCTTTAGCATAAAAAAGAAAAAAAAAAAAAACTTCTTTACAAGGAGACGTATGGCTAATTAGCCAAGTAGCCGCCACTGCAGTTACTCAGTTTGGCTAAACTTAGCCAGTGAGCAAGATAAAATGACCATTGTACATCGTAATAAAAAAAGAAAAGCACTGGCAGTAATAAAACACGCACAATTCTAAAACAAAGAACAGCGGCTGGCAGCAACGCCCAAGAGTTGTGAACACTGTAAAAGGACACACAATTAGTTTCCTTTTAATACATATTGTACGCAAACTTTCCTAATGAAACATTTTAGATGGTTCGAGCACCTACCCCGCTGTTAACCAGGGGTCAGAATCAATCGCTGGGTTTATTAGCAGCTCAATTTCAGCATTGCCTGGATAGTAAACAAAATAATGTTATTTTCCTTTCACCAGGTACTACGTTTCCCTGAAGTACGATTCATGAAAGCAGCCGGCCATGTAGCATTACATGCTCAATATGGGCCTACCTGTATTTGCTCATCTCTCCATGTATCATTTACAGCTCGAGTTTCACCCGTAATCTCAGGACACAGTTCTAATAAAACAGACAAAGCATATCGTAGGAATACTCGTACTAACTAACAGAACAATCCGTTCAAGAAACACCGGCTTACCTACAAGCAGCAAACAAACAGTCCACCACAAGCAAACTCCTCTACATACTAATGGAGGGACCTAGGTGATAGTTGCCCAGTGCTATGCCTGCACTATATATGCACAGATTTAAGGGGGCGGTATCAGTTTAACTAACCTAAGCGGGTAGTACAATACAATTAACCTCAATTGTCTCACTGCCCACATTCGCCCCCCACAAATGCATCGATGCCCCGACAATGAACTGACTTGCAAAACGATCCTTGCCTTGGCTTGTAACGCCTTCTATGGCTTAAGGCTAGCAACTATTAAACTACCACTTAAACTGCCCCCTCTTTGTGCTAGTGACTAGTAGGGCAACCGATGTGGGTTAGAATGGATGCCAGCAGTGCTTCGAGTACTGCAGCGTAGGTCAGGAGCAGGCGGTGATACTTGTTCTTCACTGATTTCTGTGCCACTTCCTGAGTCTGGTCCAGGGCTCCCAAAGTCCAAGGAGCTTTCATGATCCTCAGGTGCAGGCCTCTGCATCCCTGATTCTCTCCTCTCGCCGTCTTCAAGGACCACCATCATGGACTCTTGTTCTGAATCACTTATGACAGCAACAGGAACACAGTCTTCCACCTCGTGAACTGGGCTTGCTGGCTAGGCATCCAGTTCTTCCCTTCTCAATGCCCTCCTCAACTTCGTCCGATGTACTCTGCGAACAGGGCCATCTTGATGAGCAGGTGCAATGGTGTACACTGCCCCCTGGTCTCGGGGTCGATCCACCAGCCTATAAAGACAGGAATGCCAGATGTCTTGGATCTTACTTCTCCCTTGCACTTGGTGGTTCTTCAAATAAACCAGCTCACCTTCTTCCAGGCCAGGATCTGTCACTCGCTGATTATGCTTTCGATTTTGCTTTTCGGTCTTGGCCTCCAGTTGCTGCCGAACATAATCATACACCACCCTTAAAGATTCCTGGTGTTGTCTTACCCATTCCTCAGGGGTTTCTTGGCTTGGGCCTTCTTGCTCAGTACAAAGGATAAAATCTACAGGGAGCTGGGGTTCCCGGCCAAACATAACATAATATGGGGCCAAACCAGTAGTGTGATGGGCAGTGGTGTTATACGAGTAGGTTACCTGAGATAAATATTGGGGCCAGCGTTTTTTTCTGTCTAGTGGTATAGTGCGCAGGAGGTTGTGGAGTGTGCGGTTAAACCGCTCGCACTGTCCATTATTTTCCGGGTGGTATGGCGTAGTCCTGGTTCTCTTAATTCCATATATGTCACACAGCTTTTTAATGACTTTACTTTCGAACTTACGGCCTTGGTCTGAGTGGATACGACTCGGGACACCAAACAGATGGAACCACTGTCTCACCAACACATCTGCCACAGTGCTGGCCCGCTGATCTCTTGTTGGTATAGCCTGAGTAAACTTGGAAAACACATCAGTAAATACAAGGACATGTTCTCTCCCATCACCAGCCGGTTCAAGCATTGTAAAATCCATTGCCAGGATCTCATTGGGTCGAGATGCCTGCAAACTTCCCCGGTAGGCTCGCACCCTGGGGCCTTCCTTTGCCAAGATACATCTCTCACAATTACAGCACCATTCCTCCACATCCCTTGACATACCTGGCCAATAACTATGATCCCGGGTAAGTTGCAAAGTGCGGTCCACACCCTGATGTCCATGGCCATCATGCACACTCTGGAGGACTTGCTCTCTGAGGCACTGAGGAAGTAGGATTTGAAATGGTTCTCTACCACCCCCTGGAGGGTAGATCCTACGGTACAGCACACCTTCTCTTTCTACTAGGCGATCCCACTGGCGTAACAACTCCCTACTTTCCCGACCCAACTTATCACGTTCTGCGGGCCCAGGGGTTCGGCCTTCCCTCCAGTACTTCAACACGGGACCAATAGTAGGGTCTTGATTCTGCAAGGAAGACAACTCTGATTGTGAATGACCAGGCAAGGCAGCACTCTTATGGATGCAGGCTTCTTCACTGCTAGGAAGGCAAGTGAATGGAGAGTGGTGTACGGCTCTGGGGACAGTTGTCCCAGATGTGACCCAATCAATGTATTGCCTAGACAAGGCGTCAGCATTACTGTTAATACGACCTGGGCGGTATTCCAAGGTGTAATCGAAAGATGCCAGTTGGGAGACCCATCGCTGTTCCAGCGCTCCCAACTTAGCAGTCTGAAGATGGCATAAGGGGTTGTTGTCAGTATAAACTGAGACATTATTACCCAAAAGATACTCACAAAACTTTTCTGTAATAGCTCATTTAAGAGCTAGAAATTCAAGCTTCACGGAACTGTAATTTTCCATATTTCTTTCTGCCGGCTTAAGGCTTCGACTAGCAAAGGCTATGGGTCGACGTCTACAATCTTGATCTTGGGAGAGCACTGCGCCAAGCCCACCATGGCTGGTGTCAACCTCGAGAATGAAAGGTTTTTTAAAGTCTGCGTATGCCAAGACTGGAGCTGTAATCAGGCGTTCTCTCAGAGCCAGAAATGCTTGTTCGCAATCATCCCCAGCGGAGGACAGCGGGGTCTTTGGGGTCTTACCCTTCTTGTGTGATCCATTCAATTGTGCCACCAGACAATGGAGGGGGGCTGCTACCTTGGCAAAACCATCCACAAACCTACGATAATAAATGGCAAATCCAAGGGACGAGCGCAACTCTGCCAGGTGTGGAGGTTGCCTCCATTCACGTACTGCCACTACCTTGTCTGGATTTGTAGCCACACCATGTTCAGAGACAACATGCCCAAGATATTTCACTTGCTTTTTAAAGAAGTCACATTTGGAAAGTTTTACCTTCAGACTTCGTTGATCGAGACGGGAGAAGACTTCCTCCAAACGCTCCAGATGTTGGGGAACTGTAGATGAAAAAGCTACAATATCATCCAGATATAACAAAACAGACTGAAAACATTGGTCCCCGAATATGCGCTCCATTAACCGTTGGAAAGTCCCTGGAGCATTACATAAGCCAAAAAGCATACAGTTAAACTCAAATGACCCAAATGGGGTACAAAAGGCAGTTTTGGCTTTGTCTGCTTCCGCCATGGCCACTTGGTCGTACCCGCTGGCTAAATCCAACGTCGAGAACCACCTTGCTCCTGTGAGGGCATCCAGAGATTCTTCAATCCTTGGGAGGGGATACGCATCCATCCGTGTCTTGGCATTCAGCTGCCGGTTGTCCGCACACATGCAAAGGCCTCTGCCTTTCTTCATCACCAGCACATTAGGGGAAGAGTATGGGCTACAACTTTCTCTAATCACCTGGTTGTCTAGTAGCTGTTTGATGTGCGTCCTAACTGCATCGTACTGGGAGGGGGGAATGCGCCGATAAGGTTGTCGCACCGGCGCCTCATCTATGAGCGGGATCCAATGTGTGATGAGATTGGTACATCCTAAGTCACCCTCCCCTTTAGAAAATAGGTGCTGATATTTAGTTAATAACCGCCTAGCGTCAGCATTTTCTTCAGGGGTAATCCCCGTGAAATTAAGATCTTCAATATTAGCTACAAGGTCACCATCCTGATCTACAAACTGCTCTGAAACATATACAATACCTTCTCTAGTAGACTCATTTACAGAAATTTCTATGTGGGGGGGGTTACCAGCGAGAATGTCTCCACTGTTGACCAACTGCACAGTCCAGATCTAGCCACACATCAGACTTGCCTATGTTAGTGACAGGAGCATAAAGGGTACCTTTCTCATCGTGGACTAACGCAGGAGAGGTGAGTAAGCCCTCTGGAAGACAGCCATCCAATGGGTCAAACAAAAAGTCCATTGGGGGAACCTGGGGACAAGTAACAGGGACCATTGACAATGTTCCTGCAGCAACACGTATGGGAAGTCCACCCTGAACCCGCACTTTATATGCTGAGGATGAACTTACAATGGCCTCAATTCTCTGACTGTGGCGAAGGGCATGTTTCCACACCTGTTCAGCAGACTGCACTACTGGGCTCTGAAATAAGCTGGAACCATATTGTTCAAATAGTTCACGGTAGCACCCAGTGATAATGTTCATGCCAAGAATACCAGGGGTGGCCTTCTTACTACTCTTGACAATATCATCAGGTGGATCCTTCACAATCAATATACCCCTACTTGGAAGACACCTATCCAGTACCTTTACATCTAACTCAATGTGACCCAGGTAAGGTATGTCCAACCCATTAGCCGCTTTAAGACCCAGCCATTTGCACTGCTGTAGTTCGTGTTTAGACAAATGAGAAAAGTGTTCAACAAAACAGCTTTCTGTGATAGTGGTAACCATGGATCCAGTATCTAACAAACAAGAAACTTCTACCCCACCCATGGATACCATCACTACAGCACACGGTCCAATCAATTTATCCATTGCCTCAGCACGTTCAGTATTGGAGTCTGTATGCCCCCCTCCCAGTGTGTGACTCAGCACGCTGGGGGGTTCTAGTTTCCCGATTGTGCAACCTGTACACTGGCGGCATTTGCCTGTGCTGGTAGTGGTGGGTCCCCTTGCATACAGTAACGAGCAATGTGGCCTGGTTGTGTACACTTTATACAAATGGGTCGGCCATCAGGGGCTCTTTGAAAGCGTCGATCCCTGACAAAAGGTCCACCCCTACCTTACATTAGAATGTAAAGCCTGTGTGATTGCATCCATTTGGGCTTGTTGTTTAAGAAGCATGTTCTTCAACTCTGCCAATTCAGATTTGTCTACCCCAACCGCCTCACTAGTAGCGGTAGCCTGAGCTTCACAGGTCTGTGGAAGGGAGCGTACATACTTTTCTCTTGTAGACTGGCCCTCCTCGAACCATCGGATTGCCTCTTTACGAACATCTAGTATGGAAAGCTGTGCATTCTGCCTCACCATCCTCTTCAGCTCTCTACGTAGCATGTGGTCTCTCACATTTTCACAAAACTGGTCTCGCAGCAGGATCTGTGGATTGGACATAGCCTGGGGGTTACAGCACCTTACTTGTTCCATCAATGTCATGAAGGCACGAGAATGATCCTGCAAGGATTCTCCCTCTCTCTGCTTTCGGTCAAAGAATCTCTGCTGTAAAGACACATAGGATTTAGAACACCCATACAATTCCTGCAACACTGCAATGATCTGTTTAGCATCCTCCCTTACACTTTGCTCTCGAAATTTAATCTCAACACGGGCAGGCCCTTCTAAATGATCATAAACAAATAAAGCTTCATCCAGCTCAGACATGTGTCGGGTCCTTAAACAACTCTCTACCTCTTCCACCCATTCATCCACAGTTACAGCCCCAGCAGCTAAAGATCCCGAAAATTTGGAGCACCTTCTCTCTCTAGGGAGATAGACAACCTGTTCTCTTTGTGGTGGGGGCACAGATACATCACCAGGAGATGCTAAAGTTGGGTTTGATGGCTCCTGCTTTTCAATTTGGCCTGACAGTCTCATTTTCAGCTCGGAGTTGTGCCACCTCTTCCCGTAACCTCTGTATCTCCTCTTCCATTTGTGGACCAGTGACACGGTCTACTCTGCTCAGTTCAAAAGGTTGGGTCACGAGGTGGCGGGGCGGAACAACATTATGCAGTCAGTCCACTAGGAGGGGGTATCGTCTTCACTGCCAACAGCTGTTCTTTATACCCACATTTTTTTTAAAGAGGATAAAAAAAATAAAAACTGTGCTGCCAGTGCCCAGCACACAGCACAGAACGGATTTACTTTGCTCAAAGTTGTGAGCATGCACAGTAATTACATTGGAGTGTCGTGTTGTATAACAGTTCTTGTATTTCAACCAACACTGGGACTGGTATCCAACTGCACGTATTTGTCAAGCAAGTTGGTGTTTTACAAAACATTTTGGTTCGAGGTCAAATCTTGGTTTTGCTTTGTTTTAGCAAATGAGTTAGCTTAGCAAGCTATCGGGCTACTTGAATTCTAGTTGGCTGGCTGGCTACCTCGCTAACTTGGCATATTGTGGAATGCTGTGCTAACTTTACGCCACATGTAACATGACCCATGTCTTCCAAATAGTTCAGTTTTTGATTTATCAGCCCACTGAATATTAGCGCGTTGGATGTGGGATAGCTGGATATTTTGCGATAACTCTCTAGCTGGCTGGCTAGCTGGTTTGTTAGCTAGCTAGCTGCTGGCAAGCGTTTCCATATAACATTAGCTGCGGACTTGGAAGTATTGAAGAGCGATCGACCAGCACCCACGAATGCTGGATAGAGTATCTTTTGCTCTCAGGGAGATCTTGTTGAACGGTAAACAACCCGATTATCGCCCAGACGTCGTGAGTCAGCGGGAACTGGACAGTTCTTCTGGTGTGTATATTATCACTCATAGTGACAATGACTAAGTGTACTAAGTGCAAAGATAAGGTGGATAGTGTTGTGTGTCAGATATGTCAACAGAAGATGCTAATAGATGACAGTCTGTTGATGTATGTATCAAGCTATGCTTCACGTTCCACACGGCTCAACACGAGGAGCATTGTCTTGAACTACTACTCAGATGATGCCATCGTGAGTACAAGGCAGCTGCTTGAAGAAAGTGTTAAAGATCACCTTCCTGACCATCCTGCTATTGGTGTGAAGAGAACAGAATCTGTTAAGCGAACAGCCAATGATGCCATGGTGGATGACATCATAGATGTGATGCTGGCTATTCGCAAGTTGAAGGGCCCTGGTCTGCCGCGCTTCGTGTGCAGCAATGCCAAGACGCTGCCAACTACCGGTCCTGAACAAGCAGGTAACATGCTGACTGTACTAGAAGACCCGTCTTCTCAACAGGAACAGATCAGGCAGATGCAGGAGACCATGTCTTTGTTGCGCATCGAGTTGGACAGAGTGACAAGGAAGCAGAGTGAGGTCGCACCTGGTATGACTGCTACAGCACATCAGACTGGTGGTGCACAAGGGGAGCCCATCACTTCACACAAGGCTAGAGGTTCTGACAAGGAGCAGCCCAGCAGGGAGACTGAGAGTGCTGCATCACCTGCCGGGGCCAATTCTAGCACAATACAGACAAGCGACAATGCAAGATCGTATGTTGATGCTGTCAGATCGACCTCTGAAAATGATAGCAACAGTGACGATGGCTTCTGGACACAAGGAAGACGTGGCAAGAAAGGCACGAACACAGAAGCAGAGAAGAAGCCTGTCAAGAAACCCAGGGTTGGAGGAACTGGTGACTCGAGTGTCCTGCGTGCTGGCCCCAGCAGATTTCAGGTACAAATCACCAATGTGAACAGTGAACAGAGTACGGAGACTATCAAGCGCTATATCAGCAGCAAGGGAGTTGATATTATTAGTGTTGAAGATAAGACCTTTGATGGTTGGGACACTAGGCAGTTTGTGATTACCTTCTCATATGAACACCATGACACTGTTCTGAAAACTGAATTCTGGCCTAAGAAGATTTACTTCAAGTGTTGGTTTCCAGCGAAAGTGAAGAAATACCAGTAATCTCAGGATGGCCTGTACTCTCAGGATTTCGTCTTACAATAGCACTGGGACGCCCTGGGATAAACAAGTTTTTATAAGAGACTTCTGTGATAACTATAAACCTGATCTTATGTTCCAACAGGAAACGTGGTTACTGAATGCCAGCATGTCAGTGTTGAATGACTTACACAGAGACTATATTGGGAATAGTGTGTCAGGCACTCCTGATAAAGAACTGATACTTGGAAGACCTAAAGGTGGAGTTGCCATTCTTTGGAAAAGATCCTTGTGTAACTCTGTCAAGTTTTACAAAATTCCTAACACTGATAGAGCTTTCGCTGTGACTGTGGGTAATGAACAATTGCTCTGTATTAACGTTTATTTACCTGTGGATAACCAGAGCAAAACTCACATCTCTCAGGAATTTTTAGATACACTGGATGCTATACAAGTTTTCATGGAATAATGTGATTTTAGACATGTAGTCTTAGCTGGTGATTTAAATGCAGATTTCAGTCGCCACAACTCTCATGATGTGTATCTCAGGAACTTTGCTTCAATTAACAATTTTGTGTGCTCAGTGGACCTACCTGTTGCTGAGAGGGGTTACACCTACCATGACCCCTACAATGGTTGCTTCTCCTGTATTGACCACTTCGCTGTGAGCTCTGGTTCAGCTGACTGTGTCATGTTTGTGATGAGATGTAACGAGCATGACAATCCTTCCAAGCATCTGCCGCTGACTATGCAGGTGCGACTTGGTGACTGTCTGCTTGGGATTACTGGAGCTGACTGCAGAGATTACGTGTGCCGCGACAGACCTATTGCATGGCATAAAGTGACAGATCATGACAGAGAAGAATATCAACGAAAGCAAGACCTGTGGCTCTCTACATCATCAGTTCCTGATGTTGCCATGTGTCGTGACCCTGCATGCAGTGATGAGAGTCATCGTGCTCAGATTGATGATTGCCTTCAAGACATTGTGGACTGTTGTTTGTGCTAAGGTGAGCACTTTCCACGTGTCGCACAGAAGAAGGTGAAGAAGCCGTACTGGAGAACTGAGGTCAAGCCCTATAGAGATGACAGTCTGTGGTGGCATAACTTGTGGCTTCAGTGTGGTGAACCGCGGACCGGCCCCGTCTATGAGAACAGGATGCTTGCGAAACGACAGTACATGTATGCTGTCCGCAGATATAAACGTAGAGAAGATCAGCTTCGAAAAGACAGGATGGCTGAGGCCATTTGTGAGAACAATACATGGGACTTCTTTAGAGAAGTGAAACGCTTGAAAGGAAAGAAGACTTGTGCCCAAAGTGTTGATGGACTGGTTTCATCTGGTGAAATTGCAGAACACTTTGCTCATAAATATGAGGATCTGTATAATTCTGTGCCATCTAACTCCTCAGAAATGTCAAGCATTTGCAACTATATTCAGAGGACCTGTAGAAATGCATTTGAATGTGATTTTGTGGTAACAGACACTGATGTTAGTAAAGCCACTGCTCAGTTGAAAGCCGATAAATCTGATGGACACTCAGGTTTAATATCCACTCATCTCCTCATATGTAGTGATTTGTTTAAATGTCACCTTGCAAGACTAATTACGGCAATTTTTACACAGTCATCAGCCTCAGTCAATGTTGTTAGCAACTATTACTTCAATTCCTAAAGATTGAGGTAATTTGTGGGATTCTGCAAACTATAGAGGTATTACTTTATGCAGTTCTATAAGTAAAATAATAGATATAATATTGCAACGGTATAAACACCTGTCAACTAGTGATATGCAATTTGCTTACAAACCAGGTCACAGCACATCATTGTGTAGTTTAATTGTGAAAGAAACAGTTAACTTATTTGAATAATGGTTCACAAGTCTATTCATGCTGTGTTGATTTGAGTCGAGCATTTGATAGTGTTAAACATAAGTTATTTCAAATCTTAATTGATAGACAGGTTTCTCCTGTAATTATTGGAGTCATTTACAATATGTATCAACATCAGTTAGTAATTGATCATTCACAGACTTTTAAAACTGTTAATGGTGTTAGACAGGGTGGAATCATTTCACCAATTTTGTACATATAGATGTTTTATTTAACGATTTAGAAAATGCTGGTCATGGTTGTTGGATTGGTTCTCAGTATTATGGTGCTGTAGGTTACGCAGATGATCTGAAGCTGTTATCTCCCACAGGAGATGGTCTAGAGAGTATGTTGAGAATTTGTGAGAATTTTGGAAAGTCATACGGTGTTAAATACAATTCAAAGAAAACTGTTTGCATATTGTATTCAAGACAACATGTAAATAATCCTCCTGAGGTTTACTTATGTGGAGACAAACTCTCATGGGTTGACAGTGTAAAGCATTTAGGTCATATACTACATTACAATGTAAATGAGACTCAAGATGTAAGAAGCAAAAAAAAAAAAAAAAAAAACCTTTATTCTCGTGTGAATACTGCTGTAGCAACACTTGGAAAATGTCAGGGCAATATTTTGCAAAAAGTTTAATACTCACTGTGCTCATTTGTATGGTACTGTGATTTGGAATTTTGATAAATCAGTTAAAGAATATGTTGTTGCTTGGAATAGGTCAGTAAGGAGATTGTTCAACGTTCCTTATACTTCACATACTAGATACTTACCCTATATTGTGGAGACACCTGGTGTGTTAGACCAAATTTATAGTAGGTTTGTAAAGTTATGTCAGACTATGGAGAATAGCTCCAATGTTAAAGTCAAGTATCTTTTTAAAGTATCTATGTTGTCAGCTAGATAGATAACTCGTAGAAATTTAAGAGCCATTGAAAAGAGGTTAAACTTAGATTTACAAGATGTCTTACAAACCGGTGTAAGTAGATTAAAAGTTTCAGATATGGATGATGTCACTGAGGCTGATAAATTATTTGTACGCTAGCAGAATTGAGATGGTGCTAAAGAATCCATGGTTTTAGTCAATTTGAGATCAATGATTTTATTCATTACTTGTGTACTTTTAATTAGCATTATTTTATTTGAATTTTTTTCTTACTCTTGTTATGTTTAAACCTCTCAAATGTATACATGTTATGATGAAAGAGTTAATAAAATATTATATCTATATAAATAAAATACAATAGCAATATCCCGTTCTCCAACCAACTGAAAAACCCAATCCTGCTGATTTACGCCAAATGTAAACCCTGGCACTCCGTAGTGCTCCTAAAACTACTACTGATACTCTGCCACTCCCATTTACAGGGTGGGAGACCCCAGGTGTAGGCAAGTGTTCAGTTAAGAACAAGTCGGCTACCGTTCCAATCAATGGGCCCAATTTATGCTAATCTTGGAATAACCCGGCACTGAAATCGCTTCAGCATAAAGAGAAAAAAAAAAAAAACAACTTCTTTACAAGGAGACGTATGGCTAATTAGCCAAGTGGCCGCCGCTGCAGTTACTCAGTTTGGCTAAATGTAGCCAGATAGCAAGATGAAATGACCATCGTACATCATAATAAAAAAAAAAAAAAAAAAAAAAAAAGCACTGGCAGTAATAAAACAAGCACAATACTAAAACAAAGAACAGCGGCTGGCAGCAACGCCCAAGAGTTGTGAACACTGTAAAAGGACACAATTAGTTTCCTTTTAATACATATTGTACGCAAACTTTCCTAATGAAACATTTTAGATGGTTCGAGCCCCTACCCTGTTGTTAACCAGGGGTCAGAATCAATCGCTGGGTTTATTAGCTGCTCAATTTCAGCATTGCCTGGATAGTAAACAAAATAACGTTATTTTCCTTTCACCAGGTACTACGTTTCCCTGAAGTACTATTCATAAAAGCAGCCGGCCATGTAGCATTACATGCTCAATATGGGCCTACCTGTATTTGCTCATCTCTCCATGTATCATTTACAGCTCGAGTTTCACCCGTAATCTCAGGACACAGTTCTAATAAAACAGACAAAAATTCGATGCATTTAAATCGGCGTTATTCAAAATGGCATACCAGTCAACTCTCTGGTACTCACGGCATGAGGCATATAAGTAGGCACCCACTTTGTTTCAGAAGAGCTAAAAAATGAAAGTTATTTTTTCAAATAAAACTTTATTTGATCTGATACCTTGTACCCAAAGGTAAATGAAATGAGCAATGTCAGAGCTTAAACATTTATTAACAATATGAAACCTGAGTTTTAGCACAACACCTCATTTTTTAAAACCAGTTGACTCCATATTTGACTGAATAAAAATGAAGACAATATAAAGGGATGCAAAACATATGATTTGTCTGTTCCAGTGACTATGTGAGAAGACCAGAAAATGAAAATTAGGATGTCGACATTCACATACGAAAAAATGTAGATGGTTTTGTCACAAAAAAGGATTGACTTTTTTAAGTCATACAAAAAAGTTCTTCTAAAATGTCTTCTACCCCTTTTAGATGGAAACAGTAAGGTTTCAAATGGTCGGTAAGACCCTTGCAACATATAAGAGTTGGAAGCATTGATTTAAGATGAACATCTTGCATGTACCAGACCTCTGAAGTTCATGTTCGCTGGATACAAAAACATGATGTACAGCTGGACACTCAAAGAACTATAAGAAAATTTCACAATATGAAGTTCTGCTTCATTATACACACACACAATAAAACTTATTTACAGAGTTAAAACAAATGAAATTTCCAAAAATCTAAGCAACAATGGTCTACATGTACCACCACTGGCGGATTAAGATATGCGCGGTATGGGCAGCCGCCCAGGGCGGCATCTTGACAGGGGGCGCTGGCGGGAGCGTAAAAAAAAAATAATTCAAATCACTGATTTGCTGCTGTCAGTGGATAATATACAGTAACTCCAGTCAGTGAATTTAAGATATGCGCCTGAGCGCCCTCTAGTCAACTCGGCAGGCTGTAGCCTGCGCCTCAAAAGAACGGAGGTCCCGGCGCAGGACCTTTGAGAGGAGAGGGGGGTCCCTTTATCAATCAAATATGCACTTCAGATTTTTGCTGTGTCTGCGCCAGAACTGGAATTTGGGGGTGCACAGACACATCCCTTTAAAACAATTTTTAGTCCTGACTTGTTCTCTGTCATTTTCTAAATCAACAATAACCTTCACTCCAAAAAGACTCCACACTATCAGGCGTAGCTAGTTCTCCCCGTTAAAGTAAGGCGACTATTATTCATTTGGACGCGCACTATGGTGCATTTAAATCACTGTTATTGAAAATTGTTCAATGGCGTTTCGAATGATCTTTTATTTCATTTCAACGATTTAAACGTTCACGTAGCGTAAGTTAGATCGCCTGATGTGTCGATAAATTAGAGCAGAACTTCCAGAGCAGTTTGTCTGTCGCAAAGAAGGCCTTACTGAATTTAGCCCATTATTTTGTTGCTGTTAGAGCGCATGGGGAGAGAAACCTTGTCTTCAATTGCCAATGGATTATTACTGTAATTGGAAAAAGTAAAAGAAATGATTGACAACTGGCCAGGACTAAGTTGTTAAAAAGGGATGTGCCCCCAAAATTCCAGTTCTGGCTCCGACACCGCATGCATGCATCTCATTGTTATTAAATTATAACCAACTGTATAATGAAATAGGCTGCTAGTTTTCCTTGTTGTTTATGTAGGAATTCCGTATCTAACCCCCACTTTTTTAGTTTAGTTTTTTTTTTTTTTATTTGCCAGAATGGTTTTATAAGGGGGCAACAGTATATTTTGGGGGTTTTATATGTGAGAAGGGGGTTTAGAAATTAAAACGTAATATCGGGAATGCATATGCTGCGCATGCCTATAGCAACCCGCTGTGTGATGGTTCCCGCCGTTGTACAGTAGCACTGGAAATTAAACTCTAAAGTTTCTTGACTGGATGTAGTTTGATGGTTTTACACACCCGAATGTTTCTCTGGGTACCCAAACATCAAGGTAAGCCAAACAAGCTCTGATTTCATTCGATATTGGTGGACGCTGAATACGAAAAGGGGAGGTTCACTCAGGGCACCAGCGTAGCTAGAACCGCCACTGTGTACCACAGATTATATCTCATAAATATCAATTACTGTGAGCTTGAGACCTAAAAGTCAAAATGTGAGGTACAGCCAGACACAGCGTTGGCTGAAAGTCCCTGCAGTCCTGAAGGAAATGTAGGAAACCATATTTTCTCATTTCTTTCCCACATACAGAAGAGCTATTTAATTTCAGTTTAAAATGAAAACCAGCCAGGAAACTCCTCATTTTTATGAGAAAACAAGAGAGACAAAAACTCCCTCAATTCTTGCCATCATATTCATGATGCTGACTTGGTGACATATAATCGCCTGGCTGCATGTGTGCAAGTGTTGGCCATCAAAAACAACTATTGGTCAAACATCCACATATTTCCCTCTACTGAAAACACCTCATAGATTAAGAAATATTGCGTTGTCTATTTTTTCGTGAAGTAAAATGCAAATGAGAAAATTTGGCATGAAACAAAAAAATCAGTCTTTTTTTCACATTCTCAATTTTCAACTCAGTCTAGCTCTCACCGAGTTCATAATAACCCATACAAAACATGTATTTTTAGATTTCTTATTTATTTATGAACAAGTAGTGATAAGTTTTTAGTCTATAAAGTCATGCTGCATGGAGAACAAGAAGAAAGACTACAAGACACATGGAAAAAGGTTGGTGGTACCGACTTATGTGCTTCATGCCTCACGCTTTTTAGTAGCATATCGCATTCTCACGCCGTAGTCAGCAATCTTACACTTAAAAAGAAAAGAGAAGATTAAAAATTTTAATTGGGCAAACAAAATTATATTTGATTGCAGAATCCCATTTTTCAATCAATCCACACAGTGCCAAGAGTGAAAGGCAATAGTTAGTTCTCATGTCGAATTCAAGTCCTTGTGCATGGTAGATTTTCAGTTTCACACGCGTTCACCTCAAGTAACATGGAAACCAATTTTGACTCTGGTCTTCTCACGCTTTTCTTTTCTCAGTGGTTGGAAGCTATGAAATTGCATAAAGACATTTACATTGGCCTTTTGTGTCACAGCTTAGGTCATGATTTTAGGGCTTTTTGTGTGTTTCTCTACCTCCCTTGAGTTCCCCTTCTCCTCCCCCCTGTGTGTCTGTGTGTGGCGTGAGCATGGCTACTCTCTTTCCAGGCTCCTGCTTCTCCACCTCACCTGTCCACAATCAACTCATCAAGCTCCACAGTATAAGAACCCTGGCACTCCCTCCACGCTTCGCCAGATTATTTTCCTATGCTTTTGGTAGATACTCTGTCGGCCACTGCAGTGTTTTACTGGAGTAAATTTTGAGATTCCTCTCTGTGCTTCCCCAGTTCTCCCTAGAAATAACCATTGTGTTTCCCTGTGTCCAGGATTCCTCCGGTTCTCTGTGTTCCACTGCATGCCCACACCACACCTGCCAGCCTGCCTACTCACCTGCCTTCAGCTTTCTCAACCATCATCATCCCACTTTACCCCCCGGACCTCAGCACCTGCCCCTCTGCCACACCATTGCTGTTTGCCGCAATAAACCCACCTTCCTTATCTATAACTCGCAGTGGCGGTGCCAGAGATTTTTTCTTGCTGGTGCTATAGTGGGGCTGACCCACACGGAAAGAACCTATATGAACATCTAGGTTTTAATATAGGGCCACAGATAGGTTTCGCATATATGCGACATACATAAAATTGGCCGTTTTCATATATTATATCATACGCTGCCAGGCCAAAAAAAAAAGTTGCACACTCAAATATTTAATTGGAACCCCTGTAGCTTTGATTACAGTGCATATTCGTCTTGTCATTGTTTGGACAACTATATGCAATGCCAGAAAATTTATTTTCGATCAGAAATGCCATAATTTTTGGCCGAGATCTTGTCTTCTCGACATAATGGTTGAACCACTCGGTGGTCTTTCTTGAGCACATCCCAATAACTTTTAATATGTTTAAGGTCAGGACTTTGTGGTGGCAAATTTGTTTGTGAAAATGATTCCTCATACTTGTTTTTGTCATTCGTGGTTTTCTTTGCTAAATACAGGCCAATAACTTGCCCGTTCTGAAATACTGTAACATCTTTTCCACCATCAAGGGATGTATCTTCCGACATGATTTTTTAAGAAATGAGTAGCAATGCACTTCATCAGTCAGGGTTAAAATGATTATTGCCAGCTGAAACATATTAATAATCGTAATAATGATCCAATTATAGAATTTGTTCATTAATTTCCAAACGGTGACTTTTTTTTTTGGCTGGGCAGTGTATATGTACCTAATTATATATGAAAACGGCCAATTTTATGTATGTCACATACATGCGAAACCTATATGTGGCCCTATATTAAAACCTATGTTTGTTTTTTTTTTTTTTTTTAAAGTTGGCATCTCCAATCCCACCCGAGTCTGGGATATCCAATTAGGGAACTATAGTACTTCGGCTTTTTCGCATTCATCAGATCGGCAATACGTCATCCACAGTGGGCCCTGATGGCCACGCCCCGTTTAGGTGGAAAACAATCCTGCTTCCTGCATAGACATTTTTTTTTTTTTTTAATTTGTTTTTTCATTTCGGCATGATTGTACAGTCATTCCATGACAATTTCAACACAACATGTATCATGACCGAAAGGGTCGCGGGAGAAGCGAAATCGCTTGTCAAAGTCCCACCCCCAACTCCCAGAAAAACAGTTTGATTATGGGTAAGATATCATAAAGATTTATAAATCACAACAGAGCTGAGTGTCTATTTACACTACGCTTTAAACGTCACAACATAAAATCATAGAGATTTATGACAGTCATGAAGAGTTTTAATCACAATATAGCTGAGTGTCTATAAACAACCCCTATTGTTTATGCCGTTATGGTTCTGTTTAATTTATCCAATGCCATTTTGTTGGATAAGTTCATAGTTATTCAAACATGCACATTTCAGAAGATACTTAAAGTCTTTCAAATTGTCTGCCCTTCTGATATCGTGTTCAAGTATGTTCCATGCACTGACTCCAGCCACCGATAAGGAGTGTTCACTCCGAGTCGATCTGACCCTTCTAGTTTGCAACAACATTCTGCTTCTTAGGTCATGAAGGCATTCACGCTGGAGAAATAGGCATTGTATATTTCTAGGCAATTCTTTGTGGTATCCTAAATATACAATTTGCAAGGAGTTGAATTTTATTATATCCTGCAATTTAAGAAACTTTGCCTTAATAAACAAATCGTTTGTATGAGTTCCATAGGGAACGTTATGAATAATTCTAAGGCCTTTTTTTGGAGTTTAAACAATGATTCTATTGTATTATTATAAGTGTGTCCCCATACTTCAGCGCAGTAGTGTAAGTGGGGTGCTATGAGTGCTGAATAGATTATTTTAAGGGACTTGTATTTTAATAATTTTTGCATTTTCCAAAGAATAGACACGCTTCTAGCTAACTTTCTTTGAACCAAGTTTACATGTGGTTTCCAGCTTAAGAGATTATCTAGTATAACTCCCATGACTTTATATTCGTTTACCCTTTCAATGCTGGTACCATTTACCTTTAAGTCTATGTCGTCCTTTAGGCCTTTTTTTTTCCCCAAATATCATAAATTTGGTCTTTCTAAGATTTAATGATAATTTGTTTACATTAAACCACGTGTGAAGTTTAGACATTTCTTTATTAACCACTTTTGCCAATTGCTTGAGATCGACACCTGAACAAAAAATAGTCGTGTCGTCTGCGTAATAAAATTAGTTTTAGGATATCGGACACCTTAACAATGTCATTTATGTAAATTATGAACAACTTGGGACCTATGACCGAGCCCTGAGGAATTCCACAGGTAATGTCCAAGCAATTCGATTTGCTATTGCCCATCTGCACAAATTAAGGTCCTACTTGTTAAGTAATTTTTGATCCATTTTAATGCGGTCCCTCTTAATCCATATTTGTAAAGTTTTTCAATCAATATATCGTGATTTATAGTGTCGAATGCTTTCTTCAGATCAATAAATATGCCTATAGAATATAAGTTTGAATCTAGTGAATCTTTAATCATTTCAATAAATTCTGTTAGGGCTAGTGCTGTCGAATGCTTTTTCCTGAACCCATACTGGCTGTCACACAGTAGTTTGTGTTTATCAATGTACTTGTCCAATCTGTCATTGAAGAGCTTTTTCTAGGACCTTCGAGCATTGAGGTAAAATCGAGACAGGACGATAGTTTGAGAAATCATATTTATCCCCGCTTTTGTAGAGAGGGATAACTTTCGCTATCTTCATTTTATCTGGAAACACTCCGCAGGAGAAGGATAGATTGCATATATGCGTAAGTGGAGTTACAATTGCGTTAGTTAGAGTTTTCAGTAATTTCATATCTAATTGGTTTACATCAACAGATGTCTTAGCTGTACAATTTTTCAGAATTGATCTCATTTCAGATTCGGTAACAGGAGTTAGTGTCATTGTGTCTTGGATTTCCTCATCCTTGTCAAGGTAGTCCCATCTTAGGTGTGAGGATTTAATACCCTTTGCTAGTTCTGGCCCAACATTCACAAAATAACTGTTAAAATTCTCCACAACCAATTCCTTGTCCTCTACCTTTTTGCCATTTATATTAAAGAATGCGGGGTACTCCCTCCTCGGTGTCCTCCCAAAGACGTTCTTTATTATATTCCAGAGATTTCTGGTGTAATGTTTATTTTCTAATAATAAATTTCATAATACTCTTTTTTATGTTTCCTTAGTAAATTTGTCATTTTGTGTCTGTAATTTTTGTACCTAATTTCTGCTTTCTCAGTTCTTTCTCTCAGAAACTGTTTATACAATATATTTTTCTTCTTACAGGCATTTGCCAGTACTTTTGAAACCCAAGGTTTCCTCTCTTTGTTTTGCTTCAGTTTGTTCGTTATTTTGACTAGACAGTGTTTATCATGCAGGGAGTTTACTGTCCATAGAAAAGCCTCATAGGCTCTATTTGGATCTTTCTCTGTTAATACATGATCCCAATTCTGGTTCAACATATCTGATTCTAGTTTCTTTATCCTTTTTTCGCTTTTAATTCTGATTTCTGTGTGTTCCAGGGTTTTCAATCTAGCATTGTCCCTTATATCTAATTTGCAGTTACAAATAGCAAAAACTGGTAGATGATCAGTAATATCATTTATCATAATGCCACTAAATATTTCAGAATCTAATACATTAGTATACACATTATCTATCAAGGTGGCACTGTGTCTAGTAATCCTGCTTGGTTTTGTGATTAATGGTTGCATACCCATGGCATACATGGTGTCAATATACTCCTCTATTATAGAGCTATTATTTGCATTTATCAAGTCAATATTAAAGTCCCCACACATAAAAACATTTTTCTGGTTCATATTGACAAGTAATTCATCCATACATTTACTAAAAACATCAATTTGCGAATCCGATGCTCTGTACACACAACAAATAACCGTATTTTTACCTTTCAACCTAGGAATCTCAATTGAAAGGCATTCCATTACATTTTCCACAACAATTGATTTGCATTCTAGTACATTCAAAGCGCGAACGCTTAAAACAAGCCGATTTAACTTGAATCCTACATGCCGAGGAGTTGCTGTGTTGGTGGCTGCACCAATAATAAAACAGAAAACAAGGATATCTGGTTCATTCCTCTGCCATTCCAGAAAAATATCCGGAGAGAAGGGCTTTATGGCTCCAAGCCATACGGAGGGAGGAATGTGCATATGGCTGGACGAGGCAGACGGACAGGCTAACCTACGAACCTTGCTAAGACCGTTGTCACCGTCTGGTCAGAGCACAGTGCTACTGTTAACTGGCATACTATCCAAATAGCCGGACCGAAAGGTGAAATATTTCATTTTTATTAATTGGTTAAGTATGTTATTGCTCGCATACAGTAAAAACGACCTGCCAATAAATCCTGTATTGGCCGACCCTGTATTGGCCGAGTTCAGCAGGTGCGCAAGCAGTGGCGGACCTAGCATTTAGCTCTTTAATGAGTCTTGAAGTCGCGTACTTCAGAAGTCATAGTCATAATATTGTCATGAAAGCACAACATACTTAACCAATTAATAAAAATATAATAAATTGCATATTTTCGCATTGCCTTGGTATTGTCCTTTGGGTTGCGGTATTAGCCCTCGGCCGCATACGGCGACCCTCAGGCCAATACCAAGACAATACGGAAATAAGCAATTAATAACATATAGGGTGCATCTCAAAGCCTAGGCTGCATCCTTCGAAGGCTGCATTTTTAAGGGTTGTCACTTCATTCCATCTGCCAAACTGACTTAATGACATTTCATCTCTGTTAAACAGCTTTGGTTTAAGCGAGTCGTCACTGGTTTCCCCAACCTTAACCTTAACACCTAGCCCTATACCTAACTCCAAACTTAACCTTGTCTCTTACCCAAATGTCAGTTTGGCAGATGGAATTAAGTGACGACCCCTCAAAATGCAGCCTTCGAAGGTTACAGCCTACGCTTTGAGATGCACCCAAACTGTCCAGGATGCCTTGCTGCCTTTTTGCCATTCCACGCTGCGATAGGCTCCTGTCATGGTTCTGGGCGTAGTGGCCAGGTGCTGCCACTTGGGGCCTATTAGGATCATGATTGCATTCATCCACGGCAGCTGTAAAATCAATCTTGAAGCATGTCCCTTCAGTCTCCCGGCATCTAGCTGGTGCAATGACCCCACCCAGTGGCCAGAGGTGTCATACTCCGACATCTATTTTTATCTGATTGAGTCTCCAGGTAAGCAAAATACTATGGGTGCATCTCAAAGTCAGGTTTGCGGTCTAACGTTATGTGCATTTGTTAGTTATTCTTAACCCCAAACTGACACAGACTTCGAAATTCGTGGTAGTGAAAGGGCAAGAGGGTGGACCGATCAACCTTAATTTATTAAAATAACGCGAACGCTCAGGTTCGGGCAAGGTAGCAAAATAATCGCTTGACATATCAATAAATGAATATAAACAGGAAATTTAGTTAAATAAATCAGATACATTTTACACCTGAAAACACATCAAATTACATTAGGGTCAATGGGATCTGAGGTTTTCTATCCCCCAAAAAGGGGCGCTGCCTTGACGTTTGGCGAAGTACCCGGATGTGCCGGTTGTCTCTATCTGTGTTCTGCATTTGGGTCCAGCCAAGAACCAAACCCTGAAGTTTTGTCTGTGACAATGACAATGTCACTTAGCTGACAATGTCACACTTTGTAGTATTTAGCCACTAGCTAAGTGACATTGTCAGTTATATGACATCTGGCATCACATGCTGAATAAGGATGTGATATTTCACCCTTTACAAAGCATGACATTTGCTTACATATGATTCATGAAGACATTATGTCTCATTTATGAAGGCATTATACATCCTGAATAAAGCCTTTATGAGCAACACTTCATCTAAAGTGTGACCCACTAATGCAACCCCATACCATCAGAGGTGCAAGCGTTTGAACTGAGCGCTGAAAACAAGTTGGATGGTCTCTCTCACCTCTTTAGTCTGCACGTCACGGTGTTCGTGGTTTCCAAAAAGAATTTCAAATTTTGATTCATCTGACCAGAAAACAGTTTTACATTTTGCCTCAGTCCATTTTAAATGAGCTTTGCCCCAGAGAAGACGGTGGCATTTCTGGATCGTGCTCACATTTTGCTTCTTCTTTGCATGATACAGCTTTAATTTGCAATTGTGGATTTCACGGCAAACTGTGTTCACGGACAATGATTTCTGGAAGTGTTCCTGAACCTTTGCAGTGAATTCCAGTGCAGAATTATGCCTGTTTTTAATGCAGTGCCGCCTGAGGGCCCGAAGATCACAAGCATCCAATGTTGACCTTTGGAGTTGTCCCTTGCGCACGGAGATTGCTCCAGATTCTCTGAATCTTTTGATGATATTATGTACTGTAGATGGTGAGATATTCAAAATCTTCGCAATTTTACGTTGAGGAACATTTTTCTGAAATTGTTCCACAATTTTTAGACTCAGATTGGTGAGCCTCTGCCCATCTTTACTTCAGAGAGACTCTGCCTCTCTAAAATGCTCTTTTTCTACCCAGTCATATGACTGACCTGTTGCCACTTAACCTAATTAGTTGAAAAATGCTACTCCAGCTGCTTTTTATGAGTACATTTCATTTTTCAGCCTTTTGTTGCCCCTGTCCCAACTTTTTTGAGATGTGTTGCTGCCATCAAATTCAAAATGAGCTAAAATTTGTGATGAAATGGTAAAATGTCTCACTTTCAACATCAGATATGTTGTCTATGTTCTATTTGTGAATAAAATGTGGGTTTATGAGATTGCAAATAATTGCAAATCATTTTTATTCACGTTTTACACAACGTCCCAACTTCATTGGAATTGGGGTTTGTAGTCGCTGATAGAAAGCATGGCGGGAGAAGCCGTGACTTTCATTGCCAATGGATTATTACTATAATTGGAAAACGTGTCAATAAAGCAAAATGATTGAGAACAGGTCAGGGCTAAAAATTGTTGGAGAGGGATGTTCTGGGTACCACCAATTTTCAGTTCTGGCTACGCGACAGAAATTTTATGCACTTAAAGTTCACCAAATGGGTTATCGGATAACAATTTATGTTCAGTTTGCATAACTGTGCTTGTGAACTTCTCATGAAACACCACAGATTTGTGTTCACAACCTTGACTGTTAAAGCGGTAGCTTATAGCCTGTATTGCGTTCAACAGAAATGTGGGGAAAAAAGCAAATACGGGAGATGGAATTTGGAGAAATTTAGATTTTTAAAATTAATGATGTGAATAAAAACTGATAACACAAAAAAGCAATGGTTTTTATTTTTATCAAAGTGTGACAGAAGACTGAAAGTAAGAGGCTCTGTTCAGTCTGTTGTCATCAAGTCTCAGTTTGATGCGCATGATGTCAAGCAGCGATAGTTTCCGAGTGGATCTGTGAAAAAGTTTCAACGTTTAGAGCTGTGAAAAATATGCAAAACATGCCAAATTACTTCTTTACCAGAAACGTATTAGAGTGAAATTTTATGCTTAATATTCAGTTTGCCCCACTCTGCATCAAAATTTTGTTGTGGTTAAAACCTGTTCTTTTGACTTTTAAAATCATAGAAAACATTTTTGGAAGAAAATTACTTCACACATACTTCAGTTTTTTTGTGCAGTCCATATCCCATCCACCAACATGGAGGGGGCAGGTTTATAACCTGTACTGTAGTCAGCAACTAGATATCAATCAAGATGTTTCGGCCTTACCTCTAGAGAGCTGTTAGGTTTTCCATTTTTATGTGCTGTCAATTCTACATGCAGACACGGAGAACAGACCAGGACAATAAGAATTTGTGTTCATACTGGGTAATGCGCGCAGCTAACAGCACTATCTAATGGAAGAAAAAAGGCATTGCAGTACCTCATTTATATACGGGAGATATATGTTTGTCCTTAAAACTGTTTTCCAAATTACTACCGTAATGCAGGAGATAGAGCGGGCTAAGTTTCAGTGTTTCCTTATCTAATAGCACTTGTGATTGAGTTTCATGTTGTTGTTGTTGTTGCTGCAGGGTACTTATTCAGCTTAGTTTCGGTTTCAATCGCGGATGATCAGCTGTTTTGTATAGTGATTAGCGAGGCTTTTAAGCACATCCTGTTTTCTCTTTTCCCATCACCATCGGCTGAGTATGTGCATTCTACCCATCCCTGTCTGTTCTCTTTCCTTCAGAAGGCAATTTTATCGCCGGGGCCCTCGTCACCGCTGCCCTGCCAACCTGATCTACCCCTCATCCACCTCTGCTAACACCTTCCGAGTTGCCGCTGGCCTTTGGAACTGCCAGTCTGCTGTCTGGAAGGCTGAGTTCATCTGTGCGTATGCCTCCCTCCAGTCCCTCGACTTCCTTGCGTTGACAGAGACGTGGATTTCACCGGACAACACCGCAACACCGACGGCTCTCTCCACCTCCTTCTTCTTCTCCCACACCCCCCGGCCATCTGGGCGAGGTGGTGGGACCGGTTTGTTAATCTCTCCTACCTGAAAATTTTCTCGTCTTCCTCTCTCTCACCTTTCTATCACTTCCTTTGAATTTCATTCTGTCTCCATATCCTCTCAACTAACCTGTTTATCATTGTTGTATATTGTCCCCCAGACCCCGTAGGATGTTTCTTCGATGAGCTGGACGTCCTACTCAGCACCTTCCCTGAGAACGAGACCCCGCTGATTCTCCTGGGAGACTTCAACCTCCACCTAGAGGCCTCTCAGTCTACCGCCTTTCATCCTATCCTCCACTCCTTTGGCCTTTCCCTCCAGCCCTCACCTCCTACTCACAAAGCTGGCAACTTCCTTGACTTAGTCCTTCTTCGCAACTGCTCCGCCTCTGATCCCACTGTAACCCCTCTCCATCTGTCTGATCACCACTTCATCTCCTTTTCCCTCCCTCTCCCTCTCTCTCCCCCCTCTCCAGCCCCCTCTGTAACAGTTTGTATGACCTCCGCTCTTTCGCCCCCTCCTCTCTCACTTCCCATGTCACTGCTTCCCTCCCTTCCCTTGCATCCTTCTCTGATCTCCCCACTGAATCTGCTGCCTCCTCTCTCTTCTCCTCCCTCTCATCCTTACTTAATGCTCTCTCTCCTCTTGTTTCCAGGCCAGCCAGATCATCCCCACCCAGTCCCTAGATGTCAGAAACTCTCTACTCCAGCAGGAAAAGCCTCCGAGCAGCAGAGAGGAAATGGAGGAAATCCAGGGCCCCAGCAGACCTGTCCCATTACCAGTTCCTCCTAGCTGAATTTTCTTCTTCAATTTCCTCTGCTAAAATTTAATTTTACCAATCTAAAATCCATAACTCAATCTCTAACCCTTGCCAATTGTTTTCTGTTTTCTCCTCTCTCCTCAGCTCTCCATCTGTCACACCTGCGACCTCCATCACAGCAGAGGACTTCGCAGCCTTCTTTGAGGATAAGATTGTGTCCATCCGCAACTCCTTCTCCTCCCTCGCTCCCCTCTCCTCCTCCCCCTCTGTCCCCGCCCATCTCCTCTCTGCTTTCTCCCCCCTCGCATCTTCTGACGTCTCCCAGCTGCTCCTTTCTCACTGTCCTACCACATGTCCTCTCGACCCTATCCCCTCACCCCTCCTCCAATCTATCACACCCAACATCCTCCCTTTTCTCACCTCCCTTGTCAACTCCTCTGTGTGCTCTGTATGCTTTCCTGCTCCTTTCAAACAGGCCATCATCACCCCTCTCCTGAAAAAAACCCTCCCTTGACCCCTCAGTCATTCAGAACTTCCACCCAGTCTCCCTCCTTCCTTTCCTATCAAAAACCCTTGAATGTGCTGTTGCTAACCAACTTTCCTCTTTTCTTTCAGATAACAACCTCTTGGACCCTCACCAGTCTGGCTTCAGAGCTGCCCACTTCACGCAGACCGCACTCATCTCCGTCAGCAAGGCACTTCACACTGCACGTGCTGCCTCCCTCTCATCCATCCTGATCCTCCTCGACCTCTCTGCCGCATTCGACACTGTCGACCACTCCATCCTCCTGTCTTCCCTGTCTGCACTGGGGATCTGTGGTACAGCCCTCATCTGGTTGAAGTCGTACCTCTCCGGTCACTCCTACTAGGTTGCCTGGGCTGGTGAAGTATCAACACCTCGCCCCCTTACCACAGGCATCCCCCAAGGCTCAGTTCTTGGTCCACTCCTCTTCTCTCTTTATATCCAGTCTCTCAGTCCTGTCATTTCTGCTCATGGTTTTTCATATCTTTTTTATGCTGATGACACTCAACTTTTTCTCTCTTTCCCCCCCTCTGATGTGCAGGTCCCCACCCGCATCTCCACCTGCCTGCGAGACATCCAGAGCTGGATGGACAACCATCACCTGAAGCTCAATCCAAGCAAGACGGAGATGATCTACATCCCTGCTCCATCCTCCCCCCTTCTGGACCTGACCATCACCCTGGGGGAAAGCACCATCTCCCCCTCGCTGAGTGTGAAGAACGTTGGGGTCCTGTTCGACGACAGGCTCTCCTCTGCTGCGAACATCGCAGCAGTGACCCGGACCTGTAGGTTCTTCCTCTACAACATCCGTAGAATCCGGCTCTTTCTCACCAGCTACTCAACGCAGCTCCTGGTCCAAGTGCTGATCCTCTCCCGCCTGGACTACTGCAACTCCCTCCTCGCCGGCCTCCCAGCATCTGTCATCAGACCCCTGCAGCTCATCCAGAACACTGCAGCTCGCCTGGTCCACAAT